>OX375869.1:90673013-91179478 GCA_947359475.1 Heligmosomoides polygyrus bakeri | reverse complement strand
AACGGCGTCTTCAGCACGTCTTCTGCACCCCTACGCACGTTGGACGACGTCTTCAGCACGTCTTCTGAATCCAGACGGACCTGAACGACGTCTAGGGCACGCCTCATGAATCCCTACGCTCTGCACTCGATCCCCATTCATACCCTGACGCGTTGCCCCTTGAATATCTCGTAAACTTGGACGATCAGCCGCCATGGATATAGTTCGCCAGCAATCGCCCATGGTTAAGTTCAAAGAAAGCCCGGCTGGCATACGCCGCACTGTCGTAGGCATCTCTTTGGCTTCAGTCCCCCCCCCCGTGACAGACACGTGACATTAGCCGATTATATATAGTAGGACACCGCGTCTTTTAACTCATTCGCGACAATGTCCACACATATGAGTGGACAGGCGAAGAGGGCGCGACGGACGGTGTCCACTCATATGTGTGGACGGGAATTTTTTGGGAAGAACTTCTTTTTTTGATGTTTTTGTTCGATTTTCCTTTCAAATTCCCAAATTATAGTAACAAACCAATGTCCAGATCTTCTTCCAAAGATCGATTGAAATTTACTTACAGAAAGTAACACCTCGCGAGGGACGATGTCCACACAAATGTGTGGGCACCCGCGCGCGCCAACAAGGCAGCGGGCCGTCGCGCGCATTTTGCGCGAGAACACTCTTGTCGCGAATGTGTTAAGCTTAAGCTTTGACCTAGTCTTTTGCTGCATTTAACGGTGCTCTTCATTCCTGTGCTATTATTTTATCATTGCCTATCCTAACCGGGCGCGTGTAGCGCAGTCAGAGGAGGCGCGACTGTCGCCTGCACCCGATACCAGGTTCCTGGTTCGGATTTCTCGCCCAGGCCAACCAAGCCCTCCATCCCTCTGGGGTCGGTGAATTGGTACCAGACTTGTCTGGGAAGGATAAAGCGCTGACTTGTTCATTGGCTGGCCACCGCAAGTCATTGTATGGCCAAATACGCATTCACGTCGCCTCCACGACATCCCGTTGAAGCAGAACGCGCTGGCGCATCCCAGAAGGGATTGAGTAACGCCGTCCTTTATCCCTTTATCCTTTATCCTATCCTAACCAGGAACCGGATTCATCAACGACTTACAGCAATTTAACAGAGAAAAAACAGCCGCAATCCCTGAACGCGCGGCGAAATGCCTTCACCATATCGCTTGTTAAGCCGCGCTATCATGGATTTCGGCTGTATTTCTCTGTTAAATTGCTGTAAGTCGTTGATGAATTCAGCCCCAGAAGCCTAAATATCCTATCCAGAAGCAACTGGATATTCTCGAACTGATCCAGAAGTAACTGCAATTCCTGACGCTGCATTCAATGGTACATGTCGTTAATGTGGCCTGCATGAGGGTACAGGGTGATGAACGTGCCAATCATATGTCACCGTATACCATAGGTGGACATAGCACACACGGAGAAGCGCCGACTCTCGCGCGCACCCCGAATCGATTCAAGCGTCGAGTCCCGTCCAGCCATGGACTTCTATCCTTTTGGGGTCGGTGAGCCGGCAACAGGCTTGTCTGGAAAGGATAAAAAATTGACTTCTTCATCGGCTGACCTTTTCACACCGTTGTATAGCCCAATTATGCATTCTAATTGCCTCCACGATATCACGTAGAAGCAGAATGCGTGGCGCATCTCAAAGAGGGATCGGTAAATCCTAATTTGTGCTGATTCTTCCGGAGCGCTTTTTCAGGTGTATTTATTCCAGCTGGATGCAGATTTGTTATAAGGATTGACCGATTTTCAAGTCCCTTTGCCGATCAGTATCATTGGAATGTCTATTCGCGCTATGCGAAGTGTATGGCGTATCCTGGAGTGGAATGGAAACACTTTCACTATCGCTATCTGCGTCGAATCAGTAACGCCTCACAGTAACAGCTACTTTTTCACTGACAAAGGATAAAGGACGGCGTTTGTGAACCCGTGTGGAATACGCCACGCATTGTGCTTCTACGGAATGCCGTGGGAACAATTTGAACGCTATATAACAACCCAGCCGATAGAAGCGTTAGTGTTTTACCCATCTAGGACATGTCTGGTACCTGTTGACCGATAACCGAGGTGTAAAGGATTTTTTTGGGCTGGGCGGGACCCGAACCAAGAACCTCCAAACGGACTGCAGCCGGCAGCCGATGTTTCACCCAATTGCGCTACACTGCATCTGCTCGTCAATGTGGAAGGAGGAAGGAAAATAAAAATAGAGAAAAACGGAAGAAAAGATCTAACCTACGCCTATCTCTATCGAAAGCTTTATTTATAATTTTGATCTTCAATTCTGGGTGGGTTTTCTTGGTTTTAAGGAGACATAGAGTCAGCGTTGAAATCGCTTCAGAAACTATAATCTAGTGCGCTATTATCATTCAAACCTTCTGTATTAGTCATTTTTCGTATTTTCCCAACAGCTCATTTTTCAGGGGGTCTCACACAATGGGTACATCGTGGTATGTATCTGAATTCACTGTATCTCTTCGTCAAGGTGCTATATTTGCTGCAAGTTGTCGCCCAGTTCTTCATTCTCAACAGGTCTGTCTTCTCTTGCAAGAACCAAATCGATATCAGTCAATTTATCGATCTTGTTGATTTGATTTCAGCTTCCTAACTACCAGCTACACAATGTGGGGTTTCGGCATTCTGAACGATCTGATGCACGGACGTGAATGGGAGGAGAGCGGACATTTCCCACGGTGAGAGCCTTTGTTTCTAGGGCGACACTCTTGGTAGCCGTCGTCGAGCTGGAATTAAAAAGAAGCATTCGCCGCTTTGATTTTTACGAAACTCCTGTGAATTATTCATAATTTTTTGGGAAAATCTGAGCATCTGAGAAGGAGGGCTGGTGAAGAATTTCTTCTCCAGAATGAAGATTTTCAGACACTAGGCGCTCGAAGTAGGCGCTGTTATTGTTCTTCTTTCCAAGCCCGTCTTAAAGGACCCCGTTCGCTCTAGTGATGACATGTGAAGGTCTCCCCTACTTCTAGATGCCACCCACACGTCACTGAACTACGGGTTAGAAGAACTTTCAACAAACGTTGGCTACCTCCAAGGATAACAACGAGCTTCAGTGGGCTAGCTAACAAGAACATGCACTTCTCCTTTGCACCGAGGACTTCCGGAGTATTCGTATAAATTCTGAGAAAAGCACGCAGGTCTATGTATACACTTTTCTATTTCAAAGCTGCTGAGGAGATTAGTTCTTGATAGTTCCAACTTTCCAAGAAGTTCCAACAAATAGCCGCTATGATATGATTTTAGCGGATATTTAAATAGACGTTAGCATAACAATCATTTCATTTATTTATGTGGTTATTTATTTAATAACGTCCTTTATTTATTTATTTATTTCGCGTAGCGCAGTTGGAGGAGCCGTCGGTTGTCGCGTGTTTCACGAATCCGAGGTTCGTGGTTTGAGTCCCGTCCATCCCATCTAATTCCTCTGCCCTTCCGGAGTCAGGAGATTGGCATCAAGCTTGCCACGCATTCAGTTTGCCTCCGCAATGACTAGTAGAAATAGAATGCATGGCGCATCCTACAAAGAAGCTTATTAATGTCTACCTTCATCTTTCATGCTTTTATTTATTTATCCATTTATTTATTTATTTTCTTGTGGTGTTAAAAACAAAATGTGGGAGCAGTACGAAATGTATTACAAAAAGTTTGCTAGCAAATGAAGGTGTTTATAAGCATTAGCCGGATCTTTTTTATTTATCGATTTATCGATCGAGTTGTTTATTTACGCCTGTGCCTTTAATTTTATATATTTATTAAGACAGATTCACGTCTCAGTTAGTTATCTTAGTACTCACTTAACGCAACATGATCATCTGTCGTTTTTTGTTCTTTAGAATGACTGGCGGCCATCTGATTGGGCGGCGGCAGTCAACGCCCACATTCGCCCTACTGCGTGCCAGAATAGCCCAGCGTTTTTTCTCCCCTCGAAAAGCGTTTATTTATTTATTTCGTAGAGTGAATCGCAGCAGAAATGTGTGCATAGAATGAGATATAAAAAACCAAATCAACGGCAAGGAATAAAAACATGCAAGTGAGAACGCAGTAGCCTAAAAAAATTTGAATTAAATTTTGCGAACAAGCAGATATTTAAAGTGAGAGGCAGACATATCAAGAGAATCTTCATTATCACCGATAAAAAGGTTTAGCTTCCTAAGATGTCTATGAGTGAGGAAGTTAGACCAATTTCTGATTTTCATTTAAGGGTTCCCGAAGATGTCGGACGCTCTGGGGCCGGATTTGTCAACGCCTTACAGCAATTTAACGGTGAAAATACTCTTGAAATCCCTTATCAACAAGCGATATGGTGAAATGTTTCAGTGTTTCCTGTTGATAAGCCGCGCTCTCAGGGATTTCGACAGTATCTTAACCGTTTTGTAAATCTATGATGAATCTGGCCCCCTGGTGTCGCCTAAGAGAACGTATTCTTCACAGTTACCTAGCTGATGCCTATAAATGTTCTCCGAGGCGACCACGATGCCGTTTTCGCTGAAGTGTTGCAGCGCAGCGCACTTCATGAGTGAATTGACCTTACTATTAGAGCTGCGCGGATTAACGATGCTGACCCGTTTCAGCGCCTGTAAAACCCTCGCCGTCGTCGTCGTCGTCGTCGTCGTCGTCAAACGCCTTCCGCCACGTTCGGCGACACTAAAAGAAGACGCCCGGCGTAATTAATCGCCGCATCCGTACTATGCACGGAAAGCCGCTGTCTTCGGCTGAATAAGGTCATGCGGCAAGCACTCGGTCCTCTTCGTTGCTCTGAACGGGATCGGCAATTTCCATGAAGGAGATTACTTCTCCAGAGTCGGGCCGCAAACATCGCCTGAAAAAATAAGCATCTTTCCCAGCTTTCGGAGTGGATTGGGTAGGACAAAGGGATGTTGACTCCATCCTCATGAAGTTGATGATGACAAGATCTCACCCTTCTGCAACAGTGTCGTCATCAAGTGAAAATAGGGGTTCGGCAAGGGGTTACCATATCTCCGAAGCTCTTCAGCGTCACCCTCAAAATCTTCATGCGCGATCTACAATGGGAAGACATAGGAGTGAAGGTCGACGGCCGGCAACTACATCATCTTCGCTTCGCTGACGACATCGTGCTCATAACACCGAGCATCAGCCAGGCGGTGCGAATGCTGGTCGACTTCGATCGTGTGTGTGGGAGTATTGGACTGCAGCTGAATCTTACGAAGACCATGTTCGTGAGGAACGTACGAGTTTCCGATGGCCCATTCTCTCTCAACGAACTTCTCCTAATGCCCCAGCTACATATACATACATATCTGGGCGTCAACATGGCCAGCGACCTAGCGCCGGAGCTGGGCAAAAGGAAACGAGCGGCTTGGGAGCCTTCAGTAGCGCCGAAGAAGTCATGAAGAAGACGAAGAACGTCCGACTCCGTGCCCACCTATTCGACTCCACTGTTCTTCCTGCCCTAACATACGCCTCAGAGACCTGGGCTATACGAAAGCAGGATGAACATGCGATAAGCGTCGCGTAGCGTTGAATCGAGAGGACGATGCTCGGAGTGACACGACTCACGCAAGTGAGAGAAGGCCTCCGGAGCCCCGAGCTTCGCCGACGTTCGAAGATCAAAGACGCTGTCGCGTGGACCAAATCGTCGAAAACTAGGAGGTTCGGCCACGTAGTGGGCTTCGCAAGCAGCCGCTGGACGAGAGTCGTCACCGACTGGATTCCGCGGGATGTCAGGAAAACATCAAGACGCCCACCAACGTGCTGGTCGGACTTGTACGTGAAAGCCCTGCACGGGATATGACGCTCTTCGTGTACCTTGAGCGGGGAGGACCCATTGGAGCACTCTGGCACGCGACAGACACGAATGGAGACTCTGCTGGGGACCGCTCTAATCCTACTAATCCAGAAGGACGTCCCTTACACGAAGAAATATACCTTGGAACTAATCTCAGAAGGAATACAGCGATCGGCTGTTGCTCAGATGACGACCACGAATTACTAAACTTTCTGGGCGTCGACTAGCTGTGCAATTCCATTCAGTCCCTCGCCTTCCTCACTAGAAAGCTCGTTTCTTCTCGATTCATTTCGCAAATATCGTCGACGCATTCATGGCTCCATAACACTCACGGATAGGTAGAGATAACGTCATCTCCGAATCGGTTAATGGGGTGTGTGGGGTGTGTTTTTAGGAGCTCATGACGTGGTCATTTCAAGTGAACCAATCAGCCGTTCTTTTCAAAATCGAGAAATGTCAACGCCTACATACAGGAACGGCTCGAGCGTAAAATATTCGGAATGCGATTCGCTGCAATAGATAGAATATTCCAAAAAATAACTGAAAATGTGTACTATTTTCACTCCTGACGATTCTGAAATCAAACTAAACGTCTTCCGAATCAAGAAAAGTTTCTTACACATGAAACTAGAGACTCTCAGACGATTAGAATCATTCATTGTTCCAGAAAAGGCTAGTATAACTTTCTTTGAAGTTTCAATTCACCTGGCCAGTAGTGAGCACGCTGTTTGAAATTTTATAAAAAATATTGTTTTTTAAGGAAAAATAATGGTTTAAAGCCTGTTCTAATGAGCGGGGAGGCGGTCATTTTTTTAGTCGTAAAAAGGAGATTGCGTCATGCCCTTTTCTAAGACCTTTTTTTTAATTTCATTTTTATTTTTTTTTGTTTTTTATTTTTATTCGATTGACAGCAGAGTTTCTGTTTGCACAAATATTGAGGATACAACAACAACAACTATAAAGAACACACATTCACTTCACCTTCATTATTCGTGTGAATGGAATTTTCACTATCAATCAAATAAAAATCGCGACGTGCGTTTCCAATACATGGCGCGATATGGTTTTTCTAAAATTCTTATTTATTGATGCAAAATAATGGTTTAAAACTTGTTTTAAGGGCAGAAAGATGGCCATTTTTGGTGCCAAAAGCGACTGGACTGCGCCATGCCCTTGACCAAGACGTCGCGATTTTTATTCGACTAAGAGCAAACTTTCTGTTTGCATGGAATTTCACAGCTCTAAACGATACAACAAAATGTGAAGAACATACATAGCCTCACTTTAATGCTTCATATAAGCAGCATTTGCATTAACAATCAAATAAAAATCGTGGCGAACTAATCGAGTAAATGGCCCATTCTCTTCTTTTAATGCGCCAAATGATTGCTGCCTGAATTGCGCTTTAAAACAGATTTCAATTTGTTATTTTTTAATTGAAAAAACAACGAGATATGGGTGCTGTGTTCCATCAAACAGAACCAGTGATGTAATGGCGTAGAGCATTCCCGACCGGTCAACAGGAGGTGCGGGTTCGAGTCCCACCCTTCGTCAGAGTTTTGAGCGCAACAAAACATCGTTGTAACAGCTTATATCCTCCGTACCAGCCGCTTTAGGCTTAAAGAAACTGAATTGATTTATTATTTTTCATTTAAAAGGTGAAATTTTTGTGAAATTATCATACTCTATAATAATCCGCTAAGCGATGAATCACACTATCGATCGACGCGATGAGTCATAAAATAGGGGAGATTACGGGGAAACGGGGCACAAATTAAGGCAAGAAAATAGCGGAAAATACCAAGACGCAGTCTACGTGCATACGACTGGCGACTCAGTAGACGAGCTGAACGTCGCCAAACGTGCCTTGCGACTCGGTAGATGTGCCGAACACGTCGGCAACCGTGCCAGGCGATGCAGTAGACGTGCCGAACACGTGGGCGACCGTGTATTGCGAGCAGTAGACGTACCGAACACGCCGGTGACCGTGCATGGCGAGCCGTAGGCGTGCCGAACACGTCGCCAACTTCAGCCCTAGGGGTAGTCGAGGTCGCTGAACATGATTACGAAGTTCGTTTTTGAAGTGTAGATCACCACCGATCGATATCGATCAGATTATCGAGTTTTTATGGATGCCGTCCAAGCGGTCGAAACTTCAGCCCCGGGGGTAGTCGAGGTCGCTGAACAGACGTCGGCATCCGTGCCTGGGCATTTAGATAATCATCGACGGAAGGCCTTTACAGCAGGGGAGAATTCGATATCGATCGATATTATGGATTTTTGCGGATGTCGTTCAGGTGGTGCGGAACTGCAGCCCTGGGGTAATCGATGTTGCTGAACACGAATCTGAAGTCGATCAATCGATATCGATCGATATTATCGATTTTTTGCGGATGTCGTTCAAGAAGCACGAAACTTCGGCCCTGGGGCTAATCGAGTGGTTTTCTCTGACCGGTGGTTTTCTCCCAGATTTAACCGATCGGAGTGGGGCCAAGGTTTAAAATTACTAATGGTTTCAAATACCTCTTTTCACTGCTAAGGTGCCGAGAAGGCTGCACAAGCAGAGCAGCTGCTTGAAGTGAGTGATCTTGGCTTAGTGACTCTCAAAGGTCGCGCGAAGCGCGCAAGTGCGAGACATGCCGACAGGCGTGTCGGAGCACTTGTTATATTTATTAGGGCAGCTTAACTATAAAACCTCAAAGAAAATTATTCCAAATTTTTCTAGGACAAAAAAATTATTCTAACCATCCTGAAGAATCTGTAGTTTAACTGATAATAAGCTCGTTGTGATTTGGAAGACGTTCACTTTGTTTACAAAAGTATCGGATTTGTTTAGAACGGTGTTTAATTTGACGTGAAAGGTGTCAATTTTGAGGGGAAGCTATATTTTCGATAAAGGACGTCGTTACTCAATCCCTTTTGGGATGCGCCACGCATTCTATTTCTACAGGATGTCGTGGAGGCGAGTTGTATGCGTATTTGGCCACGCCATGGTTTGCGGTGATTGGCCGATGATCAATTCAGCGCATTACACTTCCCAGACAAGCCTGGCACCAATTGACCGACTCCAACGGGATCAAAAACTTGCTTGGCCTGGGCGGGAAATCCGAACCGGGAGCCTGGTATCGGGTGCACGCTACAGTTCGCACCTGCTCCTACTGAGATACACGCGTCCTATTAGAAATAATCATAAGTAACTCACTGCAGTATGCATTCAATGCACACCGATTTCAAGATGGTTTACGACGCCTTCAAGTCGTCTTCATGGACCGTCGCCTTTTCTGACGGCCACATAAACACCCCCACCGATCTCATTAGCGAAACCGGTTCACCACTCATGCACGGTAACTGCCGATCTCTGAGCATCCGCTGTACAATATCGGGGCTAAAACTTTGGAAAACTAGAGGCTTTCTAGGGGAAAGAAGTTGAACAGTTGTCAGCGGTTTACGGAAGACATGACGCTTTCCTAGTTGGGTGGGGCCAAACCGAATGTGTGCAATGTTGCGTAAATCTGCAGACGCCAAGTGAGGTTTTTTGCAGTCTCAAAAAGTTTTGTACTAGATTAACCGCTTTTTGTCCCACATTTGTTAAATTACTGATTTGTTAGGTTCTGTTAATCTGTTAGGTTTAGTTTTAACTACCAGTTTTTTAAATGATACACCACTGTGTACGAAAAATAACTTTTGAAATAAATAAATAAGCATTAAATATGAACGGCTTTTTGCTCATTACGCAGGCACCTAGTCCTCGTTGCCTATCCATTCCCTAGTATTTCATTCAATAACAATGTCACATGGTCGTCCTAAAATAAATCGATTTCTTTTTTGCTAATCAATATTCGGTACTCGTCGGTAAGATGGCCTACGTGCGGAGGTGGACGCGCGCTAGCCAATTGCAATCGATCATTGTGCCGGCCAAATACGTTGCACCTAGTCAGGGAGCTGACATGATAGGAGATGTCGAAGTGGAGCATAACGGTATCAGCTCACTTCACGTAAGCCATCACCTTCACATCAGTCCCTACTTCGTGCCAAAGTAGCCCACATGTCTTACCCATCTCAAGGAACGCAAAGAGTGCTCTCTCGTCCGGTCAACTAGAATCCTTGTGGGTGTCACGCACCCTGTGATTGGTTGTTTCGCTGGAACATCCCGTTCCCCATATAGGCCAAATCAAAAACCAGTACAAACCATCAAACAAAAAATTAGTAAAAATTGTTGTAACTCCAGAGGGCAATACCTAATGCCGCCATTTACTTATCTTAGGTATTTTCGGAAAGAATAGTGCAGTTTAAGGAGGCGCTTACTCCCATGCGCACCCTGAATGAGTCCTTTTGGGTGGCACACACGCCCTCTGACTGACTGTGATTGGCTGGAAGAGCTCCATTCCCCATTAGGCCAAATTACAAACCAGAGCCCGAACAACATTTAGTAAAGAATTATTGTCCCTGAAAGCGATTCTTAGCTTACCTTAGGTATTTCCTGAAAGAATGGCGCAATTTGAGGAGGTGCTTACTCTTGTGCGCACCCTGAATGAGTCCCTACTTCGTGCCAAAGTAGCCCACATGTCTCTCCTCGCTCAAAAGAGACTGTAAGATCTCTCGTTCGGTCAACTGGTGATTCTTTGGGTGGCACACGCCTTCTGACTGGTTGTGATCGGCTGGAACATTCCCACTCTCCTTGTAGGTCGCATTACAAACCAGTACCCTTCAGCATACAAAAATTAGTAAGTATTTATTGCCCACCAGAAGACGACGCCTAATGCCGCCATTGACTTACTTGAGGTGTTTTCGAAAAGAATAGCGCAGGTTATGGAGGTGCTTATTCTCGTACGCACCCTGATAGAGTCCCTACTTTGTGCCAAAGTTGCTCATACGTCTCTCCTCGTTCAAGAAACGCAAACGCAAAGAGAGTACGCTCTCTCTTCCCTTTAGCAAGAGTCCCTTTGGGCAGCACACGCCCTCTGATTGGTTGTGATTGGCTGGAACATCCCCGTTCCCCATGTAGGCTAATTTACAAACCAGACCCCGAACAAAATTTAGTAAAGAATTATTGTCCCTGAAGACGATATCTTAACTTGCTTTAGGTATTTTCTGGAAAAATAGCGCAGTTTGAGGAGGGGCTTACTCTCGTGCGCACCCTGAATCAAACTCCTTGGCTCAAATCGCACTCCGGCCAACTGAGCCTTCCTCCTGTCCACGGTTGGTGAACTAGTACCAGACTTGCCTTGGAAGGTAAAACACTGGCCACTGCATTGCGCGTCATTGTATAGGCCCAATACGCGTGAACGACACAGCACAGAAGTAGAATAGAATGCATGGCGCATCCCAAACATGGATTTATTGACGCTTTCCTTTATTCCTTTTAATCCAACCCATTTCTATGGCTTAAGTACTAATGTACTGATGTGCAGTATGGGATAGTCCATCCATATAAAGGCGCAAAACTTCCGACCACGCCAGGATTCGAACCTGGAATCTTCTGCTCCGTAGGCAGACGCGTTATCCATTGCGCCACGCGGCCATGGGGACGTCGCGCGCTTGAGTGTCTCTAATAGAGCTAAGTGCGCCGCTCTTTTCATCAAGCGATTAATCAGCGCCGACCTCCATCCTTCATCGTCCGCTTTCAGAGTGACAATGTGCGACTTCGAAGTGCGAGTTCTCGGCAACAAGCATCGACACTCGGTGCAATGCGTGCTGATGATCAACATGTTCAACGAAAAGGTACCGTACACCTTGTGATGCGCTTTGGTGGCGAACCAGTGGATAGTCCACGTATTCTAGGTCTATCTGTTCATCTGGTTCTGGCTGTTCGGTGTCGCCATCTACAACGCTGGCAATTTCGTCTACTGGTGTCTGCAGCTGCTCTCCGAGGAGAGACGCACAATGTTCGTCGGCTCCTACCTGAAACTCCTCGGTCTTATCAACGATGAGGACATCTCCAGTGAGTTCTGGGTGGACTGATCTACTTCTGAATGTGGTGTAATCTAAAGAAGGAGAAGACGTGTTGAAGTATGAACGAGTAATCGTATAAAATTCGCCTTCTACTAGCTACTGGACTTTGAGACATCTCCGCGCAAAACAGAAGGTTATCCTTTTTGGCTGTTTCATCCTCTTGACTAATAGGAATGCCAGCAAGCTCACCTTTGTCACCTGTCGAGGTTTTGGTTATTGACTGGCGCCAGCAAGGTCTCCATCCGTCCTTGTCGCGTGCCATACTAGCCCAGTTGATTCCTGTGTACGTGTCGCAAAGGCACACTGCGGAGGATGCGGTAACGCGCCGTTGCTGTTGTCATAATCGCGGCAGCCAATCATGTGCCCTGCCTGTGCGGCTGAACCTGAGCCTGTACCTGATTGGCTGCTCCGGTAAGGTAGGGGCAACTGCGCGTTCCCGCACCCCTGCAGTGCGCCTTCGCGACATGTACTGACCTCTAAGGCTTAACGAAGAATGTCACACTTCCAAAAATGTCGTCTAACGCTCCGTTAGGTGAAGAATATTGGCTTCAAGTTTAGAATTGTACCAATAGATTCAAACTCCCGAACTTTATTCTTGAGTGAACCCATGTTATGAGTGTCCCGGTAATCTCCCTGCGATCATGCTAGAGCATGTTTTACCTATTTTCTACTTTTATTTTAATGTGTCTTGGTTAAAAATTGTTTCCTGCAGTATCTCTTACCGACTTGCTGCAAAGTACGTGTAAATTTTTCCGATTTTTCGCAGTTTCTCAAGCAATTCGAGAAGAGAAGTAAGCCTCCAGTCTAATTACAAGGTCGTTTCTTTCACTGAATGTCAATTTTTTTTTTGGGGGGGGGGGAGGAGAGATCCCAAAAGCCGTTTAATCTACTGAGTCAAACAAAAAAGATTTAGAATTTTGGGAAGTATAGAAAATATGGCATCAATAGAAAAGAAATGAAGGAAACCTTCGGTTTTCTTCGCCACTTTCTTCAGGCGAACCTTCGGTCTTCTCTAAGGGTGTCAGAGCCAGAAACAGCAGTCCGACTCATCCGCGTTCAATTTTAGATCAGCGTGCTCTGGACAAGTTCGTGCAGAGAACGCTGCGTGCTGACGGTGTGTTCATACTGCATCTGATCTCGAAGAACGCCGGCGACATCATCACCACCGACATCATCGCCACGTTGTGGGGCAAGTTCCTCGAGGACGAGGCCAAGGTAGCGTTAGAGCAGAAGCCTAAATCTCATGACTTTAGGATCTCAAACTGTGCTTCTTTTCTGGAAAGAAAAGCTCTTCAAGCGGTATTGTTTGTCGACGTAAAACTTCGTGGACAAAAATCGTTGGATTGTTCGATGCTTAATGTCGTCTTTTTATTTATTTATTTATTTATTTATTTATTCAAAGCACATAGAAGTGCGCCAATACCAAGCATTAGAAAACAATCGTTAGAAAGCATGACAACAATGAAAAACCACTATTGAAGCTGAAAGCTCAGGAGCAAACTCCAAAAAACAGAAAAAAAGAAGAAAAGGTTTAGTAAAATCTTTTAGTGAATTTATTTATATTATCAACAAACATTTAAAAAATTAAAGTAAAATACAGAGTGTCTCAAAAAAATGAATACGTTGTTTGAAGAGGGATAACTTTGCTCACAGTAAAGGCACTAAAAAAGTAACGATTCATACAAAAGCTTAAGGAAATAGAAATTCTCTTACATATGAGTGGCGTGGAATGCGCCATGCGCTCGTCAGAAATTTTGCATTTTACACTCGATTGATTGTGTTTCGCTTGAATACATGTCATAATTTCTTAACAAAGTGGCTGCATCGATTGGTATATTGCTCATCTTTAGGTTTAAATCTTAAAAATACACTATGGCTTGCGGAAAGTGCAGGGTGCCGTCCTTAAAATGCGGGTAGTATTTGAAACGTTCTAACATTCCTGCTAAAGAAGATGCTTTTGAAGACTTTTGGTAATCATATGAAAGCGCAGGGTGACGAAATTACTGTGGCGTGCAAATAATCAAGATTGCGCCATGCTCTCGCTTGAAACCTTGCATTTCAGACTCGATTGATTGCGCATGGGCTGAATGCTTGTTACAATCTTGCTACTTGGCCACTTTAACATAATACATGTCATATACATACGAATACATGTCATAATTTCTTAACAAAGTGGCTGCATCGATTGGTTTATTGCTCATCTTTAGGTTTAAATCTTAAAAATACACTATGGCTTGCGGAAAGTGCAGGGTGCCGTCCTTAAAATGCGGGTAGTATTTGAAACGTTCTAACATTCCTGCTAAAGAAGATGCTTTTGAAGACTTTTGGTAATCATATGAAAGCGCAGGGTGACGAAATTACTGTGGCGTGCAAATAATCAAGATTGCGCCATGCTCTCGCTTGAAACCTTGCATTTCAGACTCGATTGATTGCGCATGGGCTGAATGCTTGTTACAATCTTGCTACTTGGCCACTTTAACATGTGCTGTGCTTCTTTTAGAGCTTGAAAAAACGTGAAAGACACATGACATGCGAGTTTATTGAGCGCACGATTTAAATGCGGGCAGGAGCCCCATTTTACATAGCGCACTCTGTGGACTGATGAAGCATCATTCAAGCTGAATAGAGAGGTTAATCGGCATAATTGCAACTACTGGGCGGCAGGAAGCGAAAAAGAAGCACAGCACAGGTTAGAGTGGCCAAGTACTAACAAGATCATATCAGGCATTCGGCCCATGCACAATCAATCGAGTCCGAAATGCAAGGTTTCGGGCGAGCGCATGGCACAATCTTGCCTAATTTCACGTTTCAGAAATCTCATTACTTTGTGCTATGAGCCTCAAATATTTTCAAATGCTTAACTAGCAGCAATGTTAGAACCTTTCAGATAATACCTGCATTTTTGGGATACCCTGCATTTTCCGCAAACCATAGTGTGTTTTTAAGTTTTAAACCCTAAAAGAAGCACAAACCAATCGTAACGGCCACATTGTAAAGAAATTATCATATAACATGTATTCATGCGAAACATAATCAATCGAGTGTAAAACGCAAAATTTCAGACGAGTGCATGGCGCATCCCATGCCGATGATACGTCAGAAAGTTTCTATTTTCTTAAGCTTTTATATGGGCCCTTACCTTCTTCAGTACCTTCACAGCGAGCAAAATTATCAGCTTTCAAACAGTGTATGCATTTTTTAAGACATCCTGTATAATAACGTAAACCACGCAATCACTACCACATAAAAATATTTGCAGTTCACGCCGTACATGAGAAAATACGACGTTTTTTAACTGACAACCCAATTCACTCTGCTCTATCCCTACCCCTCCCCTGGAGCGAGAAACACTGGTGCTGTTTCTCGCCGATTTCCTGAAACATAATACGCGTGACATTTATAACCCTAATGCACCAAGTAGCGGCTGGGTAACCGATCTAAGACAAACAGACCAGCCTCGCACTTCCATTTTGGGTAAGACAACAGAACCTTCACGGAGTAGGCATGTGCACATTTCTGCATTGGCAGCAAAGAACGGACAGAATTTTCCAGTTTTTTAGTTACCCACTCACGTCGTTAAGTCGTACACTCTTAGGTTTAACCTAAAGCCTCCGCCGTTTTCGACTTCAAATTTCATATGAGCATAACTTCGTTCAAGGTAAACCATCATAATTATGGTGAACATTGTTGCACTTATCATATTAGGTTGGAAAAAAAGTCTCTTCACACTTCGAAATTTTTTTTACCCTTCCCCTTGTAAACGCACTAGCCAATGTTGATTGCTGATTTCGTAATCCTATCACACTTGTCTACCGTTCGCACGCGGACACAGGTTAAGACTCTTCTTGTAATTCGTTATCCACCCAATCTTCCGAACTCAATGCCAGATCTACCTCATGGCCGTTTTCAGCACGGCATTCTTCATGAATTCATTAAAGAATCCACAGCACGTCAGGCAGCAGACCAAATTAACCATACATATGGCTTGGGATCTACTACTCATCGCGCCTGTTATGAGTGGTTCGGAAAGTCTTTAAAAGGAGATTATTCACTGAGGGCAAAGCATGGTCAGGAAGGCCAACTGGATTGGACGACAGTGAACTACACCATCTTCTTCGTACCGATAGTTGGCAGACGACACGTCAGCTGGCAGAGAAGCTCGAAGTGTCTCATAGGATAGTAGGAATCCATCTGAAGAATCTTGGCTTTCATGGAAATTTGGAGCTTGGATTCCACATGCCCTGTCAGACACTCAGAAAGGTCGACAGCTCTCCATCGCTGCTTCTCTTCTGTCCAGATAAGGAAGAAAATCGTTTCTTCCGCGGATTGTGACAGGCGAAGAGTCCTGGGTTCTGTGTGCCAACTTCCGAGGAAAAGGCAATGGGTACAAAAGGGAGAGAGCCCTAAGTCTGATCTCAAGCCCAATGTTCACGAAAGGAAGATTTTCTTGAGTGTTTGGTGGGATATCAGAGAAGTGATTTATCGGCAAACTCTCAGAAGTGGAGAGACACTTACTGCTGTCACATACTGCGGCCAACTCCACAAAGTCGTCGCAACTCTCTAAGAAAACAGGCCGGAGAAGTCGAAGGTGATGATCCTGCATGACGATGCAAAACTACACGTTGCAAGACTCACAAGAGAAACAATAAAGGAGCTGGGCTGGGAGGTAATGTCACATCCACCGTATAGCCCTAACCTCGTTCGTGCCGACTACCATCTCTTCCGTGCTTTCAAGCAAGAAATTGGAGAGAAATATTTTGGAACTGATGAAGACCTCAAAAATTGGATTCATCAATGGTTCGACTCCAGAACTGCAGTCTTTTAAGCGAGAGGAATTGGAAAATTACCCAGTCTTTGGAGAAGTGTAGTGGGACAAAATAGAGTTTATCTCAGTTGATTTGACTTTGTAGTTGTGAAGTAATAAATCTTTGAAAAAAATGAAAAGACTTTTTTTCCAACCTAATATATCCCTCTTCTAAAGAATTCTATCAGTAAGGATTCTCAAGTTGAGAGCGATCAGACAGCTGGAGCTCGTAGCAGAATTCATTTCTTTTACTCTCTTGTAAGCGAGGGCGTGCGTAGCGCAGTGAGAGGAGGCGCCGATTGGCGCATGCACCCGTTGCAGGTTCTTGGCTTGGTTTTCCTCCCAGACCAACCAAGCCTTGCATCCTCCTTCCTTCCAGGCTCGGTGCATGCAAACAGAAATTCTGCTATCAATCGAATAAAAATCGTGACCTTTAGAACGACAGTGTGGCGCAGTCTCTTTTTTGGCACTAAAAAACGGTCGCTTTCCTGATCTTTAAAACAAGCCTTAAACCATTATTTTTCCTGAAAAACTAGAAATATTACTAGGTTGTCCGGAAAGTTCTCAGCGTTTTGTCTTACTATTTTTCATTCGTCTATTATTAAGTAAAAATTTAACTTGCATGGCGCATGATTTTTAATGATTCTTTCTGTACAGAATTTTTCGCTCTATCTGGCTGAGTAATTTATATCTCAACGTTGCTTTATATTTCTGTTCTTGAAGGGTTTATTGAAGTATGTCGGTGGAGCAATTCCGAACGATATTTTATTTCGACTTCAAATTGGGACAATCAGCAACCGAGACGGCTCGACAAATCAGTCAAGTGTGGGGGCGTAGTAGTGTTGAAGAAAGCACTGAGGTTTCAGCCTCGAAGACGACCCCCGTAGAGGTCGACCTAGAGCAGTCCTGGACGACGAGTTGAAGGAATTGGTGGAAGCAGAACGATCCCAAACAGTTCGCAGCATCACGGAAGAGCAAAACGTCAGTAAAACTGCTGTTGCGGATGCTTTGAAACGCCTTGGGAAGGTGGAAAAGCTCGAAAAGTGGGTGCCTCACCAGTTGAGTGAGCGGCAAAGATTATCACGTTTCGAGATTTGTTCTCCTCTACTTTTGCGCACCAAAACCGACCCGTTTTTGGATCGCATCATCACTTGTGATGAAAAGAAGATTCTGGATGATAACAGAAAACGTTCCGGACAGTGGTTGGACGCCGAGAAATCCCTAGGCATTTTCTAGAGACGAACCTCCACCAAAAAATGTAGTGGTCACTGTGTGGTGGTCGGCAACTGGTGTGATCCATCACATCTTTCTGGCACCAGGCCAAACGATCACAGCTGAGTCCTACTGTATGGAAATCGACGAAATGCACCGAAAATTGCGTCAACTTCAGCCAGCATTGGTCAAGAGAAGAGGTCCGATTCACTTGCACGACAACGCCCGCCCACGCCTTTCACAAATCACTGTTCGAAAATTGAACGAATTAAGGGTTGAAGTTCTGTCTCACCCGCCATATTCTCCAAACCTCTCACCAACCGACTACCACCTTGCCAAACACTTCCAGAACGTGCGGTCAAACAGCGCCGGTGGTGTAAGGCGAAAATCGCTGCCCGGAAAGCAGAAGATGCAGGTTCGAGTCCCGCCTGGCGCAAGAGTTTTGATCGCAACAAAACATCCTTAACAACATATAGCCTCTCTACCAGCCGCTCCAGGCTTAAGCAAATGTGTTAGAACTTCCAGAACATTCTCGCTGGTAAAACCTTCACCAATCAGGACCAGGCCAGTACAGCTTTCGTGGATTTTCTCGAATCTCGACCACCTAATTTTTTCGCTGATGGAGTAGGTCGAATGGTGGCCCGTTGTCAAAAGTGTACTGATTAACGGTGCTTATTTCTACAAAATCCGATAAGATTTGAGAAAGTTATGGTAGTTCAAAGTTAAGCACTCAAAACGCTGAGAACTTTCCGGATAACCTAATATAAAAATTCAAACAACATGTTCACTTATTGGGAAACTTCAGTTATGCTAAAATTTTTCGAACAAAAGATATTCTAATCCTTTTGGAAAGTCTCTAGCTGAGCGTGAAAGGAGCTCGTTCTGATTCTAAGGATGTTCAGTTTGACTCCAAAAGCTGAGGCTTCCTTACCATTAGAAGAGTGTCTAATTTGATTTCGATGGTGTCCACTTTGATTTGAGAAGTGTCCAATTCGACACGAAACATGAAAATGATATATTTGAGCCGACATTGAGTTGTGAAACAGGTCGTGCTGCTTTTTTACGGCGCACAGAATGAGAGTCGCGCGCTCTAAATAATCAATAAAAAACGCGCGCTGCGCGTACAAATCACCGCCCATCTTACCTACTTTTTCTTGCAACTTTGGACTACGGCATCATGCCGCGTGCTCCTCTTCTACGGTGAATTTTGTAGCTCACTCGATTAGCCGAACGATGAGGCAATTTCGACCATCTATTAGGAGGGCCAAAAGTAATGAGACAAAATGAAAAAAATCCTTATCTCTCTATAACTCAATTACAACTCAACGATGCTGAGGAATGTATTTGCCATTAGGGGCAAGAACCTTGCTGCCATCGCTCAGCCAACTTCCTGATCCCATCCTTCCAGAACTGCTTGGGCCTGGTGTTGATCAACTGCTCGACATGGTTGTCAAGGACTGCTTGGGTTCTTGTGTCCCTTCCGACTAGGAAGTCCTGTAGGCTCAAGTAGTAGTGGTAGTCGCATGGAGGGATGTCCAGCGAATACGGTGGGTGAGGCATGTGAACGTAGCCCAGCTGGCCAAGCTTATCCGTGGTTACTTGTTCCCGATGGGGTGCGGCGTTGTCGAAGAGGAGAACCTTCTTGAAGCGCTGCGAATGAATAAGAGCGAGTCGCCGGCCCATCTCTTCTATTTCGTTCACCATGGTCTTGGAGTTCATCGTGGTGCTCATGGGAAACAGCTTCCGGTAAACCGATCCATGGGCACAGACCCAAAAGCTCCAAAGATGCTTCTCGCCGTGAACATCTCGCCGAACGAAGGTCGGTAACAGGTCACCAGGCCTCACCCAGACTCGCTGCTTGGCAGGGTTAAGGTAGAAGATGTACTTCTCATCTTGCGTGGATATTGAGCCCAGGCTGCTCGGGGTTGGGAATTGGGGGGAGATTTGCGCGACACAGGTCCACTCGTCAGACTGGGGTTTCGGCATGAGACAGGCTGGGGTTTTGGCATGCTTCTGGAAAGGGCGGAAGTGGTAACTTCACAGATGGGCTTCAGTAAGTAGCATACAAACATACAAATACGACAAGCACGAAACCAGACTCCAGCCACGAGATATATGGACACGGCATGGGGTGTCTCATTACTTTTGCCCCCCCCCCAATAGTATTTATTGCGCTTAACACAACTTTGCCTGATCGCTGAGCAGAACGTTGTACTACACTTCTCGATTCCAAAGGTTAGCCGCATTCTTTCAGGAGAATGAGGGCGCCGAGGCTCCGTCGCTGGAGGACGTGGACGGCTTCAAGGAGCGTCTCGAGAAGCAGCCGCTCAACTAGTCCAGCCAGCACTGCTCGCCAGCCGATGTGGTCAGTGCGATTCTAGGTTGCGGTTGATCCGACGAGTACTGCCGCCAGAGAGATTTTCGTGGTCGATATTTGGGTCCGTATATCAGTGTGTGGCGTAGCCGCCGTTAGGACTTCCTGCTCCGGTGGCCAGCAGTCCTCCGCGCATGTTTCTCTCAGCAACAAGCTTTCACACGCCAGCCGTTCTTTGCCTTATATTCAGCCGATTCATCATCATTCCTGAACTCGCGTAGAGCATAGATTTTATCGTCGTCTTTGTATACCAGTGCCGAGGTTGTGTGATCATTCATGTGTGTGTGTTCTTTTCCTGCAGTGTGTTACCAAGAGCACCTCCGTTTTTTTTTTTGTTTTTCTGCCGAGCTTATCGATGTCATTCCGTTTTTTGGTTGAGTGAACGACGAACGCCGCCTGCCTCACTGGTTCACCACAAGTCTTCTCGAATTGTCAGATTCATACACACACTTTATTTGTTGATTTGATTTACCATATGCAATAATGAAATGCTATTCTTGAGCAGATGTAACGTTTGTAGCGACTTCAAAACAAACACAGAAAACGGGCACTATTGTACTTTCACGACTCCAGAGGTCGAAAAGAGGTCGAAAAAGTTTCACGTCATTTTTCCATTTTTGAAATTTCGACCAGTTACGGTAGGTCACAGTATGTATGGGCGACTAAGGCCGTGGTCAGCGATTTGGCCCAACTTTCGTCTTTGGAGGTAGTTTGGGCAAGTGTATGCATCGTGACTTCCAGGCGCTGTTCCGCAACAGCCGCCAAGAAGAGCTGCGTGACTTCAAGTTGAACGGTGCCTTTGAGAAGCTGAGCATAGATGTAGCCTACAGTGCGTTTCAAAGTATGTATCCACTCCATAGTTTACCCATATTTATTTATTTATTTATTTATATGTGTATGACAACACGTGACGAAATAAACACCAGCAAGACAACACATTGGTAATAAACACAAAAATACAAGAAACGGCGAATTAACGAGTCTTAAGATAACTACCAACGAGCTTTTTGTATTGGTTAAACGAAGATGGCAAAGTATGTTTTTTGGTAAACATCAAGAATTCAGAACCGGCTCCTTGAGTAAAAAAGGAGGCACGAACACAACTTTTAGCCGTAGAATAATGAATTTTAGATCTACAACCCCTAGTGGTAGAATGATGGACTGTGTAAAGGTCAGTAAGTGGAAGTGCAACTTTTCCAGTCATCATCTTGAAAATCATAATTAGATCGTTTCGCTTCCTACGAATAGCAAGCGATTCCAGCTCGAATATTTTATTACGATCAGGCGCTGATGGAATGGAGGTGTAGTCATAGCCATTTAAGCGTAACCATAGCTTTCTAGTGTAGCTATTCTGAACGGATTCTAGCCTCTGTATGCAGCGCTTGAGGTGAGGACTGAACACAGTGGTGCCATACTCCAATATTGGGTGAACATATGATTTGTATGCAAGAAGCAAGTGAGTTTTTGAATTTGTAGACAACGCTCTAAAAATGTTGTAAGCAACTCTTTCAGCTTTCTTTGCAATCGTCTCGCAATGCTCTGAAAAACTAAGTTTTTCGTCTAAG
This sequence comes from Heligmosomoides polygyrus bakeri, assembly GCA_947359475.1. NCBI lineage: Eukaryota > Metazoa > Nematoda > Chromadorea > Rhabditida > Heligmosomidae > Heligmosomoides > Heligmosomoides polygyrus. The sequence continues at coordinate 91,157,786 of OX375869.1, read as the reverse complement.
ATGAAGCCCAGATCACGCAGACTGTTTTCACTGAGTAGGTTGCAACCACCAAGGCTGTAAACGTGTTTAACCGAATTTGAATTGCCTAGATGAAAAACCCGAGTTTTTTGAGCTGAGATAGGTAATTTCCACCTGTCCGACCAATCGGCAACATCTGAAACAGCACATTGGAGGGCAAAGTGTTCCTCTTCACTGCTAATATTCCTGTATACTTTTATATCATCTGCAAACAGTTTGCACTTAACGCCACGCCTTTCAACTAAGACAGGTAAATCGGAAGTGTAGATGATGAATAGAATCGGTGACAATACACCCCCCTGGGGTACGTCACTTATTATCGAGTACGTGCGAGAAAATTTGTCATTCACCTTCACTCGGAAGGATCTATTTGTGATGAAGTTCTTTACCCACTTAACAATTCTGGGATGAATTCCAAAAAGTTGAAGCTTGAAAATAAGTTCTTTGAAGGGCACCTTATCAAAAGCCTTGCTGAAATCAAAAAAGACCACATCAACATCAGTGTTATCATCCAGTGACTTTGTCCAATCATCTAGGATAGATAGCATCAAGCGATATGGTGAGCGATAAGCCACGTTATCTGAGCTTTCGCTTACAATTCTCCGTTAAAGTTACTGCAGTAACTTTGATGAATCCGGCCTAAGGTCTATATCTCGTTTCGTGTTGATTTCTACAGGCCCGCACTCGCTCCAGTAGAGTCCTCGTGGTCGAAAATAGGTAACCCTTTTATTAAATTCAAAAGTCGATCGGACCACCATTATTTCCCAGAACACCAAACATCCTATCATGCATGCTGCTGACAAGGTTTTGAATGATTTTCTCTTCGATAGTGCCCCAAGCAGTCAAAATCGCCGCCACCGTTATTCGCGTAGACTCGTTGAACCAGGATCCCCCACATGTTCTCTATCGGGTTGCAGCCAGGGGCCGGATTCATCAACCACCGACTTATAGAGATCGCCTGTATCACCTGTGGTCCCGTTGATCATCGACTTGCTCAAGCGGGTGCCAGCAGCGTCTCCATTCGTCCCTGTCGCGTGCCAGAATGGTCCAATGGATCCTCCTCCCTCGAGGGACACGAAGAGCGTCATATCGGTCGTTCAGGGCTTTAACGAAGAAACCCGACCAATGCGCTGGTGGGCGTCCTGGTGTTCTTTTGACATCCCTCGGAATCCAGTCGGTGAAGGCTCTCGTCCAGCGGGTGTCTGCGAATCGCATTACGTGGCCGGCCCACCTAATTTTCGACGACTTGCCCATGCGACAGCGTCTCTGATTTTCGAACGTCGGCGAAGCTCGGAACTCCGGAGGCCTTCTCTAACGGAGAAATTACAGCCGAAATTCAGAAAAAATGCGAATTAATGCGGCTTATCAACAGGCGATATGGTGAAATGTTGGCGTTATCAGGAATTTCGGTGTGATTTCTCCGTTATATCTCTGTAAGTCGTTGATGAATCTGACCCCAGGAGAGCAGGGGCCGAATTCATCAACGACTTACGTAGTTTTAACGGAGAATTGTAAGCTTATCAAGCGATATGGTGAGCGATAAGCCGCGTTCTCTGAGCTTTTGACGCGGCTTATCGCTCACCATATCGTTTGATAAGCTTACAATTCCCCGCTGAAGTTACGTAAGTCGTTGATGAATCCTGCCCCAGTCCGGTAGTCCGTTACTTGAATGCTGCGATAGTGAAACCAATCTTTGGTCGACCTGGACACATGGACTGCAGCGTTGTCCTGCTGCAGAACATGTATCTGCCGTCTTTTGGCTCTCAAGAAAGGCAGAATATATACTCCAGTACAACTTGACACTCCAGACTGAACATGCGACACGACGTAAGACTAAGCTTTAGCTTTTCGCTACCGCAGAAGCCGGCCCATGTCACTAAAGAACCACCTCCAAGGCTGCGACGACGGGGGCTTCTCGCAGGTCTCCCCAGTAATATCGGTAACCATGGGGACCAACCAGATTACATTTTTCCCGTCGGTAAAGATGAAAATATCTAAAATCAAATATAAAATCTAAAAATCTAAAATCAGGTATGCATTCAAATCGCCTTCACGACAGCTTAGAAATAGAATGTGTGGCGCATCCCGCGGATTCATTGACTAACGCCAACCGTTATCTTCTATTCTTATTATAAAAGATGAAGGAGAAAGATCGGAGGCAGTTACTCCCTTTGAGAGTTGCTATATAACCCCAAATATAGTCTACATCCCTCTTACAGAAACTGAGGGTGAATCGAATCAATCGAATCAATACCGATCGATTTTCCATAATTGGTGCGAAGTTGAACTTGCAGCCACCACATTCGTCACTTCCATATTGTCGGATCAGCTGTAGGCGACAATCAATACTGATCGGTAGACTGATTCTGTTTACACTCATGAAGCCGTCCAACGGCCGTTAAATTAGCGTGAATCTACGAGTGGACAGCTGAGTGGATTAATTCTTTATATAAAGTACGATACTCTTAGAGCAACATAATACAAATAAAACCAGCACTTTTTTACAATTTTTTACAATTATAACCCTTAAAGGGATAGCAACCTAAAAACCTGACAGCAAACACGTACTGCACAGTAGCCTGCTCGACCTGCACTATCGAGGGCCTCCTCCGAACCTCTTCTTCCAATTCTGCTTCTTTCGCATCTTTCGTTTCTGTTCCGCGGACACTTTTCCTTTAGTATACGACTTCTTCTTCATGTTGATCTTCACAAAGTTTCCTTTTTCCTTCTTCGTCCTTGTGGTACCACCAGCCGCGACAGGCCTGAAAACCCTTGCTCACTAAATTCACAGCGAAACCTGCACTATCTTTGTGACAATAGCATAACAAGAACTGGACAAATTGCAAGGAGTTTCGAAAATGGACGCAAAGCAGACAATTACACCATGCGAACAATTCCTACAGTGGAAAACATTAACATCAAACGGGTTTTCGCTCACCTCTTGAAAGCTCTTTTCACGACTTTTCCTGTTTCGGCACAGAACGCCACTGCTAACCCTTTCGCGGGTCTGAAAATAATGACGTATACACGATCTTAGAAAGGCCAAGGCCGGGTTGCCCGTCAAGGCCAACCAAGCCTTCGAGCCCTCAGCGGCCGGTGAATTGGTAGCAGGCTTGTCTGGGAAGGCTAAAGCGCTGTACTGTTCATCGGCAGGCCATCGTAGGTCATCGTATCGCCAAATACGCATTCAAATCGCCTTCACGAAATCCCATTGAAGTAATAGGTTGGTGCATAAGTTCTCGGACATTTGGGGCATGAAATATTTATTATCACAGCATACGAACAACAATATCAAATCATTTGAAGTAACCACCCTTTACATCAATTGTCTTTCGCCAACGTGCTGGTAAGTCATGGATGCCTTTTCTCCAAAACGTGGCCGGTTGTGATTCGAAAAATGTGAGCAGTGCCTCCTTGACATCCTCTCGGTTCCTAAATTGCTGGCCGTCCAAATAGCGTTGAAGGCTTGGAAACAATTGATAATCAGAAGGAGCGAGATCTGGTGGGTAAGGTGGATGTGGAAGAACGGTCCATCCGCAGTCCGCCAACTCAGCCGCCGTCGCTCTAGCAATATGTGGTCTAGCGTTGTCATGTTGAAAATACACCTTCACTTGTTCTCCTCATGTGGTTTGAAGATGGGCCCTCAACTTCCTCAGTTCGTTGACGTAAACCTCTGCCGTCACTGTTATCCCATCGTCCAGCAGCTCCCAGTATTCTACGTCAAGAACGCTCCACCAAATGCATAGCATCACCTTTTCCACGTGAAGGTCGGGTTTCGGAACGTCCTCCGCCTCTCCAGTTGCGTCAACCCACTGTGCATGCCGGTGATAATTAGAGTAGAGTATCCAATTGTCATCCTCGGTGACAAGGTAGTCCAGCCATCCATGGGTACGTCTGAGGGTAAGGAGAGACAGAGCGACATCGGCTCTGCGATCCATGTCATGTTGTGTCAAGTCGTGAGGTACCCAGCGACCCAATTTTTGCACCCTGCCAATCGACTTCAATCCTCGAACGACTGTTGAGTGACTAACACCAAGAGTGCTTGATAGTTCGCGAGTGGTTAGGTATGGGTCCGCTTCCACTCTACTTCGGAGGCCATCCAAATCCAGTGTCATCGGGCGCCCTTCTCGTTCATTATCTTCAACGGAGAATTCACCAACTGCAAACTTCGAGAACCACTGGTACACAGTACTTCGAGCAGGAGCACTCTCGTTGTAAACATCCTTCAGGCAACGATACGATTCGTTGGCATTGAGGCCAGATTGATGCAGGAATAACATGACGTGCCGAATATGCGTCTCAGTTGGGGTGAATTGCTTAGCCATAATAGCTGACGTTAACAACGCAGAAGTAAATGTTAGGAACAGTTTTGTAGCCCTTTCCTTTCTCTATCGATCGATCATTTACGCGTTGATATTTGCGAGAAATTTGGCGGGAAAATGCGCTTTCAATTCAGGAGGGATCAAATGTCCGAGAACTTATGCACCAACCTAACACATAAGTCGTGGCGAATCCCAATAGGGATTAAATAGTGCCGTCCAAAAATTATTGCGTCAACAAAAATACTTGCGGTGGCAAGTAGGCAGACCCCAAACAAACATCCCAAACCAAGGGTACAAGAGAGCCGTGCCTAATCTGCCACACCAATCCTCCTTAAATATCCTACTATATATAAAAGAGCAAGCGTGTGTGTGTGTGTCACTGTGTGTGTGTGTCACACTGTCCGTCCGTCCCACTGAGTTGGGGCGCGGCAGCCGAACACGTCGGCGACCGTGCATGGCGAGCCGCAGACGTGCCGAACACGTCGGCGACCGCGCATGGCGAGCCGCAGACGAGCCGAACACGTCGGCGACCGCGCATGGCGAGCCGCAGACGTGCCGAACACGTCGGTGACCGCGCATGGCGAGCCGCAGACGTGCCGAACACGTCGGCGACCGCGCATGGCGAGCCGCAGACGTGCCGAACACGTCGGCGACAGCGCATGGCGAGCCGCAGACGTGCCGAACACGTCGGCGACCGTTCATGGCGAGCCGTAGACGTGCCGAACACGTCGGCAACCGTGCATGGCGAGCCGTAGACGTGCCGAGCACGTCAGCGACCGTGCATGGCGAGCCGTAGACGTGCCGAACACGTCGGCAACCATGCATGGCGAGCCGTAGACGTGCCAAACACGTCGGCAACCATGCATGGCGAGCCGTAGACGTACCGAACACGTCGGCAACCGTGCATGGCGAGCCGTAGACGTGCCGAACACGTCACGAAACTTCGGCCCTGGGGGTAACCGAGGTCGCTGAACACGAATCTGAAGTCGACCAATCGATATCGATCGATATTATCGATTTTTTGAGGATGGCGTTCAAGTGGCGCGAAACTTCGGCGTTGGGGGTAATCGAGGTCGCTGAACACGAATCTGAAGTCGGATCAATCGACATCGATCGATATTATCGATTTTTTGAGGATGGCGTTCAAGTGGCGCGAAACTTCGGCCTTGGGGGTAATCGAGGTCGCTGAACACGAATCTGAACTCGGATCAATCGATATCGATCGATATTATCGATTTTTTGAGGATGGCGTTCAAGTGGCGCGAAACTTCAGCCTTGGGGGTAATCGAGGTCGCTGAACACGAATCTGAAGTCGACCAATCGATATCGATAGATATTATCGATTTTTTGAGGATGACGTTCAAGCGGCACGAAACTTCGGCCCTGGGGGTAACCGAGGTCGGTGAACACGAATCTGAAGTCGACCAATCGATATCGATCGATATTATCGATTTTTTGAGGATGACGTTCAAGCGGCACGAAACTTGGCCCTGGGGGTAATCGAGGTCGCTTAACACGAATCCGAAGTCTACCAATCGATATCGATCGATATTATCGATTTTTTGAGAATGGCGTTCGAGTGGCGCGAAACTTCGGCCTTGGGGGTAATCGAGGTCGCTGAACACGAATCTGAAGTCGACCAATCGATATCGATAGATATTATCGATTTTTTGAGGATCACGTCGAGGAAGATCAGCCGATCCATCTCGATTAACATAATGGTCAGAAGGCCTAGGAAAGAATAGGAAACCCGTAGCGGCCATGGCGTCCTATTCTCGGGGTTTGGGGGCGAAGCCCCCAACCAGTCGTAGGCGGCCGCTTGGCCGCCGAACGACTGGTGAGTTATAAAGGACACAACGACGATAAACGATGAGTTAACTAATCGCTCTGAGGAATGCACAGTGCATTCTTCCTCTGGATATTAGACAGCCAATGGATGAGTTGCTGTTTTATCCTTCCCGGACGGGACCTGTACTGATTCTCTGAATCAGAATGCACGCAAGACCTGGTTGGACTGACAAGGAAGCTGTCTCAATGCTACACTGGAACGCCATGAACGAGCACTATAGTAAGAATCTCCGCTCTCCAAATAGAAAATTTGCTTTGTGTTGGCGAATTCTTATGGCAAACGAGTAAGAGGCACCGAACGTTTCCTATGGTTAACAGCGAGCGCACGAGCCAAGACCAGTATGACTTAGGTAGCATAGTGGTAGAGGTTCTCCTTCGCGAGAATGACGCCATGAGTTCGGATCCCGCGCCATGTCACCCTTCGCATTTTTGCTCCTTTATTGAGTTTCCATAAAAAAACGGCGTCTGCGCTTTTTTTATCCTGCTGCGCTCAGACCGTTAGTGCTTTTCTCCTTGTGGACATTTCCTGAGTCAATACCAATTTCTCAACTGTATAAAATACGATGTTTTATGTAACTTTAGGTACCGAGGTAAAAGGTGCATAAAAGAATATGGCTGTGCATCTTGCACATCAGTACCTAATGTTTCATGAAACATCGTATTTTACACAGTCGAGAAATTGGTATTGACTCAGCAAATGTCCACAAAGAGAAAAGTACTAACGACCTGAGCGCAGCAAGCTAAAAAAACGGCAGAGTCGTTTCTTTATGGAACCTCAATAACAGAACAAAAATACAAAGGGTGACAAGGCGCGGGATCCGAACCCATGTCGTCATCTTCGCCAAGCAGCACCTCTACGACTACGCTATCCAGGCTATTCTGGGCTCACCCCGCCTGGTAAGCTCGCTGATAACCGTAGGAAACCTACAATGCATTTTACTCTTTTGCTTCAAGGATTTGTCACGAACAAAGCACATTTTCCTACTATAATAAAGGGAGGGTGGAGATCCTTTCTGTATTTAGTATTCATTCTTGCCGTTTCGGCGTACCGTCTAGAAAGTTTCCTTGCCAGGTATATTTGTATGAACTGGTAGAGAATGAGAAATACTACTACTCCACGCGCACTAGGAAGAGCCGCCTTCTGAGACGTGCACCTAGAATCGGTTCAACGTACGGATTGCGTCCCGGTCAAAGCAGTCTTCTATCCTTCCGGGTTGCCAGACTTGTTTGTGAAGGACAAAACACTGAGTTGTTTATCGGCCGACGACTGCTGGTCATATAAATACGCGTTCAGATCGCCTTCCCATCCCGTAGAAGTAGAATGCGTGGCGCATCCCAAAAGGATTGAAACGTCATCATTTATTTTTTGCGTTTACATTATCTTCACGTCAAATTTTACACTCTTCTAACCACCTGAAATCAAAGTGAACGTCTTCCAAACCAAAATGAGTGAAATGCGTGGCGCATCCCACTGGGGTCTGATTTATGTCGTGTTTTATCACTGTTACTAGTACTCACACTCCCGCCGTCGGATTCTTCTTCGGAACGTCCTCGGGCAAGAAAGGCTCCATCACTTCTTCGACGCGTTCTCGCTTCTCCGGTGTCGGCAATAACAAGCACTCGGCGTGCTGAAAAAGCACTTTTATGGGCGTCACAACTCCTCTCTGTCAGCTCACTCACCTTAATTAGCACTTCTTTGTGAACGAACGGCTTTCTCGGTGACAGAATAGACGTCATTTCCGGCGCCGTTGGCACCGCTTTCTTCGGGCTGATTTCTCCCCACGCTGCCGTTTGCCCTTAATGTGAAGAAAAAAATGTGCTGCTGCTCACATTGAATACTTGCACGCCTTTTAAGAAAACTCGAAGCAAATTAGCCTTCCAGAACTTCTAAGAAACAGGTACGTACCTTTCTCCGGTGTATCGAACAGTGACGAAAACGCTGGTAACGCCTGAAAACCATGGTTTTGTACAGAATGTGAACGCAACTTGCTCTCAGCTTGAGAAAGACACTTACAGCGATCCGTTTCAGAGGCGATTTCGGCAACTGCGCCAACGAAGCGATAGCACTTGAACCGGGCAGCGGACATTGATGAGGAACACGTGGAACACGTCTCTTCACTGGGCTCATACAAGACTTCACCTAAAGCATCCGAGAAGAGATCAGTGCAGTCACATCACATCTATGCATGCAGCGGATGTGGTGTTGTAGAGCAGTGAGACGGCTTAATAAAGTGAATAATGGAATGATTGTAGTCCGCACAGTTGAGACCCTCACTCACTCATTATTGGCAGGCTTTCGCTGTCTTAACAGTTTTGTCAATCCCACAAGTATCGTACTCAAATCATTTTTCGTTAACATAATAAAACATATCGATAATCTACGCGGCAGGCAATTCCTCTACATCGAGTCTTAAAGTAGTATGAGTATTAAGAACTTCTATAGCAATTCTGTGCCACGAGGTTGTTTGGTGGAACTTTTATTGGCCCCACGTTTCGACTGTCGGCGTCTTCAGAGGCTTAAAAACGGTTCGAGGCCGTATCTTTGCAACTTACCCGACTAAGCGCCTCGCCCACGCTAGCGTTTCCGACATAAGGCGAGAAACACTATGCGAAAAATCCGAGTGGTGAAGACGAACTCACACGATGCTCCACCGTCTGAGTGTAGTGATCACGCTACCACTCGGCGTTAGTAGGACCAGTAGCGAATGAAACATACCGCCCGGTAGTTATACACTGATAACATTGAGGGTCCGGAGTCAGTAGGTTCTCGCACTACATCCTTCCTCTCGCGCACTACGTCTACCTCGCATTGTTGTTCGGGCCATGACGAGCACCTTGGAGCAAAGTACTGCCCTCACAAGGGAAGGGTCTGAAGCGTATGTCTGAACGGGGGGGGGGGGGGGGAGATATAGGGGAAATCCTCACCCCTCAATTAGTATAAAAATGTCTTTATTTTTTGCCAAGTCGTTAAACCTAAGGAGTGGGGGGAGGGTTGAAGTCACAATAGAATACGGCGCATCACGAGTTTGGGAGTCTTGTACGCCCGCGATGCCTCCACTGCCCAGCGGCTCGCAGCGCAGTGGAAGTGGCGTTGCTTTATGCGACGAAGGTCGGGGACCTGGTTCTTGTGCGCTGCTGCATTCTTGCATTTCGACTGACTGGATGATATTTGGAGGCCTCTGACGTCTATACCCATTGTGACTTTAAGGACCCCATACTCTTTGGCTTTAACGATTTGGCAAAAAATAAACACATTTTTATACTAATTGAGGGGTGGGGATTCTCCCTATATGACTCGCTCCTCCCGTTCAGACATACGCTTCAGACCCTTTCCTTGTCAGTATTATCAGTGTATAACGACCGGGCAGTATGTTTCACTTGCACGATGGAGTATCGTGTGAGTTCGTCTTGACCACTCGGATTTTTCGCATCGTATTTCCGGCCTTAGGTCGGAAACACTAGCGTGGGCGAGTAGGTTGCAAAGATAACGCCTCGAATCGTTTTTAGGCCTCTGAAGACGACGAGACGGTCGAAATGTCAGGCATAGAAGTTCCACATATTAGGTTGGAAAAAAAAGTCTCTTCACACTTCGAATTTTTTTTACCCTTCCCCTTGTAAACGCACTAGCCAATGTTGATTGCTGATTTCGTAATCCTATCACACTTGTCCACTGTTCGCACGCGGACACAGGTTAAGACTCTTCTTGTAATTCGTTATCCATCCAATCTTCCGAACTCATTGCCAGATCTACCTCATGGCCATTTTCAGCACGGCATTCTTCATGAATTCATTAAGGAATCCACAGCACGTCAGGCAGCAGACCAAATTGACCATATATATGGCTTGGGATCTACTACTCATCGCGCCTGTTATGAGTTGTTCGGAAAGTATTTACAGGGAGATTATTCACTGAGGGCAAAGCATGGTCAGGAAGGCCAACTGAATAGGACGACACTGAATTACTCCACCTTCTTCGTACCGATAGTTGGCAGACGACACGTCAGCTGGCAGAGAAGCTCGAAGTGTCTCATAGGATAGTAGGAATCCATCTGAAGAATCTTGGCTTTCATGGAAATTTGGAGCTTGGATTCCACATGCCCTGTCAGACACTCAGAAAGGTCGACGGCTCTCCATCGCTGCTTCTCTTCTGTCCAGATAAGGAAGAAAATCGTTTCTTCCGCAGATTGTGACAGGCGATGAGTGCTGGGTTCTGTATGCCAACATCCGAAGAAAAAGGCAATGGGTACAAAAAGGCTAAGCCTGATCTGAAGCTAATGTTCACGAAAGGAAGATTCTCTTGAGTGTTTGGTGGGATATCAGAGAAGTGATTTATCGGCAAACTCTCAGAAGTGGAGAGACACTTACTGCTGTCACATACTGCGGCCAACTCCACAAAGTCGTCGCAACTCTCTAAGAAAACAGGCCGGAGAAGTCGAAGGTGATGATCCTGCATGACGATGCAAAACCACATGTTGCAAGACTCACAAGAGAAACAATAAAGGAGATGGGCTGGGAGGTAATGCCACATCCACCGTATAGCCCTAACCTCGTTCGTGCCGACTACCATCTCTTCCGTGCTCTCAAGTAAGAAACTGGAGAGAAATATTTTGGAACGGATGAAGACCTCAAAACTTGGATTCGGCAACGGTTCGACTCCAGAACTGCAGTCTTTTAAGCGAGAGGAATTGGAAAATTACCCAGTCTTTGGAGAAGTGTAGTGGGACGAAATAGAGTTTATCTCAATTGATTTGACTTTGTAGTTGTGAAGTAATAAATCTTTGAAAAAAATGAAAAGACTTTTTTCCAACCTAATAACTACCTCGTGGCACAGAATTATAATGCTATAGAACCTCTTAAAACCAGTGCCATGATTTCAAGATGATAGAACATGGAGTCTAGCAGGAGTATAACATATTGAGAAACAATTACACTATGTATTATGGGGGAGCTTACCTCACCACAGCGTCGGTCCTAACAAATGACGGTGAGATGGACCCTTCTGCAGTAGTGTAGTGATTTCTCAATAGCGGATGATCCAACGATTTAAGCACTCTGTTGTTGGGAATCGTAGGTTTGTAGGTTATCGTTGCATGTCCTATTCTGTTAACCATAGCTAATATGAGCATAGCACTTGTAGGATTGACAAAGATGTTATGATAGCGAACGCCTGCCAATAAACGATGAATAAGAGTCTCAACTGTTCGGACTATAATCTTTGTATGACGCCCAGGGACAGGATAACAATCGTAATCAAGAAAGAGTAGAGATAGTGGATCTCAGAGGGGCGTCTCGTACCACTTACAACTTTATTTACTTCAGTCATAGATTAAGCATTCACACATGGGATACTTTCAAGGATATATAACATTTTTCTTTATAGAAAGATGGCATTCCGAGATTATTTTCGTCAGCGGTTTATGTGCATTTCGAAACTATTAAGGTAAAACTTTACTAGCGGGCCTAACCTCTCGACATGTTCAGCTCTCATAAACTCTCAGCTCTAAACTGGAAAGGCAACTATAGTTCATCAGCAAACTTTCACAGGTAGGCGAACGAAATTACACCAGCAGACCAACTCACTACTTTGAGTGGAAGTTCGAAACGGTTAAAACTTGGCGAAAACATGTTCGAAACCTCCGCCATAAGAATTTCCTTGCATTCAGTTTGGCTTGAAGTGTCCAGATTAGCATTTTTAAAGGGTATGAATAGGTTCGCGATATCCAGCTTGAACTGCACCTCTCGCTTTCCAGTAAGGAACTGATATGGAAAGGCAAGATGAAATGTATGGGTGGAAGTATGGGCACTTTCCTAGTTTGGGGGCTCATTGTGTAGGAATGATACAAAAGCAAAGTTTAGTTTTCGTTCGAGCAGTACACAATACCTTCCACCATCCAAAAATAACGTTAAATACACGATAAAACCGCCTCAGCCCTCAATTTAACGACATAGTTGGCCCAACGCCACTTGGCGTCCGCTGCTTTCGTTTGTCTACACTGCTCTTCCTCCCCACCCCCCCCCCCCCCACAAACAGGAAACCGCTGAATACCTTTTAAGAGCCTAGACTCAAACAAAACGAAATGAGGAGAAAGGACAAATACCAGCGTGTAGATAAACTGTACGTACCGGTGACAAATTGCAGATGTTTTGTGGAGCAGTTAGCTTCTTCCTTGGACTAGTTCGACAAGCTCTCGTCGTATCAGCACATAACTTCCGGGACTTCGCCGGTCTTTGCTTCAGCGGACAATTCTCTTCAGCGTCCAGATTGGGCCTTTTCAGACGAACACCGCCCTTTCGTGGCGGTGCCGGCTCTTCTACGGCACAAGGACTCGGAGGACATTCTTCGAATCGCTCCTCTGAAATGAAACGGTTGTCTTATGGTTAGAGGCAGGATAAGGGGAAGAAAGATCATCATTTCGCCCGACAAAGCCGTCATTCATCATACTCAAATACTCGATCACAGTGAATTGAAAAAGCTGAACATACCATCGTTGATCCTAGTGATTCTTTAGACTGAAGGTCGGCATTAAACCTGCACCAGCTGCTTCTTGTTCTGCTTAGTGGGATGAGAAACTAGTCACAAACTCTAACGACAATCTTCAGTTCGTTGTAATTGCGAAGCCACCATTCATCTGTGGTCTTTTTCTATGAATAGAAATCATTTTTAGGTGCACAACAGCAGCTGTTCTCAATTTGTGGACCGAAGAGTAGACTCTTCTACTACTAACCGACTTCTGGAAGTTCGGAAGAACGGCGTGGTCTTCGGTAGGTTACAATCAAGCTTTATATGAGCTCAAGGCAGTTCATGCCCCACTAATGAATTAAGCAAAGACAAGCGAATGACTTTCGTCCTATCTGCTTTCCACTACGCAGATCTCGTTGATAATAAAGGTATTATCGATTCAATTCGATTTCTTTAAGCCTAAAGTGGCTGGTACCGAGTTTGTAAGCATTCATAGCGTAGCTTTGTTGCGATCAAAACTCTAGCGCCAGGCGGGACTCGAGCCCGATGTGAGGGTGAGTGCTAATCGGTCAAACGAGGGTGGATGTTGCGTTCGACCAAACAGCGTCGGTGGTGTAATGGCGTAGAGCATTTCCGCCCGGTCAGCGAGAGGTGCGGGTTCGAGTCCCGTCTGGCACTAGAGTTTCGATCGCAGCAAAACATCGCTATGAAAGGATTATTGATAACTCAGAAGATAAAACGATTATGTCTAGTTGGGAAGTGGCAACACTGTTTCCCTGGATTTTCCCTAAAGTTCATACATCTTGGACTAAATACTGCAGGAATTGAGCGGAAGATAAAACAATCTATGACCCTTCCGATTAGGAATGATCCACTAGAAACATCAGTTCCAGGGTGTGTCGATACTTAGGAAACGCTCTGAATAGAATGCCCACTTTTTTGGAAAGCGTTGATAACAAGCTTTAGTTGACAAGGGGCCAGATTCATCAATATTGGGGTAATGGTAAAGAAATCCCCGTTGGTATGCAAAGATACCCTCGAGGATCGTCGAGTACTCTTCGCCTGGTTCCCCCACGAATGGGTGGATAAGGTATCTGATACATTCCACATCGTGGGTATGTCTCTCCCGTCTATCCCGCACACCCTCTGCTTTAATTGTTGATGAATCCGGCGCCTCATCACGAAAGTCCTGGTGCCGCACTCATCAGCGATTAAACCCGGAAGTATTCAAGGTAGAAGGGAGAACCACATCCACGATGTGGCATTCATCATACACCTTATCCACCGGGTATACTGCTGGGTGAAGGATACTCGATGATCTAACAGTCCTCATACCCATGAGGATTTCTTTCCCTTCAATCCGACTGATGAATCCGGTCCTTATAGACTATCAAGGACGTAATGCTGCCTGGAGAGGTTCTTTCCGGCGACAAATTTTCTTGGCCCCTTTCTTACAACAGTTCACTGTTCTGGCCTAATCCGGTGCAATCCCAATCGGCCTACCATGCGTAGCTACTCAACAATTCATAACCGACTTCCTCCCCCCCCCCCTCCCCCGACTGGGATTGCACCCGTAATCCTAATGGAGGAGGGGGGGGGGGGGAGGGTCGGAAGGAAGGTGGAGCTACCGCCATCTTCTTCTTCTTCTTCTTCTTCTTCAGCGTCTGTCCCGCTTCGTAGCGGGGTCCGCTATTCTGGTGTCATGACGCCACCTTTCCCGATCCAGCGCTAGATCAGGGTGGACACCAGCCGCTTTCAAGTCCGTATGTAACGTATCAGCCCAGCGCTGCTTCGGGCGCCCTCTAGGCCGCTTTCCTGTTACCTCGAAGTTAAGGCCTATCTTGCGGACGCTGTCTTCTTCTCCACGCAGAACGTGGCCGTACCATCGTAAGCGAGCTTCGCGCATCTTGTCCGCTATCGGCGCGACACCGAACTTCTGCCGAATAGCTTCGTTTCGGATGCGGTCCATGCGCGTGACTCCAGCCGTCCAGCGCAGCATCTTCGTCTCCATGACGCTGAGGCGCGTTTCAACTTCCTTGGTCGCAGGCCAACACTCAGCGCCGTACATCGCTACTGGCCGGATGACTGCCCTGTAGATCTTTGACTTAAAGCGCTCCGGTATCTTCCTATCGCAGAGCACCCCAGTCAACGAGCGCCACTTAGACCAAGCTGCACTCACGCGTGAATTCACTTCGACCATCAGTTTGCCGTCAGACGCGACTGCTGATCCCAGGTACTTAAAGACCGCAGTGCGTGGAAGCTCGATGCCGTTAACCTTGATGGAGCTGGACTCGGTTACGTCCGTCGTTAAATACTCGGTCTTCTTCACGTTCAATCTGATGGTGAGTCCAAACCGCTCCAAGCGGTCACACCAAGCTTGCAACTCTCGCTCGAGTTCTCCTTTATCTTCGCTAGCGAGCATCACGTCATCGGCATAAAGCAACGTCCAAGGGACGGGCTTCTGAAGATCTCGTGTGATGGCATCCATGACGACAACAAAGAGGAGTGGGGAAAGCGCAGAACCCTGGTGCACCCCGACAGAGATGGGGAACTCCATCGAGGTTCCAGCTGCAGCTTGAACTCGACTCTTTGGACAAGAGTAGAGAATTCGCACCCACTCTATGAGCTCTTCGGGAACTCCATGATGTCGCAAGGCGTACCATATCACTTCACGCGGTACGCGGTCAAAGGCCTTCTCCAAGTCGAGGAAGGCGATATGCACTGCCTTCTGTTTCTCGCGATGCTTCTCTATCAGGAGGCGAGTGGCGTGTATGGCATCAACGGTGCCACAACCAGCCACGAAGCCGCACTGATTGCTGGACAGCTGGACGATGTCCCGAATTCGTCCATCGACAATTCGCTCAAAGATCTTCATGCTGTGCGGAAGCAAACGAATCGGACGGTAATTGGAGCAGTCTGCAGGACTGCCCTTCTTCTTCCAAATCGGGATCGTCGTACTTTGGCGCCAACACTCAGGCACTTTCTTCTCCGCCACAACCTGATTAAAGAACTTCGCCAACCACTCAGCAGGGTACCAGTACTTGGACTTCCACAAATCAGCTGCCACGTCATCGGGCCCAGTCGCTTTGCCTGGCCTCATCTTCTTCAAAGCCGCTTCAGTCTCCTCCACGGTGATCTTCTGAACGGGGCCGTGGGTTGGAGCCGTTGAAGGGATGGCTGGATGAGGAAATTCTACCGTAGAGATTTCCTCAAAGTAATCGCGCCATCGCTTCAATGCCTTCTTGCGGTCCGTAAGAAGATGGCCGTTCTCATCATTGATGCCGAAGAACTTCTCGATGTCCTCGGTCTGGCGATGGCGATTCTTTGCAAGTCGGTACAGATACCGCTCACCATCACGAGACTCGAGCTTCTCGTTGACATCTCCATAATGAGTGGCTTTCGCAACAGCCACGGCCTTCTTTGCAGCTTTCTTCGCTTCTTGGTACTTCTGCCAGTTATCGGCTGTCTTTTCGCCGAGAAACACGTGATAGAGCGACTTCTTCTCTCGAACCTTCGCTTTCACGTCGTTTGTCCACAGCCATGTCTGCTTGTCGACCTTCCGTCGCCCAGGCTTCGTAATGCCGAGTTCTGACTGTGCAGCTTGACGAATCGCGTCGGTCGCCTTCTTCCAAGTTTCGTCGACAGTCGTGACTGTCGGTAACCGCACGCGAGAAATCACAGCTGCTTCCTTCTCTCTGATTCGCCACCACTTAATTCTAGCTGCACCGCATCGCTCAACCTGCTTCAGCCTCGGAGGGGCGATCTTCAAAGTGCAGATCAGCGGTCGATGCTGTGGGGCGACCGTCTCATACGGCACGATCTTCGCGTCTGTGACAAGACTCCGGTCGCGATCTCTCACAAGGACAAAGTCTATCTGAGACTTGGAGCTCCCACTATAGTATGAGATGAGGTGGGAGTCGCGTTTTCGGAAAACGGTGTTCACAATGGTGAGATTATGCGATTCCGCATACTCAAGAATGCGCTCACCATCGGCGTTACGTGATCCGTATCCGAACCCACCATGACAGCTGTACTCGTCTTTCGTAGCACCTACGTGCCCATTAAGGTCACCAGCGACTATGATGACATCTTTCGACGGTACCACTGCTGTCTTCTCATCAAGCAGGCTCCAAAACTCTTCCTTGGCTTGATCCGAGCAGCCAGTCTGCGGAGCATACGCTGAGAAGAAGTGATAGAGTCGCTCCTTAGCGGCGACAACGATCTTCATCAATCGATCGTCAAAGCGCTCGACGCTTACAATCGAGTCACGAAATCGTTCGGAGACGATTATTCCGACACCACTGGTGGTCCTGGGACTTCCACATAGAACGGCCTTAAAGCCACGTCCTATAGTGGAGCTACCGCCATAAAAGCGAAAAAATATGCTATCCCACAATAAGTAGGTTTTCTATCGAAGATATCCATGCAAGAAGGAACAGCGCATTTATTGAGCGGAGGGGGGGGGGGGGACCACCTAGTACTTGACTGCGGGGTTGTCCCTTTTGGTAGGGACGCAAATGAATGCCAAATTACATCAGAAATGGTTTAGCTCAGTTTGCTGCTGGGATATAGCACACCAGTGCCGTATAAGATATTTAATTCCGTGCAATACATAACGTCATATAGGGACAAGACGTTCTTACTAGGGTGCCGCGTTTTCAAACCGTCACCGTAAGAACAGTCGTGGCGGGACCACTACGTTTACGGACTGGTGCTGGCCCCGTGCCTTAAAATGGTGATCCCCATCGAGCCACTTAGCGCTACAACATCTGTAAAAATTGTGCAAAAACTTCTAAAACGAAGAACTGAGGCACCGCTAGGCACTCGCCGATACATTTACTACCGGAAAAAACCCGTCCGAGTTGTCGGATGCGCAACGCCCGCAGCCGGCGATTCAAACCTGGTTTTTATTTGCCATGGAGCGCCCTTACTACAGACTCTATATGTTGGAACCAGCGATGATGGTCATTAACAAGGCTCTATGGGATTTTCTGCCCATCAGAAGCGTGCCAAGATTCGGTGCGGCTAGGGTAAATCTCACAGTTATGGGAAAAGTTCAAGAACTGCCCCATCAAGCCCTATTGCGTCGATTCGAAACTGTGCAAAGATCTCAAACCTTTCACATGCTGAGGTGCCAACGTGTAGTCGTTCTTCGTCGGAGTTCGTCCGTAAATCTCTTTGAAAGCTGTCCTCCACTTAACTACCGTCGCCATGCGCTAAAAAAAAGGAAACTGAAAAAGTGTGACGAAAGCCTCTAATAATGTTCCGAGTAAGCCATTTGAGAAATCAAACTCTCTATGGACATCGTATGGCGTAAAAAAGGACGCAAATCTAGCCGGTAATAATGACAATAACAATCCACTCTGTTCAACTGCCTTTTTTTGAGGCCGTTTTCCTGTTTCGAAGCTTCGGCCTTCTTTCGGCGTCACGTGTTCTTCTAGGAATAGAATCATATCGAGCACAACAACGAACTACTAGCAAGCAGGAGCAATACTGCACTTCTTATAACGACCGCCAAGACCGACATTGATACGAAATCCAGACAAGTACTCATAAGTCTTGATGAGGCTTCACTGCCCAATACAGAACGAAAGAGCATCGTTGTCAATTGTAAGGAACCCTTCGGTCAATTCTGGAGACGAGAGGACGACGACGACAGTGGCGGCTTTGATGACGTGCGGTGACGTCGGCGACGTGTTCAAATGAACGACGCTGGCGCGCAAAAACCCGGCTCCCATTTGGTTCGTGTGCTGAGCTAATCACCACCGCTGCACGATTTCGGAGCCTGACGGCTGCTACTGACATCATCATCGGACAACACCAGACACCATGGCTGCCCGAAATGATCCTCATTGGGAAAAGAGGGCCGCTTGGTTTCCTAGTCGGATGGAACCGCAAATGTGTGCAATTTTGCGTAAAAGAACCGTCACAGACCGTCTCTTTCAATTCAGATATCGTTTCGACCAGGGCCCGTATGCATATCTCGGGGCGGCGGGGTGCCCCACTCGGGGCGCCCCAACCGCAGGTCGTACCCAGCAGGTTTGGGGCCCCCAACCCGCGATGCATATGGCTCCCGCCACGGTCGGGGAACTTCCGAGCCGTATGTGATATGCGTAGTACGTAGGCACGGATTAGGTTTTGCATTTCTCGGCGAAAATGTCAGCTGCTCGCTGTCGCGCATTCATGCGCGTTTGAAGAAAAAAGAGAGTAAAGGAGGTTAGGGAGGCACAATGGGCTGGGAAATAGGTTGTAGCGTTAAGAGTGTTTTTTATTTTCTAATAACATGCTGTTTTACTTGTGTTTAACTATTCGCGTGTTTGTCTGCTTGCGAGTTTTAGTTTATCCGTTTATTTGTTTTTTATTTTATAAGGAATAGTGCCGCAAGCTACTCAGTCTGCTATTTCGTGTTAAAGAAAATATAATTTGACATGAGCAAATGTGAAAAGTTAGATTTTTCGGAAATTCTTGAAAGCTCTGTCTCCTTTTATGCAGGACTGCTTTTAGACGCTCTCATTTCTGAACACAAGCTTCATTAAAACTCGTCTTCCCTGATTTTTTGGAAGAAATTTCATATCATAATCCTATCCAGCTTTATACCAAATAGTCTGACTAGAAAAGTTATATGTTGAGAGCACATAATCGCTTACTTAAATGTACCCGGCAGAGCAATACAATGGGCCACTTTACTGTTCCCTACTGCGTGATGAACATAATTTGTCATGATGAATTGGTTTTGCAATACAATAACAAATAATGCTTTTAAAACCTAGAAAAATCGAGAACTCAGGCAGCAAATATTCCTCCCTGAAACGAACATTTCAGTGGTGCCCAATAAAGTAAGAATAATGAAAATCAAGCTCTGAATTGAAGGAAAACACACCCAACTACCTCTTTTTCTCACTTCACCGGCAAAATTCTGCGCGAATCATATGCTTTCCTTCGCTGTCTACAGCATTCCCCTTACGTCGGAGTAGGTGGCGCCCCGACCCCAAGGGGGCTGGGGAATACGGTATCTCCCCGGAGGTGTACATCGCGGGATTCCGCCGCCCTTTAAATTATTCCCCGACGGGAGGCCCCGAGCGAGATATGCATACCGGCCCAGGGGTGTGCGTAAATGAAATCCGAAATTTCGTAAATCGTAAATCGTAATTACGAAAAAATCGTCGTAAATCGTAAACCGTAAATCGTAAGAGGCGCCTGACTTACAATGCATCTAATTTGCTTGTTTTTTTCTATGATGTTAAAGCTGATCGAAGCTAACTATGTTTTATTGAGACGTTTTCAGCTCGAGCTGGACACTTTCCTAATTAACATGGAAGCCATTAAAATCAACTAGCACCTTTCAAATCGAGCTGGACAAGTTTTTGGAGAACCAAAATAAACTTCTTCAAAAACGCTATCTTAAAAGGCGCCTATACAGGGTGCCCAAATAAAAAGCTTACACTGCTTGGACGACCAAGAATGTTTATCATTCTACTAGCCATTGGCTTGCATATAAAACAATGACTTTGTAAAAACAACCGCAACAACTCCAAATAAACCAACAAAAACCGTTCCATTCAAAATCCAAAAAAATTTGCTCGCTGGCCAACTCGACGAAAACAGTATTTGCAGAAATAATCCAACAAGCATCCCTACTAAGTGAGCGCTTGGTACATTTCTATGGTATGACACACCTAAAGTTCTAAGCCTTCTCTCCTTTTGAATTGTACTCAACAGCATTTTTGTAGCAGACGGGAATGAATTCTGTGACGATTGAAAGAGTATGGTCACATTTTTGGACACTCATCATAGTCGGATTTTTGACTTAAAATTATAAAAGAAGATATTTTCGTGGCATTCTTTAAAAGTAAAGTAGAAAAGCAATTTGCAGCTTGTATTGAAAGTGGTTTAACTGACTCGTACAAGGTGCATTTTAAACATATAGAGGAAACCCATGGTAGAGAAGTCGGAGGAGTATGACTATCGCGTGCTCCAGAATAGTTCCTGATTAGGATCCTACCACGGACAGCCAAGTCTTCCATACCTGCTGGGTTGTGAATTGATACCTGATTTGTCTGGGAAGGATAAAACATTGACCTCTACATCGGCGGCAGCCGCAATTCATTCTATAAGGCAAACCCACACTCAAATGACCTCTACGATATCCCACAGAGGTAGAAAGAATGGATGGCGCATCTCAAGCAGGGATTGGTTAACGTCATGCTTTGTCCTTCATCATTTTTGAAGGTAACCACAACTTCTGGGATGAAAGATCGTCGTTCGACGATACCAGGCAATTACTTTCGGCATTTACTTCCTCGCAGGTTTGCTTGCACTTGTTAAATTTCGGAAACTTCAAAATATTGAATTACTAATTAATGACATTCGCCAGTCCTGCTCTCCACTACCTTTGTAACAAACGCTATCCTATCTTTTGCCCAGTGTTTAGCATTCTGAACGGATCGCATAGGGCGAACACAACAACCCTAATCAGACTACTGAAAACGAGACCAAAAGTATCAAACTTTTTCACATTTATCATGAAAATGTCAGACGTTTTGCTTAAGGCGCACCTCATACGTAAATAGACTCCGCGCCATGACGTGCAGTGATAATCGGATTGAAACATGATTGCTTTATTCTTTCTAACAGTTTAGCTGTTATTCCACAGAATCCAATCAAGTTCAATGTTCTTTGATGGCTTTGCATGAGTTCTACTCGTGTGCAATGGAAAGAGTCGTCTATGTGGTGAACAAGTGATGAAGAAGTTACAAGTTGATTAGGCGGTGGTTGCAGCATAGAATATGGTTCAGCAGGTGATCATCTTCATTTCAGTGCAAGGAGAATTTTTATGTCTTTCTGTGAACTGGAACTCAGGTCACTCGAATGTGAGATGTTGTGCTAGAGTAGCACCAGAAAAAAAGCTAGCCCAGTTCCATTGCCAGGAATTAACTCGAGCGGCCTACCCACAAAGCTGCGTTGTTCTGTCACAGCGTCACAGCAGTACATGAAAAAAAGTAAATAGGAAATAGCAACGAGCTATGAGGGGATTCTTTAAAAGTGGGTACATCGTCATAATCCGAATCGTATCACGTTAAGCGGACGTTTGTCATCCGTGGACCGAAGATCAAATTTACGAAAATTTACGATTTACGACCCAAAATGTCGTAAATCGTAAATCGTAAAAAAATTGCCAAAAATCACCGTAAATCGTAAAATCGTAAATCGTAAATCGTAATTACGCACACCCCTGGTTTCGACAACCTTTAGTAAGAAGACAAGGCACATGAACGCCCGATTACATCAGAAGTGGCCTAGCTCAATACACCACTGGAGTAAAACACACCAGTGCTGTGCAAAATTTTTAATTTCATGCAACACAGAACTTCGTATGGGCTGCCTTAAGCCTATGGGATACTCCTGCCTCGCTCCGGCGACGGGATCAGGGCAACTGTCAATGATGAGCCATTGCTGCAGGCGCAATGAGTGTCGCGGTTGTCAGTTGTCGCGCTGTCGCGCCCGCGATCGTCGCAGAGGGGTGTCACACCTCCGACTGCAGTGCACTATACCTTTGTCCTTTTCGAATTTCGAATAGTCGAATTTCGAATAAATTCGAATTTCGAATATTCGAATATTCGACTATTCGAAGAAAGTCCAATATTCGAATTATTCGTTTATTCGAATATTCGAGAAAATCCAATATTCTAATTATTCGTTTATTCGAATATTCAAGAAAGCCAGTATTCGAATGTTTGTTTATTCGAGTATTCGAAGGCTTCGAATTTCGAATAATCGAATTTCAAATATTCTTTAACAATCTTTTAACAAGTTAATGGCACTCCTCTTCGAAAACCAGGGAAATGTGACCTTTTGATAAGATCTATGTTTTGTTTCGCGCGTCATTCAAAGTGGCCGAATTGTGTGTATGCAGTAAGTGCGAGGGGTGGTAACTCTGGGTTCGGCGTAAGGTTTATCCATAGCAGCAGTCAATACAAGGACGAAGAGTGGATCACAGTGTCCCGGGATTGAGAGTCGATCGTGCTGCCCTCGGAGTCGTCCTTGGGTTCGCTGTCGCTGTCGTTGAGCTCCTCGTCGCCGCTCTCGTCCTCGGCGCTGCCGGCCGCCGTCGTCGCCTCCACGCATCTCCTCGATCGCTCCCCCGCCTCGGCTCGCTAGAATCAATCGGATCAGAGAAGGCGTGGAAATCACAGAACGCTCAGCTAGCTTCGCTTACACCTCCCCCTTTTTACCAAAAGATCGTGACCCAGAATTTAGCTGAAAGATGCGTAACTGAACCGATCCCTAGAGCAAACTGAGAAACACCTACCCTATTCCGGTGGAAGGTAGTCTCCCAAATTCATGGCTGGAACGATGGCTCCATGCTGCCTTGCCCACGCGAGAACCGCATTCCAGAATGGCACAACCGCAAGCGAAGCCTGGTGGCCCAACACGAACTGTCCGTGCTTACAGCGCGTGAGTGCCACGTTCATCCGATGCGGATCGTCCAAGAACTCAGCCGCGTCCGCTTGGAAGTCCGTCTTTGTGGTCAGCAGCACGACCACGTTCTTTTCCCTGCCCTGGATGGCATCCACGGTGGACAGATCGACGCCGGTGTCGCGCGCGAAATCCGCAAGCCGTCGGTGCTGTTCTTTGTAGAACGTGATTATACATACACTGCTCGCGGCGATGCCCCTTGTTAGAAGACGTCCTACCAGAGTGGTGCAGACCATAGCCTCCGCATCATTGAAATGAGAGTGAGTTGCTCTCCGAGAACTACCGCTGACGTCCAAGAACATGAACGGTAGGGACTGATTCGGGAACCGCATCATGTTCAACAGCATGTGTCGCTCCTCAGCCGCCGTTCCACTCCTCAACTGCCCATCGTAGACGAAGTGGTTAGGGAGCTCGTTCAGGAGAGGATGCGCCCTGAACGTGGTGACAAGGGGAGCTATGGGGACGGCCCTCGCCCGCGTTAGAGCGTCCATCACGCTACGCGCTCCGAACTTAGCGGCGGTAGAGTGCCGTGAACAGCGCGCATACGGCTCCAATTGGTGTACATCGCCGATGTAAATATGGCGCGCTTTCGGCAAACGGCTCAGTATTGCGGCAAAGACGGGTTCTGGTACTTGCGAAGCCTCGTCGCATATGATGAGCTCGAAGTCGTCCAGGTAGTTCTTAAATATGCCGCCCTTCCCCGTCGCATTCAGCAAAGATGACGTCGTTATTGCGACGACCTGCGGCTGGTACTTGAGGAACATGACCTCGACGACCTTGTCAATCAAATCGGAGACGTCCTTCTCAGCTAGGACAAGATCCTCCCTTTCCTGCTCTGTCAAGAACTCCTGGCGCTCCCTATTCTGCATGTGAGCCTCGAACACAATCCGGCCATCCCTGAAGCGCTCACATTCGTCCAAGGCTTCCTCCTCCAACTCGTTCCTGTAGAGATCAGGTAGTCGTTTGAGGACCTCATGCATGTCGGCAGGAGTCGCGGCGATGGAGTCGTCGAACACTACCGATTCAGCGATGTAACGGCAAACGGCTAGGTCGGCGAACGCGTCGAGGGACAGGATGGTTTCAGTGATCTGGGCGACGGCTGCGTTCGTGGTGGCGGTGAGGATGATGTGCGCTCCTCCCCGCGCCTGTCTTGCTGCTATACAAGCACCGACGACGGTTTTGCCGGTTCCGAACGCGGCCTGTATCCCCACAATCGGGAAGGGTGTAGTCCCGATTGCCAGGGCCTGTCGCTGGTCCTCCGTCAGAATTACTGACCGCCTGTTGATAGATATGGGTGATCCGTCTACGACGGAGATGGCTGGCACGGTGTTCTGCTGGTTCTCTTCGACACATGACAAGGGTGTGGCTCCATACACCGCGTCTAATATTCTCCTTCCGCAACTGTTCGTAGGCACATTCGTGAACAGTTCCATCTCGGAGACTGCCTCATATGCTGGGATTGCGCTGGAAGGGAGCTTGCTCAGCTTTACGCATACATCGAGGAAGGCCGAGTTGTCAGCTATTCGGCCCGCCCGCATGGCGGCACGATAGAGGGAATCGTCGGACCATGAGTAAGTTTGTAGAATCACGCGAAGTCGGCGCTCCTCTCTTGCTCGTTCCACCCGATCCACTGACATCCGGAGGAATGCAAATGCTCCCATTATCCATACTCCAACGGGGCGATGGCGAGCCCATCCGGCTTCAAAAGTCATGTCGTCCAGCACGAATTCCAGGCGCAGAGGGTACCCAGCCAAGCTAGGTATCGTAGCGGTGACTTGGTGCGTACGGCGATCATCTTCTAGAGTTGCGTAGGAAGCCAAAGCTGAGGAGGCGGCATTGAAGATTTTGCCCATAGTCGCAATGGCCGACGCTCGATCGTTCGTGTAGCTGTCGAAGTCTCTGAGGCGATCCTCGAACCATGCATGCTCGTCCGGGGAGATTTTATGTACTTCCATTGGAAGCATGGCTTCGTCCGGATTGGCGGGGAGAAACAGTTTGACGAAGGAACAGAGTACGTCGCGAGCGGCTTCCGACGCGGGCGGTTCCGAAAATCGGACAGCGCAAGACGATTTCCGTCGGCACAGGGCCTTCATGATCTCGTTCTCCTGAACGTGGGGCCATGGGAAGCGGGCTAGACCACGCGTTATCGTGACAGCTTCTGGGCTGTCTTCCATCGCCATTTTGAAGTTATTGACGGCAGAGCCATCACCTCTACGGGTGACTGAGAGGACAATCCCGTACCGCATTTCCTGCCAGACGGGCGGCTGGTGGTCAGAGTAACTGCGAGTTAAATTACCGTAGATGATAGGTCGAAAGGAACATAGCGCACTCACCCTGGCAAAGAGTTCAATGTGCACGGTGCTCCACTTTTGTTGGGATTCCGACAGCGTCTTGCTAAATTAGCCAATGGCGACTAGGCGGTTGTCGTCTTCGGTTCGTTCCTGAAATAAAGCTGCTCCTACTCCTACCTGGCTGCCATCCGTATGTAAGATAAAGTCTTTGTCTTGCGGAAACGCTAAGCAGGGGTGTGATGTCAAAAGTCGTTTCAGTTCCGCGAATGCCTCGGCCTGCCTCGGGCCCCACGAAAACTTGACTTTGTCTCGCTGAGCTCATACAGAGGAGCCGCTATAAGAGAGAAGTTCGGGATGAACCGACGGAAAAAATTGGCCATTCCAACGACTCCTTTGACTTCCTTTGTGGATTTCGGTACTGGGAAATCCCTTATCGCGGAAACATTACGCTCAGCGGGGCTGTAGCAGTCGGAAGAGATTTCATGCCCGAGAAACGTTATTTTCGATTGCGCGATTTCGGTGAACTTCTTGTGGGAAATCTTGAGATTGAAAGTCCGAAATCGTTCGAAGACCTTGCGTAGCGAGGCTACATGACTGTTGAAATCTCTGTCGAAGATGACTACGTCATCGATATATGCCAAGCAGTTGGATTCGAGGCCAGCTAGAACACGAGCCATGACCCTACAAAAGTAGGCACCTGCGTTCTTGAGGCCAAAAGGTAGAAATTGGAATTGGTAGACTCCTTTATGGGTGGCCCAACCGCATTTATACTGACTCTCGGGGGAAAGTGCTAGTTGCATATATCCGGATGCGAGGTCTAGGGTGGTGTAATACTTGTTACCTGCTATCTTGGATAAGAGATCCTCAATTCGTGGGAGTGGGAAGTGATCGGGAATCGTAACGTCGTTGAGCGGTCGGAAGTCTAGGCATACCCTCAGAGAACCGTCCTTTTTCTTGACTAGGACCGTATTATGGATCCACGGAGTGTCGCTTTCGACGATGCGACCTGCTTGAATCAGCTTGTTGATGTGCTGATCAAGTTCTTGCTGATATTTAATGGGGATGCGGGGTGGGCGAAACTTCCCAGGGGGAATATTGGTGGTCGTCTTAATGTTAATTTGGGTATCCTGGTATGACCCCAGATCGTACGAGGAGTATGAGAAGCGGTCTCGGAATTCCTCAAACAATTCAAGAAGGATATGTTTCTCGGTATCTGCGACCGAAGCCTTAGAAAGATCGAAAGGTGGGAGTGGGTCTTGGCCCATTTCGCACGTTGCCGCGACAATAGCGGGGGAGCACTCTGAGTCCTTACTTGGGAACGAATCCGCCTGCATATCGTCCTCCAGAACTTCGACGGGAGTTAATACCGCGACGGCCTGGTTTTTGAATAGAACCTCAGGCCTCTTAGTGGGGTTAGTTATCAGAAGACGACAACTCCCTGAGTGGACGAGAGACGGCACGATAATTAGGGATCGCTCCCAAAGCTCTTGTCGTTGTCCAACTACCATGAGTGATTGTGATGTCGCACCTTCCGTGACGCACCGAACGAATGACTCTGAACCTGGGCGCAACACCGTAGTCTGAGCTACTCGGACGACAGCGTCATTGTTAGCCATCTCGCAAATTCTACCGCTTCCGGGCTGCAGTACCATAATGTTAATGGCGGTGCTGCCTATTCTGAGTTTCCTTGCTGCGTAGTCGATATTCCAGTTTGGAAGACGACTGAGGAAGTCGTTGCCAAGAATGATATTATAGGACTTAACGGTCTTCGGCACTGATTTTGTATCCGCGAAATGAACCAGATGCCAAATCTCGAAGTTGCCGACCTGGAAGCGAATGTGCGCACATCCAAGGAGCTCAACCGGAACTCCGGCTACACCGATGGCGCGCGAAACGGAGCTCTTTTGGAAAGAAAAAATCCCTAGTAGTGGGGCCATATCACTACCGGTGAGCGTGATGGCCGCCCCAGTATCAACCGATGCCAACATGTGGACCTCGTTGACTTTTACAGGTATCTGGGCAACAAAATAGTCCTCGGAGCAGGCAAGCGAGTTAATGATTACGGGACTTGTGGACGCCTTAGGAGGCCAAGTCGATCCTGAATCGAGTTCTAGCCGTGTCAACTGAATGCCCGGAGGAGGTTGAGAAGTCGACACGCTTGGGCGCACTGTAGGTGTCTGAGCGAACCTAGAGGGCGTCGTAACGGGTCGATAGAAGCCGAGTGACCGGAGAGTGGAGAGCGCCTCCGGATAGTAGATAGCGACATACGTTATACACAGCATGCGCAGAATTGTTACCGAAGTATAAAGGCAACATACGGTTATCCACCAATCAAAAATGGACCACGCGAAGATGTCAAATTTGAAAGTCGTGGCACTGGCGGCGTCGCTTGGCCGGGATGAGTGCAAATGTGACATGCCTAGGGCGTTAAATATGTGTTCTTGGGTGCGTGCTTCCCATAATTCCGTGAGTTGGTGCTCAGGGATTAACTCGCTGATGTTTGTGAGTACCAAGTTGTGGAATATAGTGAGTGGAGGAGCCGTCACTCCGGACAGGTTCGTGGCAGGGTGCGTCACTGGGGAGATGTCGTTCTCCGCCACCAGTGCTGTTGATCCCGTAAACGCGTCGAACTTTACCGTTCCATTGGATGTTGGCAACAGAAAGAAACGACTAGTGCTGCAATCCGCCACGATCGCTGTCGGGGCCAGTACTAGCGTGGTGGGATCCAAAAAGAGGGATAACGAGGTACCGCTAGGAAGAACTACTTTGACGGCGGGTTTTGCATAGCACGTGGCATTAAAGGGCCGCAGGCTATAGTTCGGGGTTGGAATCGAGATACATCGATAGATCTGTAACATACCATTTCCATGGTAGGATGCGGCAATGTCGAATCGCTGCAGCATGGTGCGCACTACATAGGTGGGATCCACCAGCAATGCCGAATGCAATGAAAATGCGAGTGAATTGATCTTGTCACACAGTGATATCAAGGCATTACGGAAGATAGTCACTACCGCGCCTTGGGCTGCGTTCTCCACGGCGAGGAGTTGGGCCGCCAATTGGTTAGAAGTAACCAATCCAACTGATTGTGAATGGGGTGCGGATCGGGATACCCGCTGCATGGACGTTACCGCGTACCCCTGGTCCGTAATCGTCAATGCGCGTCCACAATCGACCACGGAAGGGTTGGTCGGTTTCCAGGAAAGAGCGAACTCTTTGGAGTCGCTTAACCAGACATTTCCTAACATTTGACCCTTCATTTTTGAGAGATACAAAAATTGGCATGACTCCTCGTGGGACGGGGACCACACCATCACTGAACCATCACGAAGAACGCACGATCCCTCTTTGTAAGCGCAGTGTCGCATGTCGCCGACAGGAGACTCAGGTGCTGCGGTACCGTGACGTCCGTGAACGGTCGTCGAAACTAGATAACAATTCACGACCGTAAGTTTGCGTTCGATGCAGCAGCCAAAGGGGGCCGAGGGCCATTCGAATTCCAACGGGTTAGAAGTTTTGGCTACGCTGCCTGATTTAGACAGAGAACCGAACTCGCACCTGCCGTGCTGCACCATTAACCGACAGTGTTCAATGGAAACGGTTTTATAAGACTCCGCGTGGGATTCAGAACGAGCACCAAAGAAGTTGACGGAATAGAAAACCGTCTGTTCGACAATTTTGCATAAGGATGCCGGTGAGTCGTACCGCTTAGTGTTGGGACGATAAAGCTGGATCGTCAGGGCGCGCAGCGGTGTAGAGACGTCCGGTACCAGCTGGGAGCAGTTATACGACAAGGGTATGCGCCAGAACCGTTCACCTCCGTTCGTGGGGCAAAACCACACTGGTTGGGAGTGACCCCCAGGGAGATATAGTGCCATGATTAGACATACGAACAGGGTTCGAACGTAAACAGAGCCTCTACCAGATCGACCCGAGGACGGAGTCGAAGAAGGAAAAACTGATTTAGAAAGCTCCTCGTTCCGTTCCAGCAACGCTGACACTCGTGCGTTAGCCTGGGCAAGGGCAGCCTTACTTTCCTGTAGTGAAAGCGACAGTGCATTTATTTTCTTACTGGCTTCGTCTACCGTGAAGTCCTCAGATGGGGTCCAAGATGTTGAGGGTCTTTGGCGAGTCGGTGCACTACCCCGATTAGAGTTAGTAAAGTTTCCAGAGCGCGTACCTGAAGACCTCGTTCCTTGTTGGCGTCTTGGAGAAGGGCACTGATTCGCAAAGTGACCGGAACCTCCACAGTTATAGCATTCCATAGACCGACGATTGCTGTCGTCACCGTCCCTCAGTCGATTAGCAGTGAATCGTCTTCGCTCCGGAGTCTGCCAGCGTCTGAAAGAATTGGAGCCAGTTTCAGTTCTTCTACGTGTGGATGTATTGAACCTCACCTGACGTGGGTAGTCGATGGCGCTGACTCCCACTTGTGGCGGTTGACCCACAGGGTTAATGAGGCGATCGGCGGCGGCCTCGGCTAGAAGTTGCTCCACCGTTTGGGCTTTGTTGACGGCCTGTTCGAACGATGAAGGATTATCTAGCTTAACGAAATACCTGATGTCAGGACGCAGGCGGGCTACGTACTCCTCTAGCACGCGCTCCTTCTGCGTTGAGGGGTCCTGGCCCGCGGTCACCGCTCGAACCAAATGTAGGAGACGATTGGCGAACACCGCTGACGGCTCTCCTGGTTCCTGCTTGCAGTATGACAATGTCTGGCGGGCCAGGTAGCGCTGATGGGGCTTTCAAAGAACTTCTTCAAGTGGGTCACGATAGATTCGAAGGACCTCCGGTCCTCATCGGTCAGTTCCTCTATCTTCTCTCTAGCGACGCCGTCGAGGTACGCTATCAAAAGGTTGGCCTTCTGTTCCGATGACATCGGTGTCGCACGCATGCGTGCGATGTCCTCAAACCGTCGCAACCAGACTGAGAATTGGACCCCGTCCCCGGTTCCAGAGAAGGAGGCTATTCTTGGAGCGGACGAGTCTGGTAGCAGAGTGGCGACCGTGGGCATAGACCGAATACGGTCATCGATCGCCCCAAACGAAGTGTTCAGTCCTGCGAGTAAGGTGGCGTTTCCTTCCCTGATTTCCTGGGCCAATCGCGAAGAAGTGTATCGAGACTCCTGGCGAACACCCGCTACAGCGTCGGCGGTCACATCGCGAAGAAGCTTTGCGTCCTTCCCTCTAACAGTAGCCGAATCGTCCAAGTCTTGGAAGACGCTTAGTAAGGGGTCCATCCAAGCGGAAGTATTAGTAGGGGCCTGGCAATCTTCTGCTGACGTGTCCTCATGCTTCCAAGATATGCTATGTTGATGGGTATCTTCGACCCGGGACTCACCCTTCTTGGTCTGTGACCTAGTAGTAGGTGGGCCCATAGCTGCAATAACAGATGAACGGCGATGTAGTACACGGGTGATGAACCAGTGAACAAGGGTGACTGTCTCGCTAACTCAAGCTTTTTATATCCTCTTGAAGGTGGGCGGAGCGACGAAGAGGAATGTGGATATGCCGCTGTGGGATGTTCGGAAGTATTCTCACCCGACATCAAGATGGGGAACCTAGCGGAGATCAACATGAGATGCCTTGCGTCGTTTACATCTTGCATTGTTCCGGCTTAATGTAACGATATAAACAAAGCCTGCGGTGGAATGAAGACATGCTGTATCTGAGAATGTTATCTATCGGAGATACCATGGGTATGGGAACGACACCAAGCCGCGCTAATGTTGTGAATTCCTAAGCCGGCTGGGAGATGTCTGTGAGAACTGATCACGTACCGTACTCTGTTCGGAACCTCGATAGCCGTAACCTAGGAAAGTGGTGCAGGAGCGACTGAAGCAAAGTCGAGGGAACGAGGAAAAAGCAGGAAAAAACTATCGGGTGTGCCCAGTTATTAGTGAAATTCGTCCTGGCGCTAGACTCCGGGAGAGGAACAAAATCGGCGGTCGCTATGACCAAAATATACAACCGGGGTCGAGAGGAGAAAAAAAAAAAGAAGTGATAATAGCAACTCACAAACGCGTGGTCCTCCCAGAGCGGCAGAGACGGAGTTCGACGAAGTCGACTCGTGATGACGGTGACGCGACGATGGTTCAACCACACTGAAAACACGACGAAATGTTACGACTATCCAGCACTATATGAGCACTATGATGAAAGAAAAAAAAAAAGAGGCAGTAATAAGGAATAAACTGACCTGTGGGTCCAGAAGAAAAGCTCCGTCGTCACTGAGCTGAACCTACGTGAGTCATCGAATTCAAACGGGCGGCTGCACAAGCGTTGCGACGGAGCGCGCTTTCTATCACCTCAGCGTGAGCGATGACTCATGCCTGCCGCTAAGCTGTGAGGAGAAAAAGGCAAGGGCGAGACTAAGAAAGGAATTTAAATAGGGAAACGCACGCGCTGTTGGATTGCTTAACGCCACAAAACGAAATCGAGTGATTGGTCACAATGGAAATTACATTCCGAACGCTTAAACTAGTATTTATCTCGAATATGGGCCTATTAATATCCACTCGCCACTGCAAACAGCAAAGAAAAACCTAAACGGACTCACCTTAGAATCACTTCGGGCCACACATCGCACTACTCCTGGCATATGACTTTATCCGACGCGTCCATATGCGTTGACTTCACCAGAACTGAAAACTAACCATCGCACTTTGCTGCAAAATCGCCGCTACTTGCGGAATCTCTGCGTTTGACGCCACACTGAGCTGCTCGGCCATGCTAACGGTACCTCAACACACATACATCTAAAAGAGAGCTCTGAAAAATAGCTTTACAAGCTAACCGATCGGATTTCTAATCTAATATACCGTAATCTAAAAAAAAAAAATTGTCGAGGAGAGGATGCAGACGATCGCGACTATCGGCTGGCCCGGCAGCCGCAGGCAAAGTCAGATTGGCCAGATCTGTTTATGCCTCTACGAGGCGGCGAAACCGAACAAAAACTCAAAGACCGAAAATTTCGTACCTCATCTTTCCCGAGGACGTGACCCCTCACTCGCTGCTACCAGTAAGTGCGAGGGGTGGTAACTCTGGGTTCGGCGTAAGGTTTATCCATAGCAGCAGTCAATACAAGGACGAAGAGTGGATCACAGTGTCCCGGGATTGAGAGTCGATCGTGCTGCCCTCGGAGTCGTCCTTGGGTTCGCTGTCGCTGTCGTTGAGCTCCTCGTCGCCGCTCTCGTCCTCGGCGCTGCCGGCCGCCGTCGTCGCCTCCACGCATCTCCTCGATCGCTCCCCCGCCTCGGCTCGCTAGAATCAATCGGATCAGAGAAGGCGTGGAAATCACAGAACGCTCAGCTAGCTTCGCTTACAATGCAATCTGACAAGGGAAGGGTCTGCAGAGTATGTCTGAAAGGGGAGAGCGAGTCATATAGAAAGAATCCCCACCCCTCCCCTCAATTAGTATAAAAATGAGTTTATTTTTGCCATGTCGTTAAACACAAGGAGTAGGGAGTCCGTTACAGTAGAATTCGTGGGTCTTGTACGCCCTCCAAGTGGTTCAGAGCGCAGTGGATAGAGACGTTGTTTCACGGGTGGGAAATCGTGGGTTCGATTCTCCTGCTCTGCTGCATTTTTGCACTTCATATGTTTGGTTGAGTGTTGAACGATTCTGACATCTATACCATTTTCAGATGTTTCTGCCTAATTTTCCAGTTGTACACCGTGGAGAGTAAATTTCTTGCCACTGGGCCTATCAAGCTTTAGGTTAAGACGGCTAAGCTCAACTGTAAACGGTACTTTTTCGTTATCAGAACAACCGGCTCATTTGAGACCCTGCTCAAAAGGGGCCAGAATGGGTTGCGCTACAATACCTTCAAAAAACTGATCTATAAGGAGCTTACTTCGTAGGTCGTACATCTTCCCAACTCTCTTTCAGTTTTAGCTTATCCCTAGTTTTCTTTTTGTTACTCTACCTTACGATGTTGTGAGATGCGCTGTATTGTTGGCTCTACTTTTGTGTTGTTTTTGTGCATAAGTACCCCTTATGTAATAAATACATACTTGTTTATTACTGACCGGTTTTTTAACCACAAGGCAATGGGAAAGCTACTCAACGATGTATGAACGTTCAACACCAGTGATGCACAGGGCCAAAGTGCATGAAACAGAAGCACTGGTCACAATCGCCTACAGGCTCCTCACAGGTATACCAGCGACACCACCTTCAATGTGATTATAACAAATCCGTTCTCCTTCAGCTACCGCAGCTACCCGCAGCTTCGTCATCTATCTTCAGTATGTTGTCGCTTTTTTGCAGGTCAAAAGGAGGGTCGTGCACAATGACGTGGGAGTGAAATCATTCCACCCGAAACGTTATCATATCCAATTCTTGCTTGCATCTCCACGCCTATCAGTTCATCTTGAGGATTCCAATCTTCTTCTTCCACCACTTCCAGCTGTTCGTCTTCGTCAACTTCAAGTCGACATGCCTCGAAGTTCCATCGAAGATTCCGTGCCTAAGGCCTCTGTTATACTCCCGCGGGAGCATCCGCGGAACGTCCGCGGACCAATGGTGCACGGCGGAGGCGGGCGTGGCGAGGCGCGGCGATTGGCCAGGTGAGGAGTCTCGGCGCGATTCCCGCCCTTCCGCGGATGCTCCCGCGGGAGTATAACTCAGGCCTAAAGGTGGTCCACACTTCAGCGTAAGGAGGTGGATCACCACTCCAGCATCGGCGAACATTGTTGGTGTTAGGTTTAAAAAACCTTCAGCTACCTCTGATTTCCAGTTGACAGGCAAACATGAGAGAAAGAGTGTATCGATGGCCGTTAACGTCAGTTTGGGGGATCCACAGACCTCGTTTCTTCATTGGAACCACTTGCGACGTCACGTCCTGGTCTTTGAAAATCCGAGCAGGATGGTTTTTCCCGAGGTCATCGGTTCATCTAGGAAAACAAACTACGAGGAGCCTGTAGCCTTTATACGCCGTCCGTATTGCAACCAGTGCTTCTTCTTCATGCACGTTGTGCCTGTGTATCACTGTGTTGAACGTGTATACATCATTATGTTGAATACCACAGCATGCAGCTGGAAAAATTGGTAGAAAAGCCCTGAAATGGTATAGACATCAGAATCCATCAAATCTCAACAATCAGTTGAAATGCAAAAGTGCAGCAGCGCAGGAGAATTGAACCCTCGATCTCCCTCGCATGAAGCAACGTCTCTATCCACTACGCTGCGACCCGCTTGCGGCAGAGGCATCGCGGACATACAAGACCGCCGAACTTATGAGGCCCCCATTACATTGTAACTACAACGACCCCGTACTCCTTGGGTTTTTTTTTTGTTGGCAAAAAATAAGCACATTTTTATACTAATTGAGGGGTGGGAATTCTCCCTATATGACTTGCTCCCCCCGTTCAGACATACGCTTCAGGCCCTTCCCTTGTTAGTCGACGCGATGTAAACGCAGGCAAACGCGGACTTCCGTTGCGTCCCTGCTTCCTTTGAACGCCATCGAGCCTCCTGCGGCCAGTCACGTGAGTAACAGATGAATCTTGTTATGGCTGTTAAATTACGCTTTTGCCTTCGGTATACTACGGGAGAATCTCCGTTTTGTATTTCTCCCCCAAGTACAACGACGGAACGATTAAAGCCGGAAGGAGCTGCGGTAGGAAGGTAGCACTTTCTGGAGCCTGGGAAGCTCCTGCTTTTTGCCAGCAAAGACGTTAAAGAAGAAAGGAAGAGCAATGGCTATGGAGTACAAGAGCTAGTCATACTCCGTTTCCTATGAAAGCGAGCCATCCACATTTTCGCAATAACACTATCCAAGTCGTAGTGTCTTATCAGATTAGATTCCATCCATGAACTTCGGGTCCGTTTGCTTATAAGTGACGCCAAGCTCTTCAACGGAGCCAGAACGCAGATTGAATGCCACTCATGAGCCTCTAGTTTGCCTCTTCTGCACCAGATCGCCCTTGTGCTACTTCTTCGTCCATGCTAACCTTTCTTTTACCACATAGAAGCTTCGGTATAATCTAAGGAGACAGTAACCTATGGAGCAAGATGTATAACAATCTAGCTCTGCCTATCCAGGGTGTTTCTCTCTTCTCGGGCACGAATTCTTAGGGAAGCAAAGGTGCTTCATTGTCCATATAGCTTTGTCACCGTCGTCTCGTGAAGGAAATGGATGGAGAAGCCTTCGCGGCGCTTGAACAGCCTGGACACCGACTTCCACAGCCTCGGTTCGGTCCTCAGCTCGCCCTCGCCTCGCTCGTAGCCTTCAGCCTCAGTAGCGCTTATCACTCACTGGACTCGCCACACTCCACTCCATTAGCCCTGATTTAACGTAAGAGTAGCGGGAGTGTGTCGGCCACGGGACAGGAGATCACTGATAGAAATCGATGTACCACAAATGATAATTACCGATCCTTTTCGCAATTAACCAACTGGTACAAGAGTAATGACAATCTGAAGCCTTCGGATATGCCGCTCTGTCGAACGCAGTTTACAGTGGGTAATAAAAAATTAGTAAATGTCAATCATTGGGTGACCACAATGAGTAAGGTGTTCATTTGATTATTCGAATACTCGACAATTCGAAATTCGAAATTTTGAGAATCGAATATTATTCGATCATTCGAAATTCGAAATTTTGAAAATCGAATATTATTCGATCATTCGAAATTCGAAATTTTTCCCAAGGACAAAGGTATACAGTGCACAGCGACGAGTGACGGTCGAAGAGGGGGAGGCGCCCGTCGTGCACCAGTTTTGCACTTGTCGCGAGGCATCGCTGTCGCTGTGCAATGTGGCGTCGCTGCAGTGGGCGGGAGTATATCACAGGCCTTCAAGCCGCATGCACACTCGACAGCGGCTGTAGCGGCAGCCGTGATTAAGCATAGGGGCATCGATTCGTGCCAAATGTGTGCATGCTGTTTGGGCCGGAAAGGGCCTGTTCATACTTCGCGACAAGAGCGATTTGTCGCCCGTGCAAAATATACATATCGATTGAGACCGAGCGCGCGCCGCCGAAAAGGGTTCATACTCGAGCGCCGGCGCTGTCGCTCCAGTCGTTCTTGTCGCTCTTGTCGCTGCGCACGCCGCGCACGCCACACGCGTTGCGCTCTCGTGCACCCGTCGTCCGTGCAAAACATACGAATCGATTAAAACAGAGCACGCGCCGCCGAAAAGTGTTCATACTCGAGCGCCGGCGTTGTCGCTCCAGCCGCTCTTGTCGCTCTAGTCGCTCTATAGAGTCGACTATAGTCGCTGCTGTCGCCTGTTCATACTTCCGCGCGCTGCGCTCTTGTCGCTGCTGTCGCGAAGTATGAACAGGTCCAAACAAAATCTTGCGACACCGCACCACGATCTCGTCTATTTTGCTCCTATCTTGATGGGACCCACGTCCCCACTACGGTGGGAGCTGCGCCATGGAAGAGTCGTCGCGATGCCGCGAATACACCGCTCCACTGTGGGGCGTGATCCAATTCGAACCATCCCGGCTGCGGGATGTGGTCTGAAATTCTATTTTTTCGAATTTATGAAATCTTTAAGGCGTTCTCATTCGTCGCTGACGGAAAATGGACGCGATGATGACATTGTACCTTATAGAGCGATTCACCTATACAGCGCCACAGTACGCAGTATTGTGCACAGTAATCCCTTTGCGGCATCTCGCCGCGTCAATGGTATAGCATTTTGGCGAGATTCAGGGGAGAGACAGCTACATAGGTAAAGCAGCCCTTATAACGCCGTAGTAGGGGATTTGCAATTTTATGAGTTCATGCGCATATTCAGGCTGCCCCACCCCAACTAGGAGATTGGGAATAGGGGTGAAATTATAGGGAAAGCATGTTGAACGTGAGTATACGCTCCTGGCTATATGACGCCAAGTTCGATAGACAAAGGGTCAACTTCCGTTTTGCTCATATGCATCGGCGCATGTGCCATGGTGTTCCTTGGAAACGTGAGACGACCGAGACATTTTTGGTGAATACCCGTGCTTATTAATATTCTCGGCTTTTCCCCTTACTCCCTGAAGTGCAGTCCTCTAAAATTACCCATTCTCATGGAAAAAGCGTTGTTTCTTTATTTCCTCTTTTTCCTCTACGTCATTATGTGTGCGGATCTATGCCCCTCCAGCTGTCATCATCGATTTAGCGGAGCGGGGGCAGACATCCCTGTAGTGTGCCAGAATATGTAGTCCAGTGGGTTCACTTCTTTCGAACGATGCGAAGAGTGTCACTATAGGATTTCACAGTGCCCATGCCGTTCTGGTGTTCGTTTGATAGCTCGCAGAATGGAGTCGGATATGACTCTCGTTCAGCGAGTGGCTGCGGATCGGATCACATTACGCCATTGACCCACCTAATTTGGGCAGATTTTATGCTTCTAGGATTTGTATCGCGTATATCACCTGGCGCCACGTTGATCATCGAGCTGCTCGAGAGGGAGCCAGCAGCGTCTAAATTCGCCCCTGTCGCGTGCCAGAGTGCTCCAAAATATCCTTCTGGCTGGAGGGGCACGAAGAGCGTCATATCGTTAGTTCAGAGCTTTCACGAAAAATGCCGATCAACGCGTTGATGGGCGTCCCGTTGTTCTCCTGACATCTCGCGGAATCTAGCTGATGACGTCCAGCGGGTGCCTGCGAAGCCCATTACGTGGCCGGCCCACCTTTTCGACGACTTGGCCCATGTGACAGCGTCTCTGATCTTCGAATGTCAACGGAGCTCGGAATCCTGAGGCTTTCTCTCACCTGCGTTGCTATAAGGACAGCGCATTTAACTCTCAAACATCGACTAAGTTCAGACTCTCGGGATCTCCGTTAGTCCAGAAATAACAGTGGAGTAAAATCAAAGACTTATGGTTAGACCTAAAAGACCAAAGTTAGATTTTCAGTGCAACTCCGCTATCACCAGTATCCCTGTCATATATCCTCTGATCGTAGAGTTGCTCGACCGGGCGCCAGGTACACCCCCATTCAGAGTAACGTACTGTTATTTCCTCGCTCGATGAAACAAAGAGCATCACGTCGTCCACTCAGGCTGCTCCCAAGAAACGCCAAACTGAAGAGAAACTAACAGATTCTATAGATGACGTCTCGGGGAACCCAATCAAAGTTACGGATCTCGTCCAGCGCATCTCATTACTTGACCTTCGAACCTAATCATCGACGGTCTGCTTCGAGCGACAACGTCTCCGGCGGTCGGACTTTGAGCACGCAATCTGAAGTCCCCTCGCTAGCCCAGGGAGAAAGCGTACCAGAATAAGAGGGTGACATCCTTTTTCGCTGCTTCTTCGACGCCCTTGGAAGCTCCCCAGGCCGCTGGTTTCCTTCTGCATAGCTCCGTCACTGGGTCGTTCGCCATGTTCACTTCCCGACCTAGACCCTTGAAGCTGGAGCATTCGGAGATGTTCTTTCCGTTGAGAAGTGGGGCAATCTGAAACTTGTCCTTCATAAGATTCAGCTGTAGTCCAACGTTCCCACATACACGATCGAAGTCGGCCAGCATTCGCTCCGCTGGCTGATGCTCGGTGTTATGAGCACGATGTCGTCAGCGAAGCGAGGATGGTGCAGTTGCTGGCCGTCGACCTTCACTCCCATGTCTTCCCATTCAAGTTCGCGCATGACGTTTTCGAGGGTGGCGCTGAAGAGCACGGGGATATGGTGTTCTCTTGCCAAACCCCTCTCTTCACGTCGATGACGACGTCGTTGTAGAATGGTGAAGCTTTGATCGTGAATCCACTGTACAGCTCTCGAAGGACCCTGATGTACTGAGTAGGAACCCCTGAGTGAGTAGGGCGTTGATGACCGCTTCAGTCTCGACGGAGTCGAATGCCTTCTTCAGGTAAAAAAGAACGTAAGGCACAGCGGCAGCCTGTACTCTCGCGACACTTCGATGAGCTTCGTAATGGTGTGTATGTGGCCGATCGTGCTGAATTCTCTCCGAAATCCTGCTTGTTCGCATGGCTGTCCTTCGTCCAGCGTTCGGCTGATCCTATTCAGGATAACTCGAGTGAACAGCTTGTAGACTACGGAGAGCAGGCAGATCGGGCGATAGTTGCCAATGTCGTGCACGTCTCCCTTCTTGTACAGCAAGACGGTCCTGCTGGTCTTCCACTGAGATGGAACCTTGCACTCCGACAGGTAGCGCGAGAAGAGCCGCGCCAGGGTGTTGATGAGCGCTGGCGGGAGGTTCTTCAGGTGTTCAGGTCTGCTCCTGTCGGAACCGGATGCAGTACGTTTCTTCACGGACGAGATGGCGTGTCGTATCTCGGAAGGGAGAACAGAGGGCGACGCATCCATCCTGCGGAAGATGGCATGTGGGCACTGGACGTGGCAATCGAAGAGATCGGAGTAGAAGTCATGGAAGACCTTATCCATGTCCCTTTTGGAAGAGGCGGCAGTTCCATCAGGGCGTCAGAGAGCGGTCATGTTGGTCTTGAAGTTGGCGAAGTTCCGTTCCGGCCATTGAGGATGCTCATAGCAGTCTTTGAAACGGGATCAATCAAGTTTGCCCGTCGATCATGAACGTCCTTTCCATGCGATGTAGCGACGGATCTCCTTTTTCTCTTCACGACACTTTCTTCTTTGAAGCGGCTGTTCGCCTAACTTTCCGGAATGACAAATGTGGGTCCAGTGCGTCCCGATATTCGTGGAGTGGGCGAAAGGTGAGATGAGAGGTGAAATGTGGAGATGACTCAACTTGTTTGTCGATGAGTCAGCCGAGCTCGAGTATTTGTTGTTCGCCAAACGGTCTCAGCGACAAAAAGCTGGATGCTCTCATTCGCCTCGTCCTCCCGTATTCGTCAACCAACCACCCCCTTCGGCGAGATTCATTCATGCGTCACTGCCCGCTCAGCTGAGCGTGCTGGTTGTTACTGGACTGCCAAAAATAGCTGCCGCGATAGTAGAAGAAGTGAGTAGTTCTGGGAATAGGCGCAGCGGCGTGCCACACAACTTGTTTCGGGATTCAAGGGCAATTGAAGTGTCATTAGTGGTTCAGAGAGTTCTGCAGCACTTCAAGGCGGGTGACAAGGATGATTGAATCAAGGAGACCTTCAGCTGAAAAGCGTTTTCTCCATAGAATTACTTATAGGTTGTTCGATAATTAATGTTTTTTTTCATATTTTCAAACTGAATTTATTTATATTAACAATAAACGGTGGGGGCGTGGAGCGCAGTCGGAGGAGGCGCCAGCTGTCGCCTGCACCCGATACCAGGTTGATTTTCCGCCCAGGCAAACTAAGCCTTCCATCCCTCCGGGGTCGGTGAATTGGTACCAAACTTGTCTGGGAAGGATAAAGTGCTGACTTGTTCATCGGCCGGCCACCGCAAGTCATTGTATGGCTAAATACGCATTCAACTCGCCTCCACGACATCCTGTAGAAGTAGAATGCGTGGCGCATCCCAAATGGGATTGAATAACGCCGTCCTTTATCCTTTATCCTTTAACAACAAACATTTATCAATGATATTGGGTTGATCGAAAAGTCTTGCAACACTTTACGCTACTGCCTGTTACATTTGTTAAAGCTCTTACAGTATTGATCTTGTGTGGTGACGTCACAATACATTCTCGAAGCTTCCTCAAGCATACTATACCATTTTCAGTTGAAATTCAACGTTGTCCTAACCAAATTCAACGGTGTTCAGAACAAATTCAACGACTTCCGAATCAAACTACACATCGTTTCAATGTTTACTTCTTTTCAAAAAATTTCTGCTTACAAAAAAGGCTATGCAACGGAAAATTAGAAACAAATAACAAGTGAAACAGTACCCCAGTAGTAATGCGATGCAAGTACAAAATAAGCAAATTGAACGATAAAACTACAAGTGATACAACAATACGATAAGCAATACAGAATACAAATAACAACACAGCAATAACTATTCAAAATAGCAGAATGAGCAGGTGAAAGTAAGTCCTTTTTTAGGCCTTCAGGCGTTTTAAAGTGTGATGTGGATCTGCCAAGGCCTTTTTTAAGTGTGATATGGAGTTGCGTTAGAGCGTTGAAAATCGTAGAAACTGAT
Organism: Heligmosomoides polygyrus bakeri; assembly: GCA_947359475.1. Lineage (NCBI taxonomy): Eukaryota > Metazoa > Nematoda > Chromadorea > Rhabditida > Heligmosomidae > Heligmosomoides > Heligmosomoides polygyrus. The sequence goes on along the minus strand of OX375869.1, from coordinate 91,116,380 downwards.
ACAGACCTCGAGTTTTTTCATCCTTGAGAAATGGATGTCGCTCGACAACCTCTTCGATGAGAAGCGAGTCTCAGCAAAAAGCTTTTCTTTGCGTTGCTACCCATAGATTGAAAATTGAGTGCTGAAACAACGAATGACTGGGTGTGAACTCAAACCATTACCTCCGCGAGTGCGCTCAACTATTTCGCCTTCTCGTTTGTACGAGTTGATAATGCTTCGTGCAGTGTTCTCTATGACACCAGCAATTGGAGCAGCTTCGTATGTGATCCTTCCGTCGACGAACACCAACTTGACCAAAATCTCCTTCTGATTCCGAGACACTTGACTGTATCGGCCGCATTGCCGGCTTTGTTGAACTTTATCATTGCTCATGTTGCCTGCAGACATGGCAAATCGCCCAATGACAAGAAAAAGTGGAGAGGTCCGTTTATATAATACGGAAGAAGATTCCAGAAGAACGTTGAAATTGGCTTGAAAAACGTTGAATTTGTTTTGAAGAACTTTGAATTTCCTTTGGACATCGTTGAATTCGTTTTGGACAACGTTGAATCTCAACTGAAAATGGTATATATAAGGCGTCGTCGAGTACGAATACAGCAACAATGTCAACGATAAGCAGCAGCATCCTACGACCTATCGTCTACTACGAATTTCTGCAAGGCTGTTCCGCAAGGAATGCTGCGTCCAACATCTGCGCTGCATTCCAGGAGGAAGCCATTCACTATTCCACAGTGGCCCGTTGGTATCAGCGCTTCAGGGTTGGAGATATCTTTCTCGAAGATCGACATCGTTCCGGACGTCCCTCTGTTGTGGAAGAAGACAGCTTGCGTGAAGCCAAATTCAACCACTAGCGAATTGGCGGCGACACTTGGATGTACACAAAGCACCGTCGTAAGGAAGCTGGAGATCCTTAGGTACCGCGATGCTTTGTCGTTTTGGACACCACATGAATTGCGGGACTCTGACAAAGCATGCTGAAGCAGTGTTGCTGAGTCGCTGCTCCTTCTCCCGCACAGAAAGGACTTTCTGAAGAACATTGTTACCGGTGATGGTGGCTGTTGGGAAAGCCACTCATTCTCGCGCAATGGTGAGCTGTATTTGTACTTGCTTGCTAAGACCCGTCATCGCCTAACCGAGGACATTGAAAAGTTAGTTGACATCAACGATGAGAGCGGCCATCTTCTGACAGGCCGCAAAAAGGCGCTGAAGCGATGGTGTGATTACTTTGAGGAAGTTTCCACTATGGAATTTCCTCACCCGGCCATCCCTTCTGTGGCTTCTGTTCACGGTCCCGTTCATAAGATCACCATGGAGGAAACAGAAGCGGCCCTGAAGAAGATGAAGCCATGCAAGGCGACAGGACCGGATGATCTGGCAGCCGATGTTTGGAAGTCGAAGCTCTGGTATCCTGCTGAGTGGTTGACTGAGTTCTTCAACCAGGTAGAGGGAGAGGAAAGTACCGGGGTGTTGGCACAACAGTACGACGATCCCGATTTGGAAGAAGAAGGGCAGTCCTGCAGACTGCTCCAATTACCGCCCGATTCGCTTGCTTTCGCACAGCATGAAGATCTTCGAGCGAATCCTCGACAGACGTATTCATGAAATCGTCAAGCTCTCCAACAATCAGTGCGGTTTTGTTTCTGGTTGTGGAACCATTCATGCTATACACGTCGCCCGACTCCTGGTGGAGAAGCATCGCGAGAGAAAGAAGCCGGTGCATATCGCCTTTCTCGACTTGGAGAAGGCCTTCGACCGCGTACCGCGTGAGCTTATATGGTACTCCTTGCGACAACACAACGTACCTGAGGAACTCATAGAGTGGGTGCGGATGCTCTACTCTTGCCCGAAGAGTAGAGTGCAAGCTGCAGCTGGAACCTCAATGGAGTTTCCCATCTCTGTTGGTGTACCAGGGTTCTGCGCTTTCTCCACTCCTCTTTGTTGTCGTCATGGATGCCATTACGAGAGATCTTCAGAAGCCAGTCCCTTGGACGTTGCTCTATGCTGATGACGTGATGCTCGCTTGCAAAGATAAAGATGATCTCGAGCAGCAGGTGCAAGCTTGGTGTGCCCGCCTGGCGATGTTCGGACTCAAATTGAACGTCAAGAAGACCGAGTACCTAACGACTGACGTAAACGAGTCCGGCTCCACTAAGATTGACGGCACTGAGCTTGCACGCACTTCGGTATTAAATACCTGGGATCAGCAATAGCGTTTGACGGCGGTCTGATGGTTGAAGTGAACTCACGAGTGAGTGCAGCTTGGTCCAAGTGGCGTTCGCTGACTGGTGTGCTCTGCGATAGGAAGATAGCAGAGCACCTGAAGTCAAAGATCTACAGAACAGTCGTGCGGCCGGTAGCAATATACGGCGCTGAGTGTTGGCCTGCGACTAAGGAAGTTGAAACGCGCCTCAGCGTCATGGAGACGAAGATGCTGCGCTGGACGGCTGGAGTCACCCGCATGGACCGCATCAGAAATGATGCTATTCGGCAGAAGTTCGGTGTCGCGCCGATAGCGGACAAGATGCGCGAAGCTCGCTTGCGATGGTACGGCCACGTTGTGCGTGGGAAAGAAGACAGCGTCGGCAAGATAGGCCTTGAGTTGGAAGTGTCAGGAAAGCGGCCTAGAGGACGCCCGAAGCAGCGTTGGTCCGATACGTTACACATGGACATGAAAGTAACTGGCGTCCACCCTGATGAAGCGCAGGATCGAGAAAGGTGGCATCACGACACCAGATGAGCGGACCCCGCTACAAAGTGGGACAAACGCTGAAGAAGAAGGTTGTTACCGGTGATGAAAGCTGGGTTATTTCGTCGACCAGAAACAGCAGGAGCAAGAAGTCCATCCCCTTCATCCCACCTGCGTCCCTGGCCAGTACACGGTCGCATTTGGTTCGCGTTTTCGTTCCCCTATCCACTACCCAGGGACGCGCCACGTGGCCCTGCGACAAGCGGCCCGAGATCCCTCTTAGAAAGAGAGCCCGAAGGCTCTCTATCGACGGAGATCCGTGGCGAAATATAATACTATCAACAATTTATCTTCACCAACCAGTATTTGATAGGTTCTGGTCGCTTGATCGATACCTTTTTTGATCCTTGTCCGGTGGCAAATAATTTTGCGCAGACGCATTGACGAAACAGCTGCTATATATTCCGCTTCCGGCTGGACCATACGCTTCCGAGAAATGGAAAATATTAGGTTGTAACGAAATAAATTGCACTGAACCACTGTAAATTTAAACAGTTAATATCTCGGCTTGTAGGCAAGTTTATTAATCGAAATAAAAACCTTCTGATTCTACACATCTTTGCCAACGTGACACAAGCTTTTTTATCCCAGTAGCATAAAAATCAGAAGTTCTGGAATTGACGAAATCTTCGAAGGCACTTTCGGCATCCTGTTGGTATTTGAATATTTTCCCTACCGAGAAGTCGCCAAGATGCTTGAAGAAAAGGTAGTCTGTTGGGGAGAGGTCGGGAGAAAACGGAGGATGTGGTAGAGTTTCAATGCTCAGCTCATTCAATTTCTGCAACGTCATTCGTGCTACATGGGGGCGAGCATTGTCGTGCAGAAGGAGAACTCGCCTTCGGTTTACCAAGGCCGGCCGGATATCCTTCAACTTTTTCATCATTTCTTCAATTTCAATGCAGTACTTCTCTGCCGTGATGGATTCACCGGGAGGGAGGAAGCTGTGGTGAATAATTCCCAGCGAACACCACCATACTGTCACCATTACTTACTTTTGGTGCAATTCCGGCTTCGCAAAAACCTTGGACTCTCATCGCTGTCCACCCACTGTGCCGATCGTCGCCTGTTGTCGTACATTATCCATTTCTCGTCACAGGTTACGATGCGATCAAGGAATGGGTCCGTTTCGTTCCGTAGAAGCAGTGCGGACGAGATCTCATATCGTCGGCTTCTTTGCTCCTCAGACAGCTCGTGAGGCACCCATCTTTCCAGCTTTTTGGTCTTTCCAATTTCCTTCAGATGCCGGCAGCTGTGTTGTGACTGACGCCAAGAACCCTCGCTATCTCCCTGGTACCTTTGTGTGGATCCTCCTCTACCACATCTCTCAGCTTGTCCTCATCAACATCACTATGCCTCCCACGACCTTCATGTTCTTCCAAGCTCTCATCTCCATTCCGGAACTTCTGATACCAACGATACGCCGTCCGAATTGTGGAACATCCTTGACCGAATGCGGCGTTGATCTTCTCGTCTGCCTCCTTAGCTGTAGTGCCCAGCTTGAATTCATACAAGTAAATGCCTCGGATTACCCTTTTGTTCATCTGCAAAAAAAGTCAATAAAACTCTAAAGTTTTTCCACTTTTACATAGAAAATTTGGTACTCACCGGTAGAGCAAAGTTTGCGCTTCTAAATGATATGCCACATGTTACGGTTTTTTCTTGACCAAACGCGTAAAGACGCGCCAAAAAATGGCGCGAGCCAGTGCCATTTAATTCGTTACAACCTAATAGTTGAAGAAACGTAATGTAACTTTGAAACTTGTCATATGTCCTAGTTTTCACACTGTAATTGGCGTCTGATAGGCAGCTCTGCCGCTGAGTTTGAGCTCATACATCTTTTTTTCTTCAGGGACAAGCCAAGCCTTCAATTTCTTTAAGGCTCGTCTCTGCACGTATTTGGATAAAACGTTGACCGGTTCATCAGTTGATCAACACAGATGACTATAAGCTAAGAGCACACTCGAAGTGTCTCCACAACAACATCTGATAGAAGGTGCGTGGCGTACTCCACGAAGGGAGTGATTAGCTAACGACGCTCAGAAGTGGGATGGATTTGGTTTGCTTGATACATTCAGAATTCAGAGTCGGACTCAATATTTGTGCGCTTCTTCACTACACTGCTTTTCAGCTCAATCCAGGCTATCGTGGAGGTAACCTGATTGCGTATTTGGCCTGCACAATGACTTTGGATGAGTAGTCGATGAAGAAGTCAGCGTTTTACCCTATTCGGGCAAATTGCTGCTCTCGTCGGAGTTTGGACTCACCGACTGTTGAGCCGCGGGGGGTGCTCCGCTCGGTGCATCGGTGAAGGTAGAGGCTTCATCCGTGGCACGACCTGTGGTGTTTCCTAGGATCCGTGGCTCGCTGCAGTGACTCGCCCACTACCACGCTGAGTGGCTCCCGAAGACCCTTGACGGGTCCATGACCGCCGCGTACAAGACCCAAGTTGGATGATTTTACCCACACATTGTAGCATCGCATATGACTATTAATTGACAACAACTGGATAAGCCCCTGTTGGTGGGGGCGTCCACCGATCCCCGGTGGTTTCTCCATTTTGCAAATCTGACGACTCCCAGAAATCCTCCCACCTTTCTACGGAGACACTGAAAATGCTTGGTTATATGACATGAATGAATTATTGTAAGCAATATGAATGTCGACATAAGGAACTTGTCGCGCCAAACGCCGCAGCTTTAAAATTGGCGCCGTCTACCATCTGATACAACCTACCGTACCTCGTCAACGATTCGTATAATTTTGGGCCGGAAGTGGACCGAATACGACTGCTGCTGCCCGCTGACAGGATGCAGAATCACGCTCCTCCACTCCGACTGCCCCGTTGAAAGGACGCCACGGATTCCGCTCCTTAATCCGAGAATCCCCTCAACTGGGATCCCTCCCGAGTCCCGGTCTTCCTCTCCAAGACCCATAGACAGGACGCCAATCCGCTCCTTCTCTCTGAGAGCCCCCTCGACGAGACTCCACAAATCCCACTCCTCATTTGTCCAGCCTACCCTTTTTGAGTCGTGTCGACTCGACCTTGAGGGGAATTTGTTTTTTGTTTAGGTTACTAAGTAGGACTCGTTCTTGCTGTGTTATTAACTGGTAAAACTACTAGTATCAATACCGGGAATTTATAACAAAACCACAAAGGGAACGGCCACCGCTACGACAGAACTACAAATATATATATAACACCAGCGAGTCAAGGTCAGACTGTACCCAACCTACCATGGAGATAAAGGCCCATAACCCGTAGGGCTTACCCGACCCTAGTCCTGTGGCCTGTGCCAAGAGAGGACCGACAAGGCCGGGTAGCGGCTCTGCGTTACGACGATGCACCATGATCTCGATGAAGTGGCTCGACTCTCGACGCTTAAACAAAGCACTGTAGACTCGCGGCGACAACAGAAGACTAGGCTCTAACGACAGACAAGGGATGAGCCCCTTAGGCCCCGTTTATACTTCCGACGCCGAGCGACGCGATTGCATGTATAGTGGCCAAATTGATCGATGGCGTCGCTCGATCAATGCGGCCACAATATGTGGCGTGGCGTCGCTCGGCGTCGAAGTACAAACGGCCCCTAACGACATGCCGCCAGAAGGACGGCCGACCGCTCAGCGGGAGCGGTCACAGGACGGCTGACTCGGAACCACAGAGGCACGCACCTTCTGCGTCTCTGGCCGGTCGAAAAGCTTCGACGACGGCTTAACGTGTCGATCGACGTAGGTCAACTTGTCGATTGATCGTCCTGTTAACCCTGCTGACACGTCGAACATGTTAGACACAAGTCAAGACACCGACGCTAGAGGGAGGGAAGGCTTAGTTGAGTTAGGAGGGACCTCAACCAAGAACCTCGATTCGAGGTGCACGCGACAGCCAACACCTACTCAAACTGCACAACACGTGGTCACCTCTTACGGACGAGGCGTCAACAAAGAAGAGCTGCCTAATGCTTGCTGTTTTTGTAAATGAACTCCGATGTTCTTTCTCGTTTTCCTTATGTATCGCGATGCATGCCCTTTCTCGTTGTCCTCTGCTGTGTCTTGTCGTTATGCGGATTACCATCCATTCCAAGTAAATCATTTAGTGTTTGAGGGGATAAAATTGCGACATTAACAAATTTAGCAATGTATAGCTGGATAATTGCTATATTCCCCTCCACTGCAGTTCCTTTTCTCAGCTACTGCTCATTCTGCTCGAGAGAATCTGCAGCATTTTCCAAAAAGTGATATTTTGCTCGTCAAAAATTATTAGTCCTTGTCGTGCCGCAGAGGGACCTCCGCCCGTACATCGGTGGAGGCCGAGGTCCCCTCTACGGCCCGAGCTGTGGCATGTTGGATCCGCGGCTCGCGACCAGTAGGCTTGCACTGCCACGCGGTTATTCTTACCCGATAGGCCCTTAGCGGATCTTGTTTGCTGCGTGCCCTTTTTAAATATGGCCTTACATTCCCACATGATAGCGTCTCTTCGTATGTTGACTTCCTCTGGAGGAATCCCCGTTGGTCGAAGCGTCCCCCGACCCCCGGCGATCCTTCCATTGCGACGCTGATATGACCATTGACTTGACCCTGATAACTTGGCAGACCACCTCACGAGTTTAGAGCTTGGACCCTTTGAATTACGAGTTTATATTGGCCAATTGATATGACCGACATAACATTAACAAAATATGGAGACGACCTATGTTACGTGTTACGGGCCAGGTTGCACCCAAAACCTACTGCGGGAATCAGGACCGCGACCCGCGGAGCTTACTTGGCCCAGGTCCTGTGGCCTGTGCCAAGTCAGGACCGACGAGGTCAGGCAGAGGCCCCGCGTTACCTGTGGGACGACGACGGCAATGATGGCGACGACGGCGACCGATCCTCGATTCACTGACGACGGCTGGCGGCTACCGGCGACGATGACACTTGACGACCAGAGCGACCAGGAAGATATAGCTCGACGGCGACGAAGTCGGGATCCAATCGACGGATGGGTCTCGCCCTTGGGAGCGACGGGCGACGGTGACGATGAAGCCCGGCCGCTCAGCGAGAGCGGCCGAGGACGACCACCGCTCAGCGGGAGCGGTGGTGGCAGGACTGGCGACCCAGCCGGTCAGAGACGAGAGAGGCACGCACCCTCTGCGTTTCTGCCGGCTTCTAGAAGCTTCGGCGGCGGCGACGTGTCGATCGACGCGTTTGACCAGGCTTGACCAGGTCGATCGACCGGCGCGGTGGTCCAGCGACGGCGACCTGTGAAGACATGTCGGACGCAAGTCACGACAGTCCTACAACTATGGCAAGGTTTCGTAACTTATTTTAAAGAGGATGCAGAACAAATATATAGCGCGAGTTTAATTTTAAGATCGCACAGTGCAAGAAAATATTTTCGCTGCATAGTTATTACGCGTATGAATCGCATGAAGCAAAGAGCTTCTAACAAGAAAATGTTCCCAACTCAAGGTGAGCTTTTGCGATGCTATTTTAAAAGGGTGTAGAGCCCTGTGAGCGGAGCCCAGAATTACAGTTAGTTTTTGCTTAACGCTTTTTTTAAAGATCTAAAAAAGTGGTGTGAAAACGTGTGCGCAACAACCATCACCCCTACAACACCTCTCGAAATTGCCTCGGTGGCGCAGTCGGTACGAGTGCCGCCTCGTAGGAGCACACTGGCGGGCCTTTCAGTTCTAGTTCAAGTGCTGCGCATATTTTTGCATGTATTAGTTTGTTGTTATTACGCCTACTCCTGATCACAGGAGTCAATTTTAGACCACCAATGCTCACAACAAATCAAAGCTGTCAATTTGCGCCTTCATATGTGCTAGTTTTTCAGTGAGCGCACGCACCATATCATTTCTCTGGAAATTAAAAGTCTTATATTTATTACCAGATGTTCAGCGGCCTTCCGGCCGCCAAATGTCTTTTTGGGGCTTCCAGAGAAATCGATAAATGTTATATTGTTCGGTCGTTTGATTCAGTTAAGTTGCATCAGTTTCTCTCTGAGCGCCATCTTATTGGAGTAATTCCTACGAGCATTAGTAATTCTTTCGTAGAAACGGTCGCCTAACCCCACCAAAATGGATACAGTCTGAGCGAAAACCGGCAACTCCGGTCGAAAACTCGATACCATCAGTCGACATTGGTCGCCCAATTGAACTCTACAACCTGCAGTGAAGTCGACCCATCGGCCATCAAAATCGCGTGACTCCCACTCCAATGGAACAAATCTAAGCGAAAACCAATAACTCCATCGAAAAATCGATAACATCGATCGGCATTAGTCGTCCGATCAAGTCCCTCTACCTTCTTTTTTGAATCAGACAATTTTCGTCCATTTTCATCGATGCACGTGAGCGTAACTTTGACAGGTTTTACATGTGCGTTCGGGTTACGTTCACATGTTTGACACGTTTCGCAGGCTTACACAGGTTTGTGACACACGGACACACACACGGACAGACGGACTAACGCGTTTATATTAGTAGGATTTCCCTTTTAGTCACTAGCTACGATACAAAACTATGAAACAAGTAAAACACAAGCACATGTCACACCAACAGCATCTTCCAAAAGTGGGCCAGTGATAAAGATAAAGGACGGCGTTACTCAATCCCTTCTGGGATGCGCCAGCGCATTCTACTTCTACGGGATGTCGTGGAGGTGATATGAATGCGTATTTGGCCATACAATGACTTGCAGTGGCCAGCCGTTGAACAAGTCAGCGCTTTATCCTTCCCAGACAAGTATGGTACCATTTCACCGACTCCGGAGGGATGGAAGGCTTGGTTGACCTGGGCGGGAAATCCGAACCAGGAACTTGGTATCGGGTGCACGCGACAGTCGCGCCTCCTCAGACTGCGCTACACGCGCCCCACAACAACAAGCTAATATGTGCAAAAATGTTGACAGGACGCGGACTCGAGCTCAAAAGCCCGATGGTGTGCTTGAGGCGTCACTCCTAGTGACTACGCCACCGAGGCACACCTCGTAGAGTGTCATAGGGGTTGACGAGTGTTGCGCACACGTTTTAACACCTCTTTTTTCAGGTCTTTAAAAAGCGTTCAGCAAAAACTCACTGTAATTCTGGACTCCACTCACACTGCCCTACATCCTGTATAAATAGCATGGCACAAGCTCACTTGAGTTGGGAACCTTTCCTTGTAAGGTTTTTTCAGGTGTTCTAAATGTGGTCAGAAATCATTCCGTGGGTTTCATTGTGGATGTGGAATGTGCGTCGACAATGGCGGAGAAGATCCACGGTGGCGATAAAAAATATCTTGTTTCTTAGGCCATCGTTAAACACACGCATCGTCAGGTTCCGTACGCTTGTCACACTCTCACAGACAAATGAAAGCGTAGGTGTGTAAGCAAGGATTCAACCCAGATGATGGTTTTTTGGAGAGGGCGCGAGAACCGTACTCACTCACCTTCGTCTCATATTACACACTCACACTAGACCCTTCTCGCTCGAGGGACACAAATGACGCCATATTTGTTGTCCGAAGCTTTCAGAAGTCCGATGGGTATTATTTATTTATTTATACATCAAATAGACGTGCACAAAACGCTAGAAAAAAGATCGAAACAAGTCGTGCAATGAAAAAAAAGACAAAACCTAAGCAACGAGAACAGCAGATCACCCGGCAGCGGCAACCCTTTGACAACCAATTTTGAACTAGGAGAACAAGTGGCTGAAACTGAGCCGGAAGAAAAGAAAAGAGCATGCCCCTCTACATGTGTGAATTTATCCCATACTATTCTGTTGAATGTTTTGAAGCTCTTCCGACGTCTAGTGAAACTTAGACGCTCTAGTGGGCCTCAGCGATTCGTGACCGGCCCGCTTAATTTTACTAGGGTAGGTCAAACTAATGGGACAAATTCAACAAATTTCTTCATTTCTTTATAACTCAATTACAGCTCAGCAGTGCTGAGGAATGTACTCGACATTAAGGACCAATGACCTTGCTGCCATCGACCAGCGAATTTCCTGGCCCCATCCTTCCAGAACTGCTTGGACCTAGTGCTGATCCACTGCTCGTTATGGTTGTCGAGGTCGGCTTGCGTCCTTCTGTCCCTTCCGACCATGAAGTCCTACAGGCTCAGTAGTGGTATTCGCATGGAGAGATGTCCGGCGAATACGGTGGGTGAGGCATGTGAACGTAGCCCAGCTGAGCAAGCTTATACGTGGTCACTTTTGCCCGATGGGTGCGGCGCTGTCGAAGAGGAGAACCTTCTTGAAGCGCTGAGACCGAATAAGTGCGAGCCGCCGGTCCATCTCTTCTACTTCGTTCACCATGGCCTTGCAGTCCATCGTCGTGCTTTTGGAAAACAGCTTCCAGTATACCGGTCCATGGGCGCAGACTCAAAAGCTCAGAAGGTGCTCCTCGCCATGAGCATCCCGCCGAACGAAGGTCGGTAACGAGTCACCAGACCTCACCCAGACTCGCTGCTTGGCAGGGTTACGGTAGAAGACGTACTTCTCACCTTTCGTGACTATTGAGTCCAGGCTGCTCGGGGTTGGAAATTGGGCGAGGTTTGCGCGACACAGGTCGACTCGTCAGACTGGGTTTTGACATGCATGCTTCTCAGGTGGCCTTTAGTAAGTAGCAAATAATCGTACAAATACGAGAAGCACAAAACCGGACCCCAGTCACGACATATATGAGCACGGCATGGAAAGTCTCATTAAATTTGCCCCCCCCCCTCCCCTTAATAGACGGCTTGACCCAGGCGACGGTGTTTCCTATCTTGAGCGCAGGATGTTCTTCATCTTCTTCACAACTTCTTCGGCATCCCTGAATGCTCTTCACCCCACTCGCTTTCTCCTGATCAGTTCCGTTACCACGTACATGTTAGCCGTTAGCCATGTTGACTTCCTGTCTTAGGTGGGCATTCATAGTTGGAGAGGTGATCTTTTCGTAAAGTTTGAATAGTCTGTCTCGTTTCACCAACTGATTCAAGCCAATTGATGCGTAAAAGATCCAAAAAGCGCTAAAAATTTCAATGACGACAGCACCCCTATTGTCTGTGTGGAGAACAATTCCAGTCAATGCTATAGATAGGCAAGCAATCTGTGACAAATGGCAATGTTCGGTAATTTTTAAGCCTATAATGAGGCCACAATAAGAAGCTTTTGAATGCCGAATCTCATGGCGCATGAAGCAGCTCACGTCATCTCTCATTTTGGATTCAACCCGATTTCGGCCGGCTTCTCATAAGTGCGACCGGGAAACGTCATTTGAGCATATACAGCCTGGCACGGGAAACTGGCTCCGTGGGTGGCCTTTTAGAGAACGTGAGCCACTTTTTAAGCGGTGCGCTTAGGCCTGTTAGTCATACCATTTCCACATCAAATTGGACACTCTTTTAAGCTGGCCTAAGACCTTTGGAATCAAAGAGCGAACTCTTCCAGATCGACATGAGCTTTTCTACATTAAATTGGAGAGTCTTCAAAATAGCTAGAATAATTTTCTGTTCAAGGAAAATTTTAGTGTAGCTTTCGTTATTTTAATTCGTTTTTAATTTGTTTGAATTTTTTAGTTTTAGTTCACCTACACAATAAGTCCCGATAAGTGGACATATTGTTTTTTAAAATTTTATTTCAAAAAAAATTTTTGAGGAAAAATAATGGTTTGAAGTTTGTTTAAAGCTTGCAAGCTTAACACTTCAGAAATCAAACCGAACATCTTCCAAGTCGAAACAAACATTTTCCAGAGCATCTTCCAGGTTTTCTGAGGTAGAGACTCTGCGAGGCGGCTGAATATTTTTTGTTCAAAGAGGATTTAGTATGTTTTCCTCTGAAGTTTAAATAAATAATAATAAATGTTCAAAACTAACCGGTTCGCTGCTGACATCAGCGGCCGGCTCATCCCGATATCACAGGTGAGAGCTGATAGATGATTGCTATTAGGAAGATATTATGAATGTTTTGTTCGGTCAGCGCTTGGTGTAAGGCGTAGCATCGCTTCTCAGAAAGCAAAAGGTGCGGGATCGAGTCTGGCCTGGTGCAGAAGCTTTGATCTGAACTAAACATCCTTCTGACATATTCAAAACTAAATTTTATTAATATTTAATCTAATTCAACAACCCAAAAAGTGAGGTTCTGGCTAATAGCCAACTTTAGAGCGCCAAAATAGTAGCAATTTGTTAGCGAATTAAGAGGAGAGCAAGGCGCGTGGTAGCGCAGTCGGGGAAGGCGTCGGCCGTCGCGTGCACCCGACCCCAGGTTCTTGGTTGAGTTTCTGCCCAGACCAGCAGTCGGCAAGTTGTTAACATACTTGTCTGGAAAGGATAAAGCACTGAACTGTCCAATGAATGGCCACTGCAAGTTCCCTGTAGGGGATAATACGATTTGCATTGACGGCATCCTGTAAAAGTAGGATGCGTGGCGCATCCCAAAAGGAATTGATTAACACCGTCCTTTATCCCTTATGTTATCAAGCCAACTACGAGTGTCATCTGGCGACGGCCACTGAACCACAATGAGTGGCTGGCCCATCTAATCATCGATGGAGTTTGCTCAAATATCAGGCTGATTTGGAAGAACTTTCGGTCCTTTTGGAACAGGATCCCGACGCTTCGCATAAAGCACTCGCTATAATAGGCCTGATACTGGTCTTTCTCCCAGAAAGCTCATCCATCCGTACGTCTACGCAAAAATATTTCCCACCGATCGGAGTTCACAGCAACTATCGATCAAGCGTCCAAAATCGGCCGTTTACTGCTCGGCGAAAAGGGTTGTTAACACGTTGAAGACTGTAACTCGAATGAGCTTTTTGAGTAGGCGTTCGTATACTTTTTATTCGAGTTTGAATATTCGGATTCAAATATTCAGAAAAACGCGTTTTGCGAATGTACTCGAATTTGAATATTCAGAAAAAAACGCTTTTCTCAAATGTATTCGGAATCGAATGTTCGAAATTCGTGAGCATTCGAAACCATTCGATTATTCGAAAAAAACTTCGAGAGCACAACAATATTGGTGACGGCGCGATTTTCGCGTATCTGAAGGATCGTTTAGTGTACACGCGACGTGCGACAAGATATTATGGCATGCTTCATATCGATCGCTCGACGCGACGAATCAATATGAGAGCTGATTGTTCCATCGCGTCACGCGTCGCGTGCACCCTAAACGACCCCTCACGCATAGGACCAACCGATTTTTTTTTTTGTAACATTGAGAGTTGCTTGCCAGTTGAAGCTATCACTTGTTGAGAACCTCAACAAATTAATAGCATAAATTCGTTTTCGTAGACTTTCTTTTTCTTTTTGTAACAATTATTTTCTTTTTACAACGATACCCACGTACCCACAGCGCAAAAAACTCCTTTGAGAGATTTGAATTCAACTAGCAAAACAATTTGCAAGGCTGTGACATGACATCTTGTCACACTCTCCCTCGCGGCCGAAACGGTGTGACACGACATCGTGTCACATGATCGTCAACGTGTTAATGAAATTTTGAATGCGCAGCTCGGAAGTCCCTCGAGTCGAATCAGGGTACTGCTTCCGCGACGCGACGAATCGATATGGGAGCTTATCATTCCATCGAGTCGCGCATCGTGTGCGCACTAGAAGATCCCCTACGCGTAGGACCAAACGATTTTTTTGTAACATTGAGGATTGCTTGCCAATTGAAGCCATCATTTGTTGAGAACCTCAACAAATCAATAACCCAAATTCGTTTTCGTAAACTTTTTATTTTATTTTTACAACGATGCCCACGTAACCACAACACAAAAAAAAATCCTTTGAAAGATTTGAATCCAACGAGAAAAACAAATTGCAAGGCCCTGACATGACATCTTGTCACACTGTCCCTCGCGGCCGAACCGGTGTGACACGACATCGTATCACACCAACGTGTTGCTAAAATTTTGAATGCGCAGCTCGGAAGCCCCTCAAGTCGAATCAGGGTGCGGTTCCCGCCCAGGGCAACCGAGCTCTCCGTTCCTCTGGTGTCCTTGACTTTATACAGGACCTAATGCATGGGAAGCTGGCCTTCCATTCGATACATTTCGGAGAAAACTGATCATTGAAATAAGCCTTCCCTAGGCCGTCTACGGCTTTCTCTACCGCTGTGACGCTTTCAAAATTGGTAGAGCTAACGTCATACAAAAAGTGAGCTGAGATCATTATTAGGAGTGAAAAGGGTGGACAGAAACACTATTCTCTTCGACTCGCACAGAAAGTACAAAAAACGTCAGTTATCTTACTACATATAATTCGCTTAATCCGTCTGTCACGTTGTCAGTCACGGGAGGGGGACTGAAGCCAAGATATGCCTAGGACAGTGTGGCGTATGCCAGCCGGGTTTTCTTTCAGCTTAACAATGGGCGATTGCCAGCGAACTGAAACCCCGGCGGCGGATCACCCAAGTTTACGATGTATTCAGCGAACAACGCGTCAGGGTAAGAGTGGGGATCAAGTGCAGAGCTTAGGGATTCAGAAGACGTGCCGAAGACGTCGTCCGACGTGCGGAGGGATTCAGATGACATGCTGAAGACGTCGTTCAACGTGCGTCGGGATTCAGAATACGGGCCGAAGACGTCGTCCAACGTGCGTCGGGATTCAGAATACGGACCGAAGACGTCGTCCAACGTGCGGAGGGATTCAGATGACATGCTGAAGACGTCGTTCAACGTGCGTCGGGATTCAGAATACGGGCCGAAGACGTCGTCCAACGTGCGTCGGGATTCAGAATAGGGACCGAAGACGTCGTCCAACGTGCATGGCGAGCCGTAGACGTGCCGAACACGTCGGCAACCGTGCATGGCGAGCCGTAGACGTGCCGAACACGTCGGCAACCGTGCATGGCGAGCCGTTGACGTGCCGAACACGTCGGCAACCGTGCATGGCGAGCCGTAGACGTGCCGAACACGTCGGCGGTACAAACTTCAGGCCTGGGGGTAATCGAGGTCGCTGAACACGAATCTGAAGTCGACCAATCGATATCGATCAATATTATCGATTTTTTGAGGATAACGTTCAAGCAGCACGAAACTTCGGCCCTGGGGGTAATCGAGGTCGCTGAACACGGATCTGAGGCCGGATTCATCAACAATTAACCCGTGGGTATGCGGGTGATAAGGGGTAGAGATAAGATAAGAGTCAGGCAGAGATAACGCAAGAGTCAGAGACGCAGGCTTCATTGTGGGTATCTCTACCCCTTATACCCGCGGGTTAGTCGTTGATGAATCCGGCCCCTGAAGTCGACCAATCGACATCGATCGATATTATCGATTTTTTGAGGATCACGTTGAGGAAGATCAGCCGATCCATCTCGACTTGCATAATGGTCAGAAGGCCTAGGGAAGAATAGGAAACCCGTAGCGGCCATGGCGTCCTATTCTCGGGGTTTGGGGCGAAGCCCCCAACCAGTCGTAGGCGGCCGCTAGGCCGCCGAACGACTGGTTCAAATAATAAACAATGGAACGAACTCACACACATGGCGCAGTCGGTCACAGGCGCCGATCTTGTTCTATTATATTTCATATCCCTTCTTTACATATAACAAGACAAGAAAAGGAGAAACCAAGAAATCTATTTCATTCCTATCCTTAGGGTGCATTTAGTGTGCACGCGCGATGAAATGGTAAGCACTCGCATCGATCGCTTGGCGCGGCGAATCGATATGGAAGCTCACCATATCGCGTCGCGCGTCGCGTGCACACCCAACGCTCACTTAAACGAATAATAGCAAAAGTTATTAGTAAAAGCATAATAACTCATCGGTAAGGAAGTGGTTCCCTTTTTAATATAAAAAGCACATTATCTAGAATCTAATAAAATCCTTAAAAAAGGATAAAGGACGGCGTTATTCATTCCCTTTTGGGATGCGCCACGCATTCTACTTCCACCGGACGTCGTGAAGGCGATTTGAATGCGTATTTGGCCATACAGTGACTTGCGGTGGCCAGCCGATGAACAAGTCAGCACTATCCTTCCCAGACAAGTCTGGCACCAAATCACCAACCCCGAAGGGATGGAAGGCTTGGTTGGCCTGGGCGGGAAATCCGAGCCACGAACCTGGTATCGGGTGCACGCGGCAGCCCGAACCTTCTCCGACTGCGCTATATGCGCCCATAATAGTCGAATATCAAGCGATAATGTAAATAAATACAAATCTGGAACAATTCCTCACATTCTCGGATACTCGATTTCGACAGGCAGAACAACCACTTGTTATTGGGGTGAGAACCTGTTCCTATGTATATACAGGTATATACATTGTGTATACCTACTTATATACATATACACATATCTGTGTACGTACGAGCTGGATATACGTGGATATATGGCTGCACAAGCATTCTGAAACACTGGAGCCGACCCTTAAACCCAATGGTATACTCCCACAGGAGCGTCAACGAGCGGCAGGGAATCGCGCCGGGACCCTTCACCTGGCCAATCGGCGCAGCCGGCCATACCCACTGCAACAGGTTCTCACCCCAATAGCAGGTGGTTGTTCGGTCCGTCGAAAGCGAGTATCCGAGTAAGTGCTAAGGAAATGGAGAAATTTGCCACGTGAACACAAATCGTTCCATAGTTCGGGTCCTGCGCAAAATTGCAATGCTTTAAATCCATACCCCGGTAGGTGAATTCGTTGGAGTTGGTTGAGACACTTGGACTCGGCAGAATATTGTGAAGACATTTTGGCTGCGATATGGACGATGATAGTTTTGCAGCCTGTCTCGACGATATTCAATAGAAGTAAAGTGCGTGGCGCATCCTGCAAAGGTATTGATCGTACACGAAACTTACATGATAGAGGTTGTCGACAGTAAAAGCTTATTTCCAAGGGACTACGTCACTATTCTAAGAAGCGAACGCTTGAAGGGTGGAACCGATAGACGACTGCCATCATAACAACTGTGTTGTCGCATGTTATGGACACTTCCAGCGTTAATGCGTTTAGCTCCAAAGTCAGGCACGTACATATGACCAGGAAGCGACTCGCACACGCGAGACTGATCGAGATTTCCGGGTTCGTCACACCTCAGAGGCGGTGAGCCAAAGATCTGTGGATGACTGGTTCGTCAATCCCTCTATGGGATGCGCCACACATTCTGCCTCTGCGGATACCGTGGAGCCAACTTGAAGTTTCGTAAAATTGTTACACTCCTTCGGGCAGCTGAACTAATAGAAAATCTCAAGCAGTGATTTTTTTTTCAAATTTTCCTCCAACAAAAATTATTCTAACCACCTTGGAGAGTTGGTGTTTAACCTGTAGGAAGCTCAATTCAATATGGAAAACGTTCACTTTGATTTTGTAAGCATCAAGTTTTTTTATAAGATTTATATGTTTTATATTTTGTGGTATAACATTCTTTTAATTCATTATAATTTTAAAAATTTTAATATTTGACACCTTTCTTTACTTCTTTGAATTTTCTTAAGTTTTATATTGTTTAGAAGAGTGTGCAAATCGGGGCGAAGATGGTATACCATTCTCACGTCGAACTGAACACTTTTCAGATCAAATTGGACAGTTTTTGCATCAAATTGAGCACTTTTTTAAGCTAGTCTAATATTTTTAATGCCCGTTTGTACTTCCGACGCCGAGCGACGCGGCACGATGGTCGGGATAGATATCGACCGGGCAGCGCGAAAAATCGATATCTATGGCGATCACGGTACCGCGCCGCGCGGCGACGCAAGTATAAACTAGGGCTAAGGGGTCGTTTAGGCCTTGTTTAGGCCTTTGTCATATCATCGCTCACCCCGAGCGACGCCTAATGATATGCTCCCATATCGATCGGGAGCCGCGATGGAATCGATATGTGTGCATATTATTGGGCGTCGCTTGGGGTGAGCGATGGTATGACAAAGGCCTTAGTGTGCGCGCGACGCGATGCCATGTGTGGTGGCCGAATTGATCAATCGCTCAATCAATTTGGCCACTGCACATGCATCGCGTGGCGTGTCACGCGCACACTAAGGCCGGGGGCATACTTCCATCGCCGCGATGCCATTGCGGCGCTCAGTTCATGGATATTCCGCCGCACGCGGAAGAGCAGTCAAGGAAAACTTCGCCGCGGCCGCCGCAACAGTGGCGGTCGGCATGCGCGATAGCTTCCCGCGCCCATCGCGGGCATGGCATACTTTTTCGCGCCGCGCGCGGTGTTTAGCGTTGGTCCTGGACGGATCGCCGTCGCGCTTCCTTGCAGAGCGATGGGCGATACGACGAGCACAGAGAAAATCAAATTCTTTCGCGTCGCTTTGCAAAACTCATCGCCGCGATTCAATCGCGGCGACGGGCAGTATGCACGAGGCCTAAGGCCTTGTTTAGTGTGCGCGACGCGATGCATCTGCAGTGGCCAAATTGATCGAGCGACGCGATTGATCAATTCATCCACTACGCATGGCATCGCGCGTCGCGCGCACACTAAACAAGGCCTAAACGACCCCTAATGGCCAAATTGATCGATCGCGTCACCCGATCAATGTGGCCACAGTACGTGGTATCGCGTCGCTCGGCGTCGAAATATAAACGGGCCCTGAGACTTGAAATCAAAGCGAATTCTTCCAAATCGAAATGTGCTTCTTCTACACTAAATTAGAGACTCTAAAATCATAATCATTTTCAATAGCGTTTCTCCCGCTTGGTGGCGGGGTCCGCTCTTCTGGTCTGGTGACGCCACTTCTCCCGATCATACGCTTGGTGGGGATGGACACCAGCTATTAGGTTGGAAAAAAAGTCTTTTCATTTTTTTCAAAGATTTATTACTTCACAACTACAAAGTCAAATCAACTGAGATAAACTCTATTTTGTCCCACTACACTTCTCCAAAGACTGGGTAATTTTCCAATTCCTCTCGCTTAAAAGACTGCAGTTCTGGAGTCGAACCATTGATGAATCCAATTTTTGAGGTCTTCATCAGTTCCAAAATATTTCTCTCCAATTTCTTGCTTGAAAGCACGGAAGAGATGGTAGTCGGCACGAACGAGGTTAGGGCTATACGGTAGATGTGACATTACCTCCCAGCCCAGCTCCTTTATTGTTTCTCTTGTGAGTCTTGCAACATGTGGTTTTGCATCGTCATGCAGGATCATCACCTTCGACTTCTCCGGCCTGTTTTCTTAGAGAGTTGCGACGACTTTGTGGAGTTGGCCGCAGTATGTGACAGCAGTAAGTGTCTCTCCACTTCTGAGAGTTTGCCGATAAATCACTTCTCTGATATCCCACCAAACACTCAAGGAAATCTTCCTTTCGTGAACATTGGGCTTGAGATCAGACTTAGGGCTCTCTCCCTTTTGTACCCATTGCCTTTTCCTCGGAAGTTGGCACACAGAACCCAGGACTCTTCGCCTGTCACAATCCGCGGAAGAAACGATTTTCTTCCTTATCTGGACAGAAGAGAAGCAGCGATGGAGAGCTGTCGACCTTTCTGAGTGTCTGACAGGGCATGTGGAATCCAAGCTCCAAATTTCCATGAAAGCCAAGATTCTTCAGATGGATTCCTACTATCCTATGAGACACTTCGAGCTTCTCTGCCAGCTGACGTGTCGTCTGCCAACTATCGGTACGAAGAAGATGGTGTAGTTCACTGTCGTCCAATCCAGTTGGCCTTCCTGACCATGCTTTGCCCTCAGTGAATAATCTCCTTTTAAAGACTTTCCGAACCACTCATAACAGGCGCGATGAGTAGTAGATCCCAAGCCATATATATGGTTAATTTGGTCTGCTGCCTGACGTGCTGTGGATTCTTTAATGAATTCATGAAGAATGCCGTGCTGAAAACGGCCATGAGGTAGATCTGGCATTGAGTCCGGAAGATTGGGTGGATAACGAATTACAAGAAGAGTCTTAACCTGTGTCCGCGTGCGAACGGTAGACAAGTGTGATAGGATTACGAAATCAGCAATCAACATTGGCTAGTGCGTTTACAAGGGAAGGGTAAAAAAAATTTCGAAGTGTGAAGAGACTTTTTTTCCAACCTAATAACTTCAAGTCCATATGCAACGTATCTAGCCAACGTTGCTTCGGGCGTCTTCTGGGCCGTTTTCCAGGGACTTCAAGGTTCAGGCCAATCTTACCACACGGTGTCGTCGTTAGGGCGAAGGACGTGGCCATACCATCGTAGGCGTGCTTCGCGCAACTTGTCAGCTATCGAGGCGACACCGAACCTTTGTCGCATGGTTTCATTGCGAACGCGGTCCAATCGCGTTGCTCCAGCCGTCCACCTTAGCATTTTCGTCTCCATTACACTGAGGCGGCTTTCAATTTCCTTCGTCACAGGCCAGCACTCAGCACCGTACGTCGCTACTGGGCGGACGACTGCTCTATACACCTTTGACTTGAGGTACTCAGGTATTGTCTTGTCGCAAAGTACCCCAGTCAACGAAAGACTCTAAAATGCTAGACCAATTTTTTTTTGTTCAAGGAAAACTTTAGTATAACTTTCTTTGAAGTTTCAATTTACATCCATAAGAGAAGAGATCGTTTGAAATTTCATATTAAAGCTTGTTTCGAAGAGCAGGAAGGCGGCCATTTTATATTGCCAAAACGGAGATCGCGCCATGGCCTTCGCGATTTTTATTCAGTCGATGGCAAAATCTCTGTTCGCATGCAGTTTCACACCTGCAAACGGTGCAACATAGACAGTTGTAAACGACACACATATCCTAATTTTCTTTCTGCATGTAACCAGTATTCACACTATCAATCAAATAAACATTGCGTTGAACTCTTCAAGTGCATGGCGCGATTCAGTCCTTTGATGCACTACATGATCGCTACCTTGCTGCGCTTTATAACAAATTTTAAGTTATTATTTTCCTTAGAAAATAAAATTTTTATAAAACTATTACACCTCTTGGGCAGGTGAACCAAAAAATTCAAAGAAAACTATCAAATTTTCATTGAACAAAAATCAATATTCTAACCATCTTGAAGAGTCTATAATTTATCCTGTCCAAAGGTCATCTCGATTTGAAAGAATTCGCTTTGAATTTCAAAAGTTCTAAAACTAACTTAGTACAGTGTCCAGTATGATTTGAAAAGTGACCACTTCGACGTGAAAATTCTATATACATCATTCTAAAGCGAGATCCACGATTGGCAAGTGAATATAACTCTACCCCTCTATTCACCTAGCTCCACACCCTTGTGAATTTCAGGTAATGCTTAAATTGGATATATCCTAGTTGAGGTGGGGAGGCACATAACTAAAAACCATGCAATAAATTAACTTGGGATTCAGCCAGCCGCTTCAAGACGACAAAATAGTACCCAAAAAACAGGCAAACAAACGAAAAACCGGAAAAATAAACAAAAGATCGTCGCGCTTGTAAAGACGTCCCGGCAGACAACGCGTATTCAAGTACAGCTGACCGCCGTCTGACATGTCAAGCCGAGATCTGTCGTAGTGAGAGGGGCATGTAAAGCTGCATACCGCCTGCGTCATGGTGATGGGCGCATGCAATTTCACAACCGTGGTGAAATTTTTCGTTTTTGTTGTATTTTTGTGAATTTTGCAAGCTTGGGCCCTATTTTGTCATCTAGAACCCGCTCCGTGAATCCCAAGCCAATTTGTTGAATGATTTTTAGTTATGCGCCCCTTCCCCACTAGCATAGATTCCTTAAATTTCTACCCTCTGCCCACATAACCCTGGGTAAAGTCAATCATGAATCCGACCTCTGGTCGGAGGGTCTCGGCACGACTGTCGGGGGTAGCTGTTGAGTGATGGAGGGCGATGGTTGGCCGTCAGGCCGCCATCGAGACTCAGATGATGGCGCCGCAGCGGCGTCGGGTCTTCGGAACGTCGCTGACGTCATGGTGGCGTTCGACGGACGGGGCGCGGGCGAGGCGCCGCCCCCGGCGGCTGGGGCGCCGCGCTCCGGCGTCTGGGCGCTGCCCGACCTGCCCTGCGTCCCTGGCGGGGCCCCGTCGTCGTCGCGCACGCGCCCTCTGCCCGCTCCTCCGCCAGTCGGCTTCACGTATTCAATGACAGCTCGCTGAGAGACGGACGGACGCGCGCTTCGCCAGACGACGACTCCAGCCGGTCAGAAGCAGCCGCCGCAGCCGCAGCCGCACTGCTCGAGCACCCCGGCCGAGCCAGAGCTGCTCCAGCTCCAGCCCCAGCCAGCCCCCGCCGCCAGTCAGCCGGCCGCCGCCGCCATTCTGCGCCACAGCAGCAGCGGCAACACGGCCACCGCTCCCCGGCTGCCCTCGGCCGCCGCCACCGCCAACCTCGCGTCGGCGATGAACTCCTTGGAGCTCGACGACGATGCGTTCTACATCTGCACCGAGATGTCGCCGCGTTGCTTCGTCGTGCAGAAGGTGAGGGAGCTCCCGTGTGCCAATCTCCTCCTGTTCGCACTTCTTTCGCCGCCGACACCTCTGCTGGCGTCGTCTCCTCGCGCGCGCTAACCGGTTCAAGATTTTCGGCTGTAATCAGCTACAACCTGTCCGTCCGGCTTAGCCCACATTCCGCTGTCCGTTCCGCTTTTTCCGCCACCTCTCTAACTCTGTCGCCCGCGAATCGTACTCATCTCCGTGCCAACTGGCTGTTCCTACAGCTCCTTCGTGAAGTGCTATGGTCTGGAGAGCCATGGTGGGAATTCGGCACTGTCGGGGGACCACATCCCGTGCTTAACCGAAAAAAATGAAAACCATTAAAGCTCAAATAAAAGTAGCAACGATACACTTACCTAAAAATCATGAAGCGAAACCGTTTAACGACAGTTGACCAAGCTCTACGGGCACTTCTAACCATTCCAAGGTATAGATACCCACATTTCTACCTATTATTATATGCATTTATCTCATTACTTGCTTATCGCATTTGTGTTGATGTCAGTTTCTTTAAGCCTCAAATGGCTGATGTCGAGGTTGTAAGCTGTTAGAAGGATGTTTTATTGCAATCAGAGCTCTTATGCGCCAGGCGGGACTCGAACCCGCACCCCTGCGCTGGGGTGCTCTGCGCCACTACACCACCGGCGCTGTTTAATTAGTTTTGATAGCAACAAAGACATCGTTGTAGCAGCTTTTGCTATATAGTTCCTTTGATCTGTGCAGCATGCACGTAATTCGCCACGGAGCGCGGTTGCTGCTAGAAGGTTCTCCTTGCTATACGTCACAGTTTTGCGTTGTTTCTTCATTTTTTTCTTTTTTTTTCGTCATTTTCGCGCTGGAAGTGTGTTGTACTGGTACGCTCACCACTTTCAATATCTATATATGCTTAGAAATGGTAATAAGTTACCCCCTCCGAGTAGGATCGCTCGAATAGCTCTTTATTATTATCCTTAGATAGATAAGAAGTTCAGCCACGACTCGTTAGCGAATGTTCCTAACCAACTACTGACCTGAAACTAATTTAGCTACGAATCGTGTGATTGTCCGCGGAGCGCGGCTGCTGCTAAAAAGTTCTTCTTGCTATACCTCGTAGTGACATACTGTTTCTCCATTTTTTCCCATTTTTCGCTGCTTTCGTGCTGATAGGGCTTGTTCATACTTCGCGACAAGAGCGGCAAGAGCGACTGGAGCGACGGATGTAGTGTGGTGTACGTAAATTATTGCGCATTTCACACTACATTCGTCGCGGATGGAATTTGGAGTACGCAATTATTTACGTACACCACACTATGTCCGTCGCCCCAGTTGCTCTTGTCGCTCCAGTCGCTCCAGTCGCTCTTGTTGCGAAGTATGAACAGGTCCATAGTGTGCTGCACTAGTATGCACCACTTGTAGTATATAGCTATGCTTAGAAATGTTAATAAGTCGCCCCCCCCCTGAGCTAGATCCTATTCTGAAAACATCATTGGCATCCTGGCAGAGGTCAGAAACCCGTTCAGAACTCGTTCGCGAATGTTCCTAACTAACTAATCAGCTTAACTGCAACTAATTTGGCTGGGAGTCGCGTGATTGACCACTGAGCGCGGCTGCTGCTGAAATGTTCCTATTGCTACACTCTTTAAGTTCATGTTGTTTTTACTTTGTTCCTCTTCCTTTTATCGTTTTCGTGTCGATAGCGTGTTGTACTGGTACTGAGCTTCACATGTAGTGTGTAGGTGTGCTCGGAAGTAGTAATAAGTTAGCGCCTCCGAGTCGGATCGCTTTCCGTGAACATTAGTAGCATTCATACAAAAATCAGAAGTCCCGTAAGGACTCATTATCACCTAGCCAGCGGTTTCAAGGCGTTATCCACCAAAATGGACAAGTTTTCCCGTCTGTTCCTTCGGGCAATCCATGCGGGACCATGGGAACATTATTTTCGTCAAATAGGAAGGAGCTGTTGTTGGTAAAGTCATATTTTTCTCGCCTTTTTTTCATTTTCAACAGTTTCTTGTTTATTTTGCGGATGATTCAATTTGTTGACTGTTTTGTTTCGCATCTTGCTAGATGTTTCACATCCGTCACATTTTCTCGTCCGTTTATCGACCATTTCCTTCTCGACTTCCGCATTTTTTGACGATCAAAGTTGTTGTTTGCTTCTGAGGCAATTGAAAAGGCATTAGAATTGTGAAGAACGGTAGAGAGGAATGGGAAAGGTGGGAAAGAGCCGATGAGGACAAGGAATTTATAGAAATTAAATGGGAGTGAGAAACATGACAATGACATCATCAAGGATAGTCTTCTACTGGTTTGAGTGAGCAGAGCTTTCTCATGGTCCCGTAACAAGTCGTCAATTTCAGCGGACAAGTATTGGATATGGTATTAACTCGGGCTTTGTTCATAGTTGTCATGGGCAGTGATCTGCTGGCTGCTGCAAAGCACGCAAATCGATTTATTCGAAGCGATCGCCCGCGGAAAATTCGATACGCATTCCTTGCATGGGCGACAAGCCATCGTTCCTAGATATGAATAGTCGCTTAGTTGCGAGTGCTCGTTTTTTGACTGCTGATCTTGCTGCTCCTGCCACGCTTATGTCAGCTTAAACTTTAAAGCCGAGCTCGCTCTATAAATAAGCGCCTAGACTCTCGACGATGACGGCTTTAGGGCTGACTACTGCAGCTTCTAGAAAAAAGACTGACGACGAATCACGACAGCCGCTTAAGCGCGTCTTGTCATCGCGCACTACGTAGGTGCTACGTACGAACTTCGTGAGTTCGCCGTTTATAAATGTCGTTGCGCTCGAAACCTTTCTCACGGTTCAGTGAGGATTAAGAATTTGTTGCAGAACGTTTGATGAGAAAATGCCCATCAAAATCAACTAGTCTACTTTCATAGGGGGCCAATGCACCACACTTCAAGAGCAACATGACGAGTGAAAGTGTATCCTATGAGAATCGATTACATCCGCGCGGCTAATCGATTGTTTAAAATAGCGTGCATCCATCGCATATCTTAGGCGGGATTCACACTTCAGTCGTCTGCCGCGCTACCAACATCGATCGCCTGTGGCGCTCAATCGATATCGATATTGGTAGCATTCAGAACATCTCGACGTATCAATCTATCCTTGTTAGACCCCATTTATACTACCAACACCATTCGACGCGATGTCTGTATAGTAGAGAGAAATGATTCTACTTTAGGGGCATAATTTCTACACGTGTAATCTTTTGCTGTCTGCACCCTCCTAGCTTAGAAATCGCGCGTCGGCGTCTACGTTGACATTCGATCGATGTCTTGCGCGCCCGCGATGTTACTCCAGGCAGGCGGTTCGTGGTGCAGTTGATAGTGGCGTCGCTTCATGCGAGGGAGGCCGAGGGGTTCGATTCTCCTGCGTTGTGGCACACTTGCATTTCAGCTCACTACTTGGGATTTCAGGGGCTTCGACGTGCACGCAATTTTGAGGCATTTTTTGCGCATTTTTGCAGCCGTATGCGCTCCGCCGCTCGAAGAGCGCAGAACCCAGCCGCGGACTACCCCCGAGCGCCGAAAGCAGTTTCCACGCGAGCAACTTGGACGGCACACACCCTGGAGCCCCTTCTTTAGCCTGGTTCTGCCATTGCACAAAGGACGCCTCACCTGACGCCTAAGGTTACGGTGTAGATTTTGTGGCCGTATGGCAGAATCGTGCCTGTGTATAGTAGCTAAATTGATGGATAACCGTCGCTGCGCAAGCCGTAGCGTTGCTCGGTGTTGAAAGTATAAACGAGTCCTTAGTTTCCGATATTCCTGAACATGTACACGATTTTTTTTTAACGGCTGACGCCTGCTTCTCACATTCCGGTTTTTCTCTGCTGTTTTTATCTTTGTTGACGTCAGTCCGCTAGCTGTGCCGCGGACTCCGTCTATAAATAATTCACAGAGGCGCTTCCCAGATTTTGAGCCCGAGATACGTCATTATTTTTCTTTTTTTTCTGCTACTTTTTATTCGTTTGGTGCTCTGTTGTATAGTTCAGCATCGAAGCAGAACCGTCAGCTTCGAACACATGGTCGCTCGTCATTTTGTTTATGCGCAGTGAGAGCATTTGCCGTAATAGTTTGCAAGTTCTCCGTCGGTCGCTCGATCAGTGAGTGTACCGTTCCACCTGCTGCGGTGCACGAAAAGACGACGGAGTACCATCCAAGTTGGGTGGGACCGGCATGAATGTGTGCAGTATCGCGTCCCGTTAGCGTTACTTCCTCTGATAAAAGGTATTTCACTCTGCCATCAGCCTGAATGTGTCCAAGGGTTCTTTTCCATACAGTTTGCGCTATTCTGCTTGGAAAGCGGGCATTTACGCGATATTGCACACATTCCTTCCGGTCCTACCAACTAGGAAACTGTCGGCAATGGGTTTAACAGAATGGATGACGCCAGTGAAAGATCAGTTTAGCAAGGTCAAGTCAGACGATGAGAATCGTCTCATTTTTGTTTATTTTATGGTTGGTAACGGGGTTTCTGGGAGCGATGGTATTGACATGCTCCCAAAAATTGCCACCGAAATGCAAAACTTGCTACGATTATTGGATCCCGTCACCTAATTCGCCTTCATTAGAGAACTGTAAGCTTTGGATTGGGTAAGGTACCGTACCAAAAGAATGAACAGAATTATAGAACAGATTTCCTCTTCGAGATCGCTCATACATCTATAGTACGTGTTTAGTGTTATAGCTTTCGTCATTCCTAGACTTTCAAAAGACTCTGAATTCCTGAACTTAGTCGAAAACCTCGAAAGCAGGCCACTTAGGCCTGAAAACCCTACAGAATCGATTGTCGACCAAGTGGCCATTAAACACGCAACGCTCGCTGCGGTGCCGAGTGACCGGAAAACGTGTCGACAGCGCTCTCCTAGTTGGGCGGGGGCCAGCTTGAATGTGTGCATTATTGCGTCTTTTTTTTTTGGTAAAGGGTGATTTTACAAATTTTTCCTCCCTCTGTACTTACCTGTTTGCCTGATAATTACAGTGGTAGTGCAGTGATATTTTGCAGCTGATCTAGCCGAGAGAGGGTAAAGAGGGGACGATGCATTCTTCAGTTTTCTTCAGTTTTACTCGGACATCAGGCACAGTTGTGCTGCTCCCATCCAACTAGAGCGGCGCGTTCAGCTCACCATTTTTGATTCTGTTTCGTATCCTTCATTTATTTAGCACTTATTGAGCCTGCTGTTCGTTCGTTTAACATTCGTCCCATCATCTTCCATTGTTGTTTATCGTTTTAGTTCAAGTTTAATGTTTACATTTTCTAATTAGAAGCTATACATTTCGACGAAATATAGGTGCAGTTTTTTCGAAGCCGTCGTTTCGTAGAATCCTTAGAATCAAATGCCACTCGCAGTGTTCAACTTTTACTTTCATTGAGTTTTCTCATAGTTCAGCATTCCTTTTATAACCGCAGTAATTCCCCTGAGACGAGTTTTCTCTAACGAGTGACGTGATAAGCTGCAAATTTCTGCACAGTGCGTTCAAAAAACACTTTACTAGCTTTTACTAAGCACGAAGCACGTATGGAAAGGAGAAAACTGACGTCACTGTGAGTCATTCTGTACGCCAAATATGCATTCAATTTGTCTCCTCATCCTGTGGGAGGAGAAGGCGTGGAGCATCCCACAGACGGAGTGAATGAAGAGCACCGTTCTTTATGCTTTATGCTTTCAAGGTCAAGTTAAAGCGGTTCGCTAGAAATGCGCCGCGCTTTCTACATCCTTATGTGGTTTCCGCTGATGTCGGCCAAATGCGTGTTTGTGTATAGAATGACGTGCGGGCGTCGGCCAATCGATGAGCCAGTCAGTGTTTTATCCTTCCGAGACAAACCTGATTCCAATTCTCTGACGCTAATAAGTGACGGGTTGGTCGGCCTGGGGCCAGATTCATCAACAATCAAACCCGTGGGTAAGCGGGTATAAGGGGCAGAGATAAGATGAGTCAGGGAGAGATAAGAGTCAGAGTCGCAGGCTTCATCGTCCGTATCTCTACCCCCTATACCCGCGGATTAGACGTTGATGAATCCGGCCCCTGGAGTGCGAGTCGAACCCTTGGGTTGGTTTGTGTTATTGATTGCACAATTTAAATGTGAGCAGGAGCCCCACTTTCGAAGACGGATTCTGTGGACTGATGAAGAACCATTCAGTCTGAATGGAGATGTTAATCGGCATAATTGCAGCCACTGGGAGACGAAGAACGTTAAAAGAAGCACAGCGCAGGTTAATCTAGCCAAGTAATAACGAGAATGTAGCAAGCATTCAGCGCATGCACAATCAATCGAGTCTGAAATGCAAGGCTTCAGGCGGGGCATGGCACAATCCCAACTATTTGCACGTCACAAAAATTTCGTTACCCTATTCTTCCATATTAGTCTCAAACATCTTTAAAAAATTCACTAGCAGCAACGTTAGAACCTTTCAATTAGTACCTGCATTTTTTAGAATGCGCTGCATTTTTTCGCAAGCCTCCAATCAGCCTGAATGTTTCATAGTGTGTTGTAAGTTTTAAACCTTAAAAAAGCACAAATCAATCGAAACGGCCACTTTGTCACGAAATTATAAAAAGTATTCAAGCGAAACACAATCAATCGAGTGTAAAATGGAAAATTTAAGACGTGTGCGTGGCGCATTGCATACTGCTCATAAAGGATAAAGGATAAAGGACGGTGTTATTCAATCCCTTCTGGGATGCGCCAGCGCATTCTACTTCTACGGGATGTCGTGGAGGCGACATGAATGCGTATTTGGCCATACAATGACTTGCGGTGGCCAGCCGATGAACAAGTCAGCGCTCTATCCTACCCAGACCAGTCTGGTACCAATTCACCGACCCCGGAGGGATGGAAGGCTTGGTTGGCCTGAACGGGAAATCCGAACCAGAAACCTGGTATCGGGTGCACGCGACAGTCGCGCCTCCTCCGACTGCGCTACACGCGCCCGTAACTATATGAGCCCTTAACTTCTTAGTACCTCCACTGTGAACAAGTTATCACCTTTCAAACAGTGTATACATTTTCCTTAGACACCCTGAATTTGCTAGGATAGTTGTTGTGGGTCACGTAGAACAGACGGAAGAGGCGCGTGCTCTGGCGTCCACCCCGAATCGATTCTGCATAGTTCCAGGTTCCGTTCCGGTCAACTGGGCTTTGCATCCGTCTGGGTTTTGTCTATCTCTTGGTTATCGCAGCTGATATAGGCAGGCAAAAAACACGTTCAAGCTGAGGCCATGTCTTCTAGACGTGGTCCTTGTGTTTCCCCATCCACGTCATTCTCGAGTGCACTTTTTGTTTTGTACTTTGGGCTCGCGGCTGATTATTGTCCTCCTGTCTGCTTCCCTTTTCTTTTTGTTGTTTTTGATGTAGCAGCTTTACTTGGAATAATAGCTTCCCTCTGCCCACTTGGGAGGGGTTTCGACCTCCCATGGAACTTCAAGTTGAGACCAGTAGCCGTATTCATGAAACGGCGGGAGCGGGAAGGCCGGAGATGCCTTCCCGCTCCCGCCGCATCCCGCTCCCGGCTTCCCGCAACCCGGTCGCTATTCATGAACGACCGGGAAGCAGGAGCGACCGCGACGCGCGAGTTAGATTCGCAGCGGAGGCGGGAATTGCAAGATTTCAAAAACTAATTTCTCAAATTACAGGGTTTTCAACTGAATATTGAAGTATTTCTGGGTTTACCGGGCTTCAACAAAGTCAGCTCTGATCCGCTCCAAAATTTATTTGCGACTGGAAAGTATTACTCCATGATCAGCCAAGAATTCGCGTATAGCTTGCATAATTTGTGATCCTTTACCGCGATCTGAGACGGCTTGAAAAAAAACACGTTTCTATCAAAAAGTTGCAAATCTAGAGAATTTTTACTGTCTCATCAAAGACCCATATGGTTCAACGTCTCGTAGCCAGCCATTGGAAGTTTGTTTTTTCTGCTTTTTAAAGTAGGCTATAAGACAGTGACGACATTTTCTGGGATACTCTGCATTTCTAGGTTAACATAGATTGCAGAGCATATTTTAGCTGCACTTCTCAGCAGCAAAACTTTTTGCTGTCCGGAACATTGAAGATTGTCGATTCTTCATTTTCTTCGTGCGGACTCTCGAGTTTTGATTCACCATGGCTAGTAGTGTCAAATATCGTCCAGTTTTATGCATTTTGAAGCACTTGCCTTTCAATTTATCTCTTTCCTAAATTAACAAGCAATTTATACTAATAAATTGCGAAAGCGGCAATCGCACTTGATAGGAAGAGAATATCCACCCCTCACCCTCGAAGATGGCCTAGGAAAACGTTACCTGACGAACGGCGAAGATAACTCCCCGTTAAGATGGCTTTCGATGCCAAAACAGCCATCGAAATCCTATTGCGTGCAATTACACACACCTCTTCATTGACAGCTTCCCGGTGTTCCCGAACGGTTGAGCGCGGGTAGGGCGGGAGCCTCCCGCCATCGGCGCGGGTGGCTCCCGCTGCTTCCCGCCAGGTTCATGAATACGAAATTTTGCTTCCCGCCCCGGTCGCTTCCCGCGGGAAGCCTTGAACGTTCCCGGGAACGTTCATGAATACGGCCACAGGATCATTAGAAAGAGCTCGGAATGCTGATTACGGTTGTGGGTATCAAAATGCAAAATGAAACTCCTGAGCGAGTTATGGCTTGCCGAAATCGGTTGGCCTCACCACAGGCTGGCCGTGCCACACAGCTGGCGCGAGAGCGATGTCTCATTGGGGCTCCGTAAGAGGGGCCGTCAGCTGCAGCGGTGGCGCATGGGTAATGCTCCTGTTCGTCAGGTGCGACGCCGTCGGTTTGATTCCCAGTGCTTTCGACTTTTTTGCAAATCATAACTTATCTTCGAAATGACTTTTTATTCCGAATTATGACACGTGTCTGATTAACTAGCCGAGAAAGCTACATACATGTTTGCAAAAATGCTTGAAGTCAAAAAACCGCTATGGTGGCATTTTTATTTACTGTTTTGCACGTATAGAGTCTAAATCATATATTGAACAACTAGAGGTCTTTCTAATAATCTTGGCATTCGTGGAGCAAAGCAAAAAGATGTGTGAAGCAGACATGTTGCTTACACACTGCACATCCTATACATGCATCCTCCCTACAACCAGCAACATACATTAATTTTCCCCGTTATTTAATCAGACACGTGTCATAATTCAGTATAAAAGACCATTTCGAAGATAAATTGGGATTCGCAAAAAGACCGGCAGCAATGGGAATCGAACCAACGACGTCCCACCTGCTGAATAGGAGCACTACCCCTGCGCCACCGCCGCAGCTGGCAGGTCCTTCTTGCGGAGCCCTGATGACTCACCACTCTCGCGCCAACTGTGTCGCACAGCCAGCCTGTGGTGAGACCACGCGATTTCGGCAGACCATAACTCGCTCAGGAATTTCATTTTGTAATTTTGACTCCCATATTCGTAATCAGCACTCCGAGCTCTTTCTAATGATCCTGGTCTCAACTTGAAGTTCCATGGGAGGTCGAAACCATTCCCTAGTCAGGTTCTGGTTTTAGCAGAAATGAGCTTATATAGCGCAGTTAACCGGGGCGCAGCTATCACGAGCACTCCGAATCGATTCGTCGTTGAAATTTCGCCCAGCCAATCAAGCCTTCAATCCCTCTGTTAATCTATGAATTGTTAACAGACTTGTCTGGGAAGGATAGAACGCTGATTTGTTCACAAGCTGGTCACCGTATGCTATTGTATAAGCCGGACATGCGTTCCATTTGCCTTTATAGCATCCCGTTGAAGTAGGGTGCGTGATCCCACAGATTAACTGTGACCTTTATCCGTTTTTCTTCATCTCACTGGAACAAAGCCGACTGAACATACTACGAATGCTTCATGATTTACTTGATAGAACACAGAAGATGAAGTTCCGGCGTTAATCCATCTCCTTTTTTCGAGTGCGTCACGCTTTCCTAACCAGTGAACAATAGTAACAAGTGGACTCCCAAGTCAATGTTCTGCCCTTCCCAGAAAGATCTGCCAGATTTCTGTTGTTATCTAGGAGCAGAAGTCCCGAATGCTGCGAGAATAAGTAGGTGTCTAGGTACATGTCGCGAACATGGACAGCATTCGGAGATGGAAGCGCCCGCTAACCAATCAGATCGCATTAAAATGACAATGCCATTCAGAGAGGATGTGTAGGATCAGAGGTCTGATTGGCTGACATGTACTCGTTGGTGTCCTGCTTGTTTGTGATTGGCAGTCGCGTTTCCTCTTTCGAATGCTGTCCATGTTTTCGACATGAGCCAAAATCTACTACTCCGGGTTTTTCCTGGACATATATTAAAGTTGAAACAATACAGAGAAGATTAGCATGGTCCCTACGTAAGGATGACACGGCGATTTCGTGAAGCGCTCGAAAAAATTTTGGGCGCGTGTACGGGGGAAGTGCTGGTTGTCGCCTGCACTCGATATGCACCAGGTTCTTGGTTCTGATGACCGATATCAGGTTCTTGGTCTGGATTCCAACCTGGGCCCAGGCCAACCGAGCCTTTCATCCATCCGGTGTCGGCGAATTGGTACCAGACTTGTCTTGTCTGAGAAGGGTAAAGCACTGACTTGCTCATCGGCTGGTCACTGTATGGCTAAATACGTATTTAAATCGCCTCCACGACATCCCATAGAAGTAGAGTTCGTAGCACATCTCAAAAGGGATTGAGTGACGCCGTCCTTTATCCCTTAGGGCCTCGGTTGCTGAATTGCGCTTCTGGTCAGATTTTCTATTATATAGGAGTCTAAAAGAAGTCAACCTATGTTCCAATATGTAGAGGGTCTCGGATGCTGAAAATCGTCGAGTGTTCCACGATGTTCTATGACATGTTGCCGATGATGCACTGTTTTAGCTACAGTTTATGCTTGCGCCGCTGCGAGGCGCAACACTGCAGTTGGGGGTCGAGCGTTCTACCCCCTTGTCCCCCTGGCCCGCCCACACCCAACCCCCTGGGCTTGCTCGAGAGTCCAGTGGTTGCCTTACGAGATAGTGGAGACGCAGACATTTGCCACGCCTCTGTTTAAAGGGCGGGAGGTAGAACGCCACTCCGCCCCACGGTTGGGATAGGCCTTGTTTAGCCACAGTTTATACTTGCGCCGCTGCGCGACGCGTCACGCGATGCCATGCGTAGTGGCCGAATTGATCAATTGCGTCGTTCAATCAATTTGGCCACAACGCATGCATCTCGTCGCGCGTCGCGTGCACACTAAACAAGGCCATAGATATTCACTAGGCGACGCAAAAAATCGATATCTAGCGTGCCACGCCGTGTAGCTGCGCAACTATAAACTAGGGCTTACACGGCTGATGGTTTCATCTACGTACGCCACTGTAATTCTTAGGTTTCTTATCGTACTTCTGAATTTGCTTCGGCGTGCGGAGCGCAGTTGAATACGCCACTGGCTCTCCTATGACTCGTTTCCAGGTTTTTGTTTCGGATCCCCACCCAGGCCAACCAGGGGCCGGATTCATCAACGACTTACGTAACTTTAACGGAGAATTGTAAGCGAAAGGCTCAGATAACGCGGCTTATCGCTCACCTTATCGCTTGATAAGCCGTGTTATCTAAGCTTTTCGCTTTCAATTCTCCGTTACACTTACGTAAGTCGTTGTTGAATCCTGCCCTAGGGTGAATTGGCATAAGAGTTGTGTGGGAATGACAGAACGCTGACTTATCTATCAGTTGACCATCGGAAGTCTCGTAGAGGTAGAATGCGTGGCGCATCCCAAAAGGGACTGAGTAGCGCCCTCCTTATCCTTCACTCATGAGCCACCCTGCAGATCCCAACCCTTCGTGGCGTCTGAACCAAATTTCGTTTAAAAAATTTAACGCACAAATTTCTGTGCGTTAAATTTTTTTAACGAAATTTTTTAACGGAAAATTTTCGTTAAATTTCCGGTAAATCGTTAAATTTCGTTAAAAAAATACAGGTAGCTGCAAAGCCTTATTTCAAGAGAAAAAATCAAGGAAAATTTTATAGGTTTCAACATTAAGAGGTCAACAGCTAAAGTTCAATGAATGAAGTGTAACACTGCAATGTAAAATAAACAATTCAACATCAACAAACACAGAAAAATACACAAACCTTCCGCAACAGGTTATCTACAGGGTGTGGAATAAGAACAGCTATGGAATTATCATGGAAGATGGTCACCAATAAGGCATTTTAAAATGTGCGATTAGGCAGAACCCGGAGTTCCCTCCTTTCCCAGTTCTTTGCGAAACCGTTTTGTCTAACTGTTCTACGATCACATACAATCTCGATGCGGGTACAGCCCATTAAGTACAGAA
Source organism: Heligmosomoides polygyrus bakeri (assembly GCA_947359475.1). Taxonomy (NCBI): domain Eukaryota; kingdom Metazoa; phylum Nematoda; class Chromadorea; order Rhabditida; family Heligmosomidae; genus Heligmosomoides; species Heligmosomoides polygyrus. Next base: position 91,081,046 of record OX375869.1, on the reverse strand, counting down.
AAATATAATAAAGATTCAATTAAAAGCCAGTCAGTGGAATGTTTTCACGTTGTCGGACGCACGATTTTCGAATGCGCGGTGCGTAGGACCAATCCGTTTTTTGCAACGTCGTGACCGTGACACGACATCGTGTCACACGTCCCACACTCTTGAATAGATGTGAAAGTAGCTTTCCTAATTTTTGTTGTTAGCATTTCTCTAAAATCGTTTAAAATGCGTCCAGCGGCTTAAAAAATATTCTCTCCGTCTCAGCTGTTCCAGGTGGCGAGCAAAAGTATTTCGTTGACGTGCTTGGGGGCTCGGAGAAGAAATTTCTAGCTCCAAAATCCATTAAAGGATAAGGATAAAGGACGGCATTACTCAATCTCTTTTGGGATGTGCCACGCATTCTTCTTCTACAGGATGTCGTGGAGGCGATCTGAATGCGTACTTGGCCAAACAATGACTTGCAATGGTCAGCCGATGAAGAAGTCGGCGCTTTATCCTTCCCATACAACTATGGTATCATTTCTCCGACCCGGGGATTCAGGGATGGAAGGCTTGGTTGGCTGGGGCGGGAAATCTGAACCAGCAACCTGGTATTGGGTGCAGCCGGCACCTCCTCTGACTGCGCTACCGGCGCCGCAAAATGTATTACTTCCAAAAATTCAAAACAAATTCATGAAAACATCAAAATATTCTTGCTGATTTCAATAGTTTTTTCAGGAACAATTCTAATCGGGAGGCTGAGACCTGCAACAATTTGGAAGAATAAGGGTAAATGTGATAAAATCACTGAGTAAAAAGACCGTTAAAAAATCCGTTAAATTTCTAAAAATTTCTGATAAGTCGTTAAGCCAGATTTTAACGAAAAATCGCCGTTATTTCGTTAAATTCGTTAAATCGTTAACCGTTAAATGTGCACCACTGGTCTGAACATGTCCTGCGACGAGTTAACCCTGCTCGCCCCGTCCGGACGAGGTCTAACACGTTCATCTGACGGGCCAGCCGTGTGCGGCAGAAACGAGCGGTCGTGCCTTGCGTTACCACCGTGGCTTCCATTCATCTTTTCGTGCCATATAAAGCCTTCTGAAATCGATGCATCGTGCGAAATTAAGGGCCGAAGCGGGGGCTGAACAGCGGGATAACAAACCGCCGGGCTTCGTCGACCACGCTTTTTTTTCATTTTGAAATAGGCGGCTGCGTCAATGACATCATATTAATTGGTGTTTGTCTAGTGTTGTAGTATTGTTTTGCTTCTGAACGCCCATTGAAGAGGGTGATCGTATGGCGGATAGGATCTTTCATAGTCCGAGGGGCAAATTCAACTTCTTTCGTTCAACTGTGGCGACAAAACTAAAGCTAAATTATTATACGGAAATAGTACTCCGATTTGGTTTCTATTAGGTTGTAACGAAATAAATGGCACTGAACCACTGTAAATTTAAACAGTTAATATCTCGGCTTGTAGGCAAGTTTATTAATCGAAATAAAAACCTTCTGATTCTACACATCTTTGCCAACGTGACACAAGCTTTTTTATCCCAGTAGCATAAAAATCAGAAGTTCTGGAATTGACGAAATCTTCGAAGGCACTTTCGGCATCCTGTTGGTATTTGAATATTTTCCCTACCAAGAAGTCGCCAAGATGCTTGAAGAAATGGTAGTCTGTTGGGGAGAGGTCGGGAGAAAACGGAGGATGTGGTAGAGTTTCAATGCTCAGCTCGTTCAATTTCTGCAACGTTATTCGTGCTACATGGGGGCGAGCATTGTCGTGCAGAAGGAGAACTCGCCTTCGGTTTACCAAGGCCGGCCGGATATCCTTCAACTTTTTCATCATTTCTCCAATTTCAATGCAGTACTTCTCTGCCGTGATGGATTCACCGGGAGGGAGGAAGCTGTGGTGAATAATTCCCAGCGAACACCACCATACTGTCACCATTACTTTCTTTTGGTGCAATTCCGGCTTCGCAAAAACCTTGGGGATCTCATCGCTGTCCACCCACTGTGCCGATCGTCGCCTGTTGTCGTACATTATCCATTTCTCGTCACAGGTTACGATGCGATCAAGGAATGGGTCCGTTTCGTTCCGTAGAAGCAGTGCGGACGAGATCTCATTTCGTCGGTTTCTTTGCTCCTCAGACAGCTCGTGAGGCACCCAACTTTCCAGCTTTTTGGTCTTTCCAATTTCCTTCAGATGCCGGGCAGATGTGTTGTGACCGACGCCAAGAACCTTCGCTATCTCCCTGGTACCTTTGTGTGGATCCTCCTCTACCACATCTCTCAGCTTGTCCTCATCAACATCACTATGCCTCCCACGACCTTCATGTTCTTCCAAGCTCTCATCTCCATTCCGGAACTTCTGCTACCAACGATACGCTGTCCCTGCTACCAACGGTACGCTGTCCGAATTGTGGAACATCCTTGACCGAATGCGGCGTTGATCTTCTCGTCCGCCTCCTTAGCTGTAGTGCTCAGCTTGAATTCATACAAGTAAATGCCTCGGATTACCCTTTTGTCCATCTGCAAAAAAGTCAATAAAACTCTAAAGTTTTCCCACTTTTACATAGAAAATTTGGTACTCACCGGTAGAGCAAAGTTTGCGCTTCTAAACGATATGCGCATGTTACGGTTTGTTCTTGATCAAACGCGTAAAGACGCGCCAAAAAATGGCGCGAGCCAGTGCCATTTAATTCGCTACAACCTAATAAATGGACACTGTTTTACAATTTTCGGCGTAACTAGGCTTTGGAGGTCAACATGCACTTAGCGGGCATTCCCCTTGGTAGGAAGACACGTACATATCCAATTACATCAGAAGCCTAGCTCAGTTCACCGTCGGTGTAGTACACACCAGTGCTGCATAAAATTTTTAGTTTCGCACAACAGAAAACGTTGTGTGAAGCTGTCCCACATGGTGCCCCTCCCCAACCTAGTTGCGCCCAATTTTCTGACTGGGGAACTCCACCAGGGGCCGGGTTCATCAACGACTTACAGCAATTCAACAGAGAAATTTACAGCCGAAATCCCTGATAGCGCGGCTTATCAAGCGATATGGTGAGCGATAAGCCGCGTTATCTGATCGTGAGTTTTCCACTGTGAATTCTCTGTTAAAGTTATGTAAGTCGTTGATGAATCCGGCCCCAGGTGTATCTGATTCACATTTCGACAAATTTTACACAGCTTCCTATTTTAACACGCGTGGTTGCAGGACCAAAGCTCGTTTTCCCAAAGCAAAGTCTTGACGAAAAGCTTCCATTTTACCCAAAGGACTGGTTCGGAGTTATTTAATTTTTTTCCAAAAAATGTGGGTGCGTGTAGTGCAGTGGAGGACGCGCCTGCTGTCGCATGCACCCGATATCAGGTTCTTGGTTAGGATTTCCTGTCCAAGCCAGCCGAGTCGGTAAAGTGGTAACGGACTTGATTATGAAGGATAAAGCACTGACTTGTTCATCGGTTGACCACCGCAACTGATTGTATGGCCAAGTATGCATTTCAGATCGCCTCCACGACATCCCGTAGAAGTAGAATGCGTGGCGCATCCCGAAAGGATGGAGTAATGCCGTTCTTTTTTCTTTTATTTTTCCAAAAATATGCCCTACCAAATTCCACTTCACACCTGAAAGAGCTCATTGATAGGTTTCTCAGAGGATGATTCATTAGGGTGATATTGTTTGGTGTGTATTCTTCTATCACGCAAAGAGATGCTTTGTGCTTCTCGTTGTGTATCTCTCGTATTTCCTTTCTAGATACAGTACCGTCGGTAAACGTTCGCCAAAACGCGGCCGGCGGCGGCTTAATCCGCCGTTTCCGCCGCTTTGCCATAACTCTCCTCAAAGTCGGTTATATTCAATGAAATGCACATCGTTGGAATCAGAACAACATTATCTACCCAATGGCGCTTCTTTTGCTTCGAAGTTCTGCCTTCTTAGCGTCTTTCAACATTGAACAGGCTGACTTCGTTGATAATACGCCTCCTTCTGGGCTATCCACTGGTTTCGTATTGTCTTCGCAGTCATAGTCGCTGATATTTGGAAATATTAATGTGGATGATTCCCATTGAACGCAAACATCACTCATGTCGTCTGCTCAACAGCCTCAACTTGTATTTTATTATTATATTATTTTTATTTTATTTTATTTTATTTTATTTTATTTTATTTTTAATCAACACTCCATTGTCGAGAACTTGAGCAAAAATCAGCTGTAGAACAAAAGTGGTGCGGTCGTAAGTCATTAGCGAAAATGGAAAAATCGGCAGTTTGAGAATGCATGGATTGATGAACTTGGCGGCAACCTAGGCGAATTTGATATCTAAGAGATCGTCGTAGTGAGACAAAACCTAAAATTAGCATAAAACACATTTTCGACAGCGTTTAAAATTTTTAAAATTCCACTGGGTAGTTCGATCCCTGCCAGGGGGCACGATTAGGCGAGACTCAGGAGCGAGTGTGGCTCAGGTCAAGACAATTGCGGACTCGGCTAACCTAGGTCATCTCGAACTCAAAAATTCAGAATCTTGTCAAGATTTTTCCGCCATTGGGTAGATAATGTTGTTCTGATTCCAACGATGTGCATTTCATTGAATATAACCGACTTTGAGGAGAGTTATGGCAAAGCGGCGGAAACGGCGGATTAATCCGCCGCCGGCCGCGTTTTGGCGAACGTTTACCGACGGTACTGTAGCTGATTTTGTAAATAATTCGTCTGTTTGAACATCAACCTGCAATAAAGGATAAAGGACGGCGGTACTTAATCCCTCCTGGGATGCGCCATGCATTCTGCTTCTATGGGATGAAATGGAAGTGATTTGACGCGTATTTAGCTATGCAATGAATTGCGGTGGCCAACCGATGAACAAGTCAGCGCTTTATCCTTCCCGACAAGTCTGGTACAAATTCACCGATTCCGGATGGATGAAAGGCTTGGTTGGCCTGGGCGTGACATCCGAACCAAGAACCTGGTATCGAGTACATGCGAGAGCCAGCACCTCCTTCGACTGCACAACACGCGTCCTCATCTACAATAATTAAATAAATCTTTAGGGCGGTTTTCCCACCCCCTAACTAGGATAGATCCCATATGGCTTGCTGGAATAATAGATTTTCATCTTTAACCGGGCACTTCCATTTTAAATCGACGCACTACTTGATGGTTGCACCCGATCTTTAAGTACGAAGGCTTTAAGAGATGGAATTTTCCGCTGACGATAGGGAAGATGCTCCATGTCCGACTGTTGTTGAACCTTGGCATTACCTATTACAAAGCTCATGGAAAATGGACTATTGCTTATGTACGTCTCTGCATCTGTACTTCTAATTGAATACGGTAACCTTCATGGCCATTACATAAGAAGAAATACGCACACTTTTTGAGTGACTGTAGAATTCCAGATCCTTTGGCCAAAACGGTGTTTTACCAGGAAACTATTTCAACGGTAGGTCGGAACGTCCCAAGTGTTGTATATGGGCAAAATCGCATCTCTCTGGGAAACAAGAAAATGCAAATATCTCGACACCAGTTCAACTCTACACAGAATTAGGGACGACGGAGGTTGGGCCGTTGGCGGCGTTAGCCTTCTGCCTGCACGCGGAGGGCGGGGTCAAGTTGGCTGGAAACAGCGACGACGAGCGAGCGGTGGTGGCGCAGTGGGTAGAGGGGCGGCGTAATCCCCATGATCGCTGCTTGCAGCCAGCATGAGCCCGCCCTCCGCCTGCAGGCAGAGGGTTCACGCCGCCAACGGCCCAACTTCTGTCATCCCTAACTCTGCACAGAGTTGTATTGGGATCGAGATATTTGCAGTTTGCTGTTTCCCAGAGACAGGCGATTCTGGCCATGTACAACACTTGGGCCGTTCCGACCTACCGTTGAGATAGTCTCTTGGCTAGGTCAATTCCAAAGTGCCCCGACACAAAGAGCCGTTCATGTGAAGAGACTGTACCGTGCACGTGTCTCGAACTTTTTGCTGTAATTGATAGTGTAAACGCTGTTTACGAATGGTTATGCAGTGGAAATAATGGTAGTGTATTTTTTCTATTTTAATTGCTTTTGGTTTTTCTAGTGTTCTATTCATGTAAACAGCAACTACGCTCTAACTCCTTTATCTCCATCCTTATCTTTGCGTTATAAAGTGCACCAAAGCGCTTCGAAAACAAAACAAAACGAAAAAAGTCATCGACCACAAAGGAGCCAGAACAGGCAGGCACAAGGAAAAGTGAGCGGCAGATCTCCAGGAAGAAGTGTTCAAGAACACTGGAACACAAGCGAAATTAAGAAAAATGCTAACGCCTTTGTTACAAAGTCACTGACTACAAAGAAACTCTAAAATAAAAAAAATGTCCATTTGTTCCATAGGGCCTGTTCATACTTCGACGACTAAGGAGTCCTTTAGTGTGCGCGCGACGCGCGACGCGATGCATGTGTAGTGGCCAAATTGATTGGGCGACGCGACTGATCAATTCGGCCGTTAGCCCTCGTTTATACTTGCGCCGCCACGCGACGCGGCACCGCGATCGCCATAGATATCGATTTTTCGCGCCGCCCGGTCGATATCTATCCCGACCATCGTGCCGCGCCGCGCAGCGGTGGAGGTATAAACTAGGCACCGCGTCTTACACATGGCATCGCGTCGCGCGTCGCGCGCACACTAAGGCCCCGTTTATACTTCGTCGCGGCGCGACGCGACGCCACGTATAGTGGCCATATTGATTGTGCGACGCGACCGATCAATTTGGCCTCACTGCATGGCCATCGCGTCGCGCCGCGATGAAGTATAAACGGGGCCTAAAGGACTCCAAAAGCGACTGAAGCGAATTGATTACGCACACCACACTACGTTCGTCGCCCCAGTCGCTTTTGTCGCTCTTGTCGTCAAAGTATGAACGGGGCCATAGACAATGCAATGTATAGGACGAGTGCGCGGCTCAATCTTCATCTAACCACAAACTGATTCATTGATCGAAGCAGGGCAGGATAAACCTCAGAATATTGTTACAGATCAGATGGTAAGGGTTTCGTTTTTATTCAGATGTTGTTGTTTTTCTTATGGCACTCTGCAAAACATGATTTTAATAAGAAAATTTCTTTAAAAATGATTTTAAGTTAATTTGACACTGTCTATTTCTTTTAGATACGTCTGTCTTGGTTTGAAAGACGTCCTCATCATTTCCAAAGGTATTTGGTTTAAAATGAAAATGGCATACATACATATCATTTCCACTGTGAAATGGACACCTTTTAGTATGAAACCTAACTCATTTAGAAATTGAATGAACACCTCACAAACCAGGTCACGCGTATCTAAAGTTTAAATGCCCGGTATCTAATTAAGTCAAAATTATATTTTTTAAAGAAAATTTTCAGTAAAAATTCACATTTGTAAGGTGTCGTAGGAAAAACAACTGCATCGGTTGTTTAAACACAATGAATATTTTCTTTCATTTTCATTTACTGACGTGCAATAATAAAATAGAAAACAGGGGCCGAATTCATCAACGACTTACGTAACTTTAACGGAGAATTGTAAGCGAAAGCTCAGATAACGCGGCTTATCGCTCACCATATCACTTGATAAGCCGCGTTATCTGAGCTTTTCGCTTACAATTCTACGTTAAAGTTACGGAAGTCGTGGTGAATCCGGCCCCAGGTGAGATATAAGAAGCGATTACAACAGAAGAAATACACCATCCTTTACAATTGTGTATCTTATAATTTGACCTCAGAGAACGTTTTCGGGTTTATCCTGATGTGCTAAGTTTACTGGTGTATTGGATGGATGATGGAGAGATTGCGCCGCGCAGTCGTTCGGTACACTGTATTCTTTATAAAATTGCTGTTTACATGCATAAACATCTAGGAACAGTAAAAGCGACCACTATGGAAGAAATGCACCACCATTCACCATTGCAGAGGCTTAAGGTAAACAGCATTTACACTATCAATCAAATGAACGCTGCATGTTCTGGACGAGCACACGTCACAATCTCTTCATATAAGCAACTATTACAATACCGGCTGTATCTTTTGGTCTTTGGGTGGAAAAGTGCAACAAAAAACGCCTTTTCCGCCGCTTTTTGATAGTGCTCTTCAAACTCCACGATTTGAAAAAGAAATTTGATATTTATTTATTATTTATTTATTTATTTATCAGACATGAACATAGTCATGCATCACATGAGTAATGACAGATAAACAAATACTAGGTCACACAAACTACAACAAACATAAAATTAAACACAGAACGTTTAACATAACTTTTTACGTACCATTAAGGGCTTGAACGAACTCACAGACATGTTTATGATATTCTCGTCCTCACCTAATAATAGGTTCAAGTCCTTAAGATTTCTGTAAGTGAGGAAGTTTGATCTCGCCTGCGATTTTGGAACAGGATGGTAAAGCCTTAGGTTCCCTCTCCTATTCGTGGTCAGAGGTGCACCAAAAAATATCGTGGGATCTATTGAAATTCTATTTGTAAGAATCTTAAACATCATGGTCATGTCGACCACCTTCCTTCGACTGCGGAGGCAAGGTAACTTAAGCTGTTTGACCCTGTCTGGACCTCTACGTATGTACAGGGTGGCCCATAAGTCCTGCAACAAAATTAGGCGACCTTATTGGTTGTCTTTTTCCAGTTGCAAAGAACTGCATACCAACTGTTACGTAGCATATACTTGGCGCTATACTTCCGGAAAGTATCGTGGTTGTAGCCGCTCTCATTCCAAAGTAATGCGCTCTCACGTAAAACTACCGAAAATTCTTCTCTGGCCCGTGGTGGAGCGCCCCCATTCCGATGTGACTAAATTTCGGAAGATTGGTTGTTGAACATGCAGTATGACGGTATTGTGTAGGACAGTGCAAAGGCTTCTCAAAAGTGAACATTGGATGAACGGATCTGAACTACAGTAGAAGAACGCTATTAATTTTCTGATCATACAGGATGCAGCAACCAGCTGGAACAAATGCAATATTCAGCCGTGTGCGTAATCTATTACTAAGCTATGTGTTGTTTCTAGAAAACTACAAGGAAAGTTCTACAAGCCTACAAGCGAGGGGAAGACTCAGCTATGAGGAGAAGAGAGTAGAGAGAAAAATTTGTAAGCGCAGATGGAGCGCGTCGTTCGAAATGGGTATTCAGCCTCTGCCTCATTTGATGAAAAATTTCTCAAAGTTGAGCGATCCTAGAAAGGTCAAAATAAAAGTGCGTTTAATATTACCTTTGCGGGAACCTGATGATATAAACACAATGGCCACGCATGGCAGGTTTTTGTCATACACGATTTTCCAAAATGCCTCCCCTCACACCCTAGGTTTTTGTGTAAAAAGAGTGAAAATCATTTAAAAAAATGTTCGTTTGATGGGAACAAAAACATAACACCATATATTGGAGACGAAATCGCGCTGTTTAAAGGCAAAATGCACATTCTAGTAAAGCGATTCTTCTAACAGCAAAAGACAAACGTGGTAGCGGTTCTCAGTCCATCTCCAAAATATTGCACCTGCTAAAGACTAGCTGTGAAATTCCTGAACCTTTAGATTTTCAATCCTTGTTTATTAATCATCTTAAAGAAAATGTCCTGCTCCATAAAGTCTGGAAAAACTATTATTCAATATCTTCTTTGGAACGAATAAGAAATAAAACTCCGTACGAGGTGCTGCGACGCGAGGTCAAAGCAGCCTAAACGATCTGAAGGCTCTTATTAATCCAGGAGTGGTCCCTTATGAATAATACCGCTCCACCATAATCTACAGACCATGGGCAAACGTTGTTAAAAAGTGTACCAAATTCGGTGCCTTCTTAGCCGTTTTATGCGCCTATGTTTTTGTTGCAGGACTTATGGGCCACCCTGTACGTTTCGGGTGAAGTTGTTCTGGACGCTTTCCAGAAGAGCAATGTCTTTCTCTTTGAATGGATTGAACATTGAACAACGACTCTGGACGCTCAGTAAATTTTAAAAATGTTGATTTGACGGCCTAGATTCCGGTCTTCGCGGCGGACCACTTTCTTAGCGGGAGATCAATCCGACCCATCCAAAGGTCGCATTCTGAATATGCATGATCGATTCAATATTTTTAAACATTTACTGGACGTTTTTCTCATCATCGCATAGATCATTCGATGCTGAACCCAAATATCGGATTTATTTTTCAAAACACTTTCTCCAAAGAGCACTATCAAAAAGCGGCGAAAAATACGTTTTTTCCGCCGAAAGACCAAAAGAGACCGCCGGTATTGTATATTTCTGTCGAAGCACAAAGGTGTACGCATCTCTTCTTAGGACGCTTTTATATGAGTTTTTCACGCAAATTTTTCTAAAACAGAAGATTGACTCTTTGTTATCAAATGTCTGTTTAGTCTTGCTTATTTTTCTTTGGGAAGTATTTTTTAACGCAAAGTGCCCAATTTGACGTGAAAATGATGCACTGGGTGGTCCACATGAAGAGTTACACAGAAAACTATATACAACATTGTACAAACAAACACAAATAAGAAAAATGTACAATCGTTCGAAAGACAAGAAAATTCCTCATAACACATAATACATCACATTCAAAATGTGCTCCTTTGGCTTCAATGCAGGCGTCCGATCTCTTTCGGAAATTCTTGAGGGTGAAATTTCGTCTCATGCCTTCTCCAGAGCTCTTTTCAGCGAATCCAGTGAACTGTATCTGAAAGAGCAAGCTTTTTGCTCCAGGATTGACCAGATGGCGAAATCCATAGGGTTGAGATCGGGCGAGTTCGAAGACCAAACCTCCTTCGTCCACAAATCCGGGAGATTGGCCTCACACCACGCCAGAGTCTTCTTGGCACCGTGAGCTGGTGCCCAATCTTGCTTGAAGGTCCAGTCTATGTCCTTAACGTTTTCTTGTGCCAAGGTATTATACCGTTCTCCAGGATTTGCTTATCGTAGATTTCGGCATTGATCTTGACTTGTTTTTGAATAAAAACAAGCTTGGTCTTGCCCAGGCCCGATACTCCAGCCTGTACCATCAAGGACCGTGGAAAATGAGCTCATCCGACGTTGACGGCTTTTGCGGATCCTTCCGGCAGCAGTTTCCGTTGATACTGCGCGTTTTGGAGTGGTTTGGCGGTAAATATCTTCTCATCTGTGAAGAGAACTCGGTCGCGCTTGTCACCGCGCGTAAGGACCTTCATCTTTCTACATTTCTCCAATTTTGAAGCCTTCATTTCCTCAGTGGGGTGCAGTACTTTTGTGAATTTGTAGGAATACAGTCACAAATCATCCCTGATCAGTTGTTTTATAGTAGAACGACCTACGTTGTGCTCCTTTGCTAGTTTCCTGATGTTTCTTGCAGGATCTCGGTGTAACTTGTCTTTGACGGCCTTTCAAAGGGCAGGAGTCCTTGCAGTTTGTCGTAGTCTTCCTCTCGGACGATTTTCGATCCCTCCAGTCTCATCGAAACGTCTGATGACGCGGTGTACTTGCATCCGATGCAGTTTGAGCATCTCTGAAGTCGTGGAAACGGACGACGCGCGTTTGAACACAGCGACTACTGCTGAACGATCCTCAAGCGAAACCATGTTTACCTAAAAACGGAGAATAAGACTGACCATAGGTAGACTAAAAGATGCGGAGAAAGCGGATAACACCACAGCAAAGCACAAAATGTAAGAGATATTTCCAAAAATGGACTTCCTGTAGTCCGTAACACTTCATGTGGACCACCCTGTATATTGCCCCAATAAATTTTCCTTCGAGAAGATAGTGACGCTCTTTTTTCCATGTTTTCACCGTAGCGTAGTTCCCACTGCTTATCAACCCCGCTGCCGTTGTCTCTATTCCTCTGAAGCTGTTTCCACGGTTTTATCTTCGTGTTTGATGAGAACGGCCGCCCCACTGACGTCACCACCTTTATCACGTCATTAGTGCGAACTGGGTTGGGCTGGCTGCCGGCCGATAGAGCGCTGTTTGTGCCCGCCAGAGCACTATAAGGGATTCGGTGTTCATCGGCATTGGGGGAGTATATCGTGATGGTGACGTTGTTATTGCGACGTCTGCGAGCCCCTCGTCATATTCGGAAGTGTAGAATTTCCCCCGTAGCACTTCAGCGAGCAACTGCCCGTCGGCGATTACGCACATCCACGTGGCGAGCTGCTTTTTCATGAAGTGAAATGGTTTGCGCTGAAGTGCGGGTGCACGTTGAAGTGGCAGATCCACCATGTCCAGTGACAAGTGGTGGAGCTTAGCAGGGAGAGCTGTCAAGCGTTTGTTTGAATGAAAGAAGTGAAGAAAAAGTGCACGAGAATTTCCTCCCTTCAATTTGTAGCAAAATATGTTCAATTTTTTCCAAGTCTCTCAACTTATCGAGTTATCGATAAGTTTAGGGACTTGGAAAAGAATAAAAACGTATTGAGAAGTCTTGAAGGTTTGCTATGTAGTATAGTTGTGCTCTCGAAATTTTCTCAATGATATTTGAAAAAATCGGTTCTTCTGAATCATTGAGCACATTTGCTTAAGCCTGGAGCGGCTGATGTAGAGGCTATATGTATGTTGTTACAGGATGTTTTGTTACGATCAAAACCCCTGCGTCAGACGGGACTCGAACTCGCACCATCTGCTTTCCGGGCAGCGATGCTACGCCTTACACCACACCACCAGCGCTGTTTGACCCCACGTAACATCCGCGATATCCTCGAGGTCCGTCAGCATCCACCCGTGATATCGGGATGGGCCGGCCGCTGATATCTGCATGGAACTGGTTAAGCTGAGAACCTTACTAGTAACAATGCCTGAACACATTTGCTTAAGCCTGAAGGGGCTGAAAAAAATGTGTTCAAGCATTGTTACTAGTAAGGTCCTCAGCTTAACCGGTTCCATGCTGATATCAGCGGCCGGCCCATCCCGATATCACAGGTGGGTGTTGACGGACCTCGAGGATATCCGGATTTTACGTGAGGTCAAACAGCTCTGGCGGTGTGGTGTAAGGCATAGCATCGCTGCCCGAAAAGCAAATGATGCGGGTTCGAGTCCCGCCTGGCGCAAGGGTTCTTCTTAATATTCGAATATTCAAAAAAAACATATTTTTTTCGAATATTCGAATTCGAATACATTCGGAAAACGCTTTTTTGAATATTCAAATTCGAATGAAATTTGTTTGAATACCCATTCCAACAGGTGATTCGAGCACAACTATACTATGGAGTCGCAGCCGTACAAGGTGATACCTTCCAAACGTCGAGTATGGAGAAAAATGCAAAAATAATACAAGATCAAGGAGGCGAACACCTGACACTGCGCCTATGAAGCAGTATTTTTGCATTTTTTCGGATATTTAATGCTTAGCGAAGCCTTCGCCCTTGATACATGTGGGGTAATATTCCAGTAGGCCACAGTTTTCAGATGTTTCCTTCCTATTATATCTGAAAGGAGCAGCTGGTTGTCGTTATGACGTGCACAGGGCTCCCGAAAATATACCATCTTCACGTTGAATTGGACGCTTTTCAAGAAATTGAATGAAATTGAATTCAAAGCGAACAATTCCAAATTGAAATGAGCTCCTTCTTCATTAAACTAGAGACTCTCCTAAAAAATTGGAATAATTTTTTGTTCAAGGGAAATTTTAGTATAACGTTTTCGAGGTTTTAATTCATCTACCCAATAAGTGAACATATTGTTTGAAATTTTATAAAATTTTTATTTTTTTTTGAGGAAAAATAATGATTTGAAGGTTGTTTTAAATAGCATGAAGGCGGCCGTTTTTAGCGCCAAAAAATAAGCGCCATTTCCTCATCTATTGTAAGACATCGCGATTTTTATTCAATTGATGGCAGAATTTCTGTTTGCAGTTTGACAGCTGTTAACGAAACAACAAAAACAAGTGTAAAGAACACACAATCCTCACTTTGATGGTTCATGTACGTGGCATTTGCGCTATCAATTAAATAAAAGTGGCGGCAAATTTTTTGAGTACATGGCGCGATCTGATCATTAATGCTTGCTTCTTCGCTGGACTTCAAGACAAATTTGAACTTCTGAAATTTTTCTCTAATAATAAAGATTCATAAAATTATTACTTATTGGAGCAGGTAGATTAAAAAATTTCAGAAAAAGTTATAGCAAATTTTCCTTGAACAAAAAGTTATTTTAACCATCCTATTGAATCTGTAGTTTAACTAGCCTGAAGGTCGTTACTATTTGGAAAATGCTCAATTTGACTTCAGAAGTCTTAGGCCAGCTTAGAAAAGTGTCGAATTTGACTTGTAAAGTGTCCAAGTCGACGTGAAAATGCTACATATTTGCTTCTCCTCTGCTGTCCTAGCTACGCAGTGTCGAGGGTTTGATTTTTGAGGGGTCACCGTTTACTTTTTGAAATTATTGGTCCGATTTGGTTGCCTTTTGTTCAAATTGTAGGCTCATGATCTCTCATATTTTATCTTTCCCTATAATACCTACGCATTAGGTAGAATTTGGACTTAGATGGCAGCATTAGACACCGTTATTGATCATCGGAGCTGACAAATCGATATATCGCTTGCGTTCAGCAGCCGCATAGCGTGCTACTTCAGCGTAAACTCAGCCTTGTGACCCCGTTCATTATTTGCTTTGCTGCAGTTGCGGCTTTGACGAAGCGGTGGAGCAGTAATTTTATCGCTTTTTCCTTAATTCTGTGCATACTGTAGCTTCACTTCTTACGCGTTGTTTCCACTTGACCGGCGTTTAATTTCGAAGCTTGCTTGTAGGCGTAGTGATGCGTAAGAATTGATGACTTCGAAGAACGTTGCTATAGCTCAGATATTCGTATCCATTAGATAGGTAGCTAGAAGGGGTTAACAGCGACCGAAACGGTTAAGGATAGAGTTATGTGCAGCTCTAGATGATTTCCTCTCAAACGCCTGTTCATAGTTCGCGATGGGAGCAACTTACGAGTCGCCAGTGCAAAGCATAGGAATCGATTAATATTGAATGATCGCCCGGCAGGAATCGATTGGTATTCTTTGCGTGGGCGACCTGTCGCGCCTGTTGCTCCCGTCACCTGAACATGAACACGGCATTTAATCTCAGATGAGTGTTGCTGGACCACGAGAACGCTCCGTTCAACCTTACTTCAGACTAGCACGACCCTGGCGAACACACCCCCGAGTGCTTACCATACCATTTAGGCGTGCGTTGGCGATGGAGCGCAAAATCCTTCACTACTAGCATTGCACGCGAACCTTTAGTCGCAAATGGAATGCGAATCTGGGTTCTGTTCTCTTCTCTTCAGAACCAGTGTAGTGATGGGACTCCAGGATGGGTGCCATCCAAGCTCCTCGTGTGGAAACTGCTTTCGTCGCTCAGGGAGAGCCCGCGGCTGAGTTCTGTGCTCTTCAAGCGGCGAAGCGCACGCGGCTGGAAAATGCGCGAAAAAATGTCTCAAAGTTGTGTGCACGTCGAAGCTCCTCAAATCCCAAGTAGTCAGCTGAAATGCAAGTATACCACAGTACTGGGGAACCGAACCCCCACCTCCCTCGCATCAAGCGACCCCACCATCCACTGCACCATGACCTTCTTGCCGGGAGGGCCATCATGGGCGCACAAGGCATCGATCGAATGTCAACGTGGACGCTGACGCGCGATCTCCAAGCTAGGAGGGCGCAGACGGCTTTCTATCACAGTTTCCGCGCTCCAACGCTAACCGGTATACGGTAACCATTCGGGGGTGCATTCGTCAGAATCGTTTTACATTACTTCAGACAAATGAAGTTCAATTGTTCACGAAGCAACCCTGATTCTCTTCGCGTTCCTTCTTCTTCACATTTTTTCCTGTTTGTCGATCGTTTTTGCCTCCTTCTTTCTTTGTTGACTCTTCCACTGGCTTTTTCTCCCAACCATGCTATTGTTTCCTCTTTCTCTACCGTTTCTTCCCATTTGTTTTTACGTAACGAAAACAGAAGGAAAACTTAGAGATGCAAACGAACTTTTAGTGAACGCGAAAATTCTTTTAAAAAAATCGAAAATATTGCTGAACAGATCCGAAAGCGCAGTGTAGCTTGTCTACTAATCTTGGTGGCAAAGAAGTCGCCCACAAGATCTCCACAATTCGAAGGAATTCAAGAAAAAAGCAAAAAACGGGTCACCTCCCACTCGTGGATATTTCTGTTATACAGCGTACGATAGGGTAGAATGCCTCGTCTTTCTTTCGTCAGCCACCCACACATCATGATTGCGCTATGATTGTGAACTTTAGCAGGCAGATGTAAAAAGTCGGGTACGTAGGAGTGCCCCCGCCACCAACACCCACTCCTATTCATTAGTTGAAAAGGATGGAACGCTTTCTTCTCCCTACACCGATCATCCGAGCACTAACCGCAAAACTCGTCCAATTTCACGGGTAACTTCACTCCCCACTTGCACTTCTTATACATCAAGAGGGTAGAGCAGAGTGGCGTTTTACCCCCGCCCTTTAAACAGAGGCGTGGCGAATGTCTGCGTCTCCACTATTTCGTAAGGCAGCCACTGGACTCTCGAGCAAGGCCAGAGTGTTGGGGGTGGGCGGGCCAGGGGAACGAGGGGCTAGAACGCTCGTCCCCAGAAGGTAGCGACGAGTTGTCCGCGGAACCGGACGAGTTTTCCGTAGTCTCTGGCGGGATTCATACTGTGATCTAGAGGCGGCGCGGCGGGCGTTTTGAAATCTATCGATATTGATTAGGCGCCGATTTCAAAAGACGAGAAGTGATTATTGACACCGCCATCATCTCTTTTATTGAACTACCTCGAAGTGTTGATCTTTTGAACATTTTTCTCTGCGCTTTTTGCATATATAGGCGGTTTTGTCAGGGTTTTCACGCTTGTCTTACGCGTTTTTGGAAGTTTTCCCGTTCTTGTAGGGAAGCGTGCTCGCGCGCTTCAGGATATGGTCCATTTTCTACATCGGTGCCAAAATTGACCATGTCCTGGAGGCGGAGGAGGGTTACATCCATTTGCTCGCTTCGCCATAAGTACAGTCTCATCAGAATTTGCGCCTGTTGTGTTAGCATCTTCAGGATTCTTTTCTGTTTTCGTTACATAAAACTTTAACGGATACAAAGAGAGCGGTGGAGAAAGAGAAAAACTCAAGACGACGGCTGGGTTCAAGAATCGACGCCGTAGAATAGCCAGTAGGCATTGATAGAGCGAATAAAAGTCGAGGAAGAGAAGAGTTGAAGAATACGATCCGACAGCGTCATCAATGCTGCCGATGATCAAAGCGGGCAGGGTGTTCTCTTGCTCCTGCAGCGATCGCCAAAGGACCTATTTATAGTTAGCGACGGGACTTGAGTCGCCTTTGTAAGGCATTCGGATCGATTAATATCGAGCGATCGGCGAGCAAAAATCAGTACGTATGCTTTGTTCAGCGCGCTTATAGGCGTAGTCGGGGGAGGTGCCGGCTGTCGCGTGCACCCCATATCTGGTTCCTCATCCGGATTTCTCGCCCAGGCCAACCAAGCCTTCCATCCCTCCGTGGTCGGTGAATTGGTACCAGTCTTGTCGGGGAAGGGTAGAGCGCTGACCGGTTTATCGGGTGGCCACCGCAAGTCATTGTATGGCCAAATACGCATTCAAATCGCCTCCAGATGCACAGTAGAAGTAGAATACGTGGCGCATCCCAAAACGGATTGAGTAACGCCGTGCTTTATCCTTTATCCTTTATACTTTGGCGACGCTGTTGCGCGGGCTGCTATGCTCTACGTGGCTGCCCGCGTAACACAGTGGCGCCGAACTATAACATAAGCTTAACGCGAGTAGAGGAGCGTAGGCTGCACGTTCTCACAACTTCTGGTACTGTTCTCATAACTGCAATATGCTAGAATAGTCGAATGTTGATGTAATGGCCACGCTCCCATGCTCTCGTACGTCTGTGACTTTCTGGGACAAGGCTCTGAGTCTCTGAAAAACATCCCACGCGTTTGATTCCAGAGGGGAAACACGACGTCACTCCAAGTGGCACAGCGGCTAGCTGGCTAGCTGTTGATAGCTCGGCACACACGTGTCTCCAAGTGACAAATGCTTGGCGGTGACAATCGATGTCGACTTCGTCGCCGAATAATTGAGATGGATATGTGTCCGCTATTTAGTACGGGCTCCCTCCGTCAACAACCGGAGTGAGAGAGACAGAGACAATTACGTTGTTCTTCCCTACCTACATTTTGCGCTGTCATAGGAACGAGGAGTGATGATGTTCTATGGGAACAGCTCCCTATGGCTTCTATGCCATTTTCAAGTCTTGGTAAATCAGCTGTGATGAGGACGTTGAAGTATTTGTTCGGCGCTATGTGCTACTTCGGACGAGTTATTCGCATTCCAACTCGTCCAGATCAGGCATTCGCTGTGAGATAGCGCGCTCTGGCATATTTCGATCCAATTCCCCATATATGTTAGCCATGAAGAAAACCCGCTTGGAACTCGTTGGACCCTCAAGGGAATGGAAAGGGGAAAAGAGCGTGTAAAAAATGAATGAAATATTTTGAGGAAATGCCAGAGAACGGAGGAATTAGGAGAAAACATGCAGAAGCCCTTCAAACAACACATGTTCGCATTACACCTATCAATTGTATAGGAACTGCTCATAGTCCTGGAACGACGGAGTCACCCACACGAACCATACGAATCGATTGATGCCGGTCGATTGCTTTCAAAAATCGATATGTATCCTTTGTCATGCCGCAGACAATGAGCAGGTCCTCGATGGACCATGTGGTCCTGCAGCGACTACCTCATTCAGACGAATCTGTACACCAACAGTGGCTCAAGTGCTTTGCTGTGAGCATTAGGAGTTTGTAGTGGACAAATAGGGCACTTGTAGCGCAGCCGGAGGTGGTGCTGGCTGTCGCTTGCACCCGATACCAGGTTCCTGGTTCAGATTTCCCGCCCGGACCAACCAAACCTTCCATCCCTCCGCGGTTGGTGGATTGGTACCAGAGTTGTCTGGAAAGGATGAACTACCGACTTCATCGGCTGACCACCGCAAGTCATTGTATGGCCAAATACGCATTCATATCGCTTCCACGACATCCCGTAGAAGTAGAATGCGTTGCACATCCCAGAAGGGATTGAGTAGCGCCGACCTTCCTTTTAATTTCACATCTGGAGCTGTTACGCTACTTGACATCTGCAGCTTTCAACTGAGCCATAGATATCTACGAAATTCGCGTTCTATTTGTGAATCTCCAGAACTCAGATATTCAAAAACGCGTAGGCAGAAACGTTGAAGGCTTGTGAATTCTGAAGTACATGATTCATTGTAGTGATGCGTCAACATTTAAAGACGTCAGGACGAGATGCAAAGTGGCGTCTGATGTAGGCGCACAGAAAAGGCCACATTTTATTTATTTAATCATTATATATTAATCACTGTCATTGTTAATATTTATTAATCAATGATATTCATTTATTTACATTTTATTTATTGGGCGCGTGTAGCGCAGTCGGAGGAGGCGCAGGCTGTAGCGTGCACTCGGTAGCAGGTTCTTGGTTCGGATTTCCGCCAGATGAACCATAACCTTCCATCCCTTCTCAGAGTCGCTGAATTGGAACGAGTCTTGTCTGGGAAGGATAAAACGCTGACTTGTTCATCGGCTGGCCGCCGCAGGTCATTGTATGGCCAAGTACACATTCAAATCGCCTCCACGACATCCTGTAGAAGTGGAATGCGTGGCGCATCTCAAGAGGGATTGAGTAACGCCATCCTTTATCCTTTTATATTTTATTAGGGGGGGGGGGGGCAAAAATAATGAGACAAAATGAAAAAATCTTTATCTCCTTATAACTCAATTACAACTCAACGATACTGAGGAGTGTATTTGCTATTAAGGGCAAGGACCTTGCTGCCATCGCTCAGCCAACTTCCTGATCCCATCCTTCCAGAACTGCTTGAGCCTGGTGTTGATGAACTGCTCGATATGGTTGTCAAGGACTGCTTAGGTTCTTGTGTCCCTTCCGACTAGGAAGTCCTGTAGGCTCAAGTAGTAGTGGTAGTCGCATGGAGAGATGTCTGGCGAATACGGTGGGAGATGCATGTGAACGTAGCCCAGCTGGCCAAGCTTATCCGTGGCTACTTGCTCCCGATGGGGTGCGGCGTTGTCGAAGAGGAGGAGAACCTTCTTGAAGCGCTGCGAATGAATAAGAGCGAGTCGCCGGCCCATCTCTATTTCGTTCACCATGGCCTTGGAGTTCATCGCGGTGCTCTTGGGAAACAGCTTCCGGTAAACCGATCCATGGGCGCAGACCCAAAAGCTCCAAAGATGCTTCTCGCCGTGAACAACTCGCCGAACGAAGGTCGGTAACGAGTCACCAGGCCTCACCCAGGCTCGCTGCTTGGCAGGGTTAAGGTAGAAGACTCCAGCCACGAGATATATGGACACGGCATGGGGTGTCTCATTACTTTTGCCCCCCCCCCCCCCACCCTAATATTTACTATGTATACAGGGTGTCTCAAAAAATATATACGCTGTTTGAATTCTGATAATTTTGCTCAGATAAGGGTACTGGAGAAGCTAAGGGGGCATATGAAAAACTAAGAAAATAGAAATTTTCTGGCGTATGAGCGCCATGGAATGTGCCATGCACTCGCCTGTAAATCTGCATTTTACTTTTGATTGATTGTGTTTCGCTTAAATACTTGCTATAATTTCTTCAAAAGGTGGCCGTTTCAAGTGATATTAAGGTTTAAAATTGCTAACCCCCTATGGCTTGCGAAAAATGTAGGCTGTCCTAAAAAGTTAAGGTGCTGTGTGAAAGGTTGTAACATTGCTGCTAGTGAATCCTTTGAAGATGTTTGAGACTCATAGGAAAACACAGGATAACGAAATTTCTGTCACGTGTAAGTAGTGAAGATTGCGCCGTGCTCCCGCTTGAAACCTTGCATTTCAGACTCGAGTGATTGTACATGGGCTGAATGTTTGTTACAGTCTTGTTACTACTTGGCCACATTAACCTGTGCTGTGCTTCTTTTAACGTTTAGAACTTGAAAATTGCGTGAAAGACACGTGACATGCGAATTTATACATTGCACAATTTAAACATGAGCAGGAGCCCATTTTTCAAGAGGTATTCTTTAGACTGATGAAGTAACGTTTAAGCTGAATGGAGAGATTAATCGGCATAATTGCGGCCACTGCGCGACGGAAGACGTTAAAAGAAGCATAGCATAGGTTAATGTGCTGTAACAGACTGTAACAAGCATCCAGCTCATGCGCAATCAATCGTGTCTGAAATGCAAGGTTTCGGACGACGGCATGGCGCGATCTTAACTGTCTACACGTCACAGAAATTCCGTTACCATGTGCTTTCGTATGAGTCTCAAACATCTTCAAAAGCTTCACTAGCAGCAATGTACCTTTCAAATAGTACTCGCATTTTTTAGGATACCCTGTATTTTTTGCTGGCCATAATGTATTTTTAAGTTTCAAAGTTTAAAAGAAGCACAAATCAATCGAAATGGTCACTTTGTGAAGAAATTAGTGTTCAAGCGAAGCACGATCAATCGAGTGTAAAATACAAGGTTTCAGGCGGGGGCATGGCGCATTCCATGCCGCTCATATGTCAGACAATTTCTGTCTTCCTAAGCTTTTAGAAGAGTCGTTGACTTCTTCGCTACCTTTACTGTGAGCAAAGTTATCACCTTTCAAACAGTGTGTACATTTTTTTAAAGACACCCTGTACAGGGTGGCCCATAAGTCCTGCAACAAAATTAGGAGACCTTATTGGTTGTCTTTTTCCAATTGCAAAAAAACCGCATACCAACAGTTATGTAGCATATGCTTAGTGCTATACTTCTGGAAATTATCATGGTTGTAGCTGCTCTTATTACAAAGTAATGCGCTCTCACGTAAAACTACCGAAAATTCTTCTCTGGCCCGTGGTGGGGCGCTTCCGTTCCGATGTGACTAAATTTCGGAAGATTGGTTGTTGAACATGCAGTATGATGGTATTGTATAGGACAGTGCAAGGGCTTCTCAAGTGTGAACATTGGATGAACGGATCTGAACTACAGTAGAAGAACGCTATTAATTTTCTGATCATACAGGTGCAGCAACCAGCTGGAACAAATTCAATATTCAGCCGACTGCGTAATCTATTACTAAGCAATATGTTGTTTCTAGAAAACTACAAGAAAAGCTCTACAAGTCCACAAATGAGATGAAGACTCAGCTATGAGGAGAAGAGAGTAGAAGGAAAAATTTGTAAGCGCAGTTGGAGGGCGTCGTTCGAAATGGGTATTCAGCCTCTGCCTCATTTAATGAAAAATTTCTCAAAGTTGAGCGATCCCAGAAAGGTCAAAATAATAGTGGGTTTAATGCTACCTTTGCGGGAACCTGATGATATAAAAACAACGGCTACGCATTGCAAGTTTTTGTCAAACACGATTTTCCAAAATGTCTCCCCGCACTCCATAGGTTTTTGTGTAAAAATAGTGAAAATCAATAAAAATTTTCGCTTGACAGGAATGAAAACCTAACACCGTATATTAGAGACTCAATCGCGCTGTTTAAAGGCAAAATGCACATTCTGGTAAAGAGATTCCTGTAACAGCAAAAGAAGAGGACGTGGTAGCGGTTCTCAGTCCATCTGCAAAATATTGCACCTGCGAAAGACTAGCTGTGAAATTCCTAAATCTTTAGATTTTCAATCTTTGTTTATTAACCATCTTAAAGAAAATGTCGTGGTCTATAAAGCCTGGAAAAACTATTGTTCAATATCTTCTTTGGAACGAATAAGAAGTAAAACTCCGTAAGAGGGGCTGCGACGTGAGCTGCAAAGCAACCCACACGATCTGAAGGCTCTCATCAATCCAGGAGTGGTCCTTTATGAATAATACCGTTCCACCATAATCTACAACCCATGGGCAAACATGGTTTAAAAATGTACCAAATTTAGTGCATTCTTAGCCTTTTTATACGCATATGTTTTTGTTGCAGGACTTATGGGCCACCCTGTATATATTATATGTATTTAATATTTACTTCTGGCGTGAATTACAATCAAGCACACGCGTATAGGGTAAAAATATGTAATTAAAACCATCTATTAAAAATCTCTTTGGGTTAAAACATGCTTAAACTGACAGACATGACATGTTATGAAAACCTTCAGATTCGCATATAAGTAGGTTGAGATCCTTAAGGTTTCGATAAGTAAGGGTGTTTAAGCTATTTATTTATTTACATATTTATTTATTTATTTATTTACATATTTATTTATTTATTTATTTATTTATCACTTAATGCGCATTGTAAAAACATCCACATTATCAATACTTCAACTCTGTGGATGTCATTTCATTTCCATTTCTTAAAACTTTGAAGGGCAATATCGTTTCTTTCATACTCATAACCATTCTCGTAACAAATTTTGCTGTGTCAGCACATTTTCATGATTTTGATTCACATACTGTTCCCCCTTCCCCTTCTCCCCGCCATCTGCACTTTTACCCATGGACTCGATACCACGTCATCGCGCTCGCAACCTGAAATAGCCCGTTAAGGTCGGGCTGCGAATGAGTAAATCCTCCAGCCGAGCAACCTCGTCATTTCTGCTGTGTGACCGACGTCTCCAGTCGAATATTGGATGAAGCTAACGGGCGAAGCAGATTTGTCAGAGGTTGCGCATGATGCCATTGGGAAGGAAGGCTTGATGGCTGTCGAGAAGCTGTGCTGCGTCCTCCAATAGGATATGCTAGTTAGTGCAACGAACGATGACGTGGTTCTCCATTTTCAAGCGGGCGACGTCAAGCCGTCGGACTCACGGAGGGATCGGGTTTTGTGGCTGCAGCGAGGGTAATGGCTTGATTGTATGCCATTCGGGAAGCAGACAAGCCGTCACCCTTACTAGAGGATTCAAAGCGTATCTTGTAAACCACTTCTTAAATGACAAGAAAAATTGTGCTGAGACAAACTCCCGTAGACCTCCCAGTGTAAAACTTTCTTCAACTTTCCTTTATAACTCTTCTAGTGAATTTCTTAATGCCCGAAGGGTTCACCCTCCAACCTTACCGTGAAATTATAATGGATAAACGACGGCGTTACTCAATCCCTCTTCGGATGCGCCACGCATTCTACTTCTGCGGAATGTCGTGGAGCGACATGAATGCGTATTTGGCCGTACAATGACTTGCAGTATCCAGTCGATGAAGAAGTTAGTGCTTTATCCTTCCCAGACAAGTCTCGTACCAATTCAGCGACCCTGAAAGGATGGAAGGTTATGGTTCACCTGCCGGAAATCCGAACCAAGAACCTGCTACCGGATGCACGCGACAACCGGCACCTCCTCCGACTGCGCTACACACGTCCGCAGTTTTAGCATAAAAACAGAGAATGCAAACTCCAAGTTCTCTCATCTTGAAAACTCAGCATTCTTGTAATATATTTCAGTGCATTCTTTTGCCAACGAGGTTTTTACGTCGAATTTTTATTATTGGCCTGACGTTTCAACCGTGTTGTCGTCTTCACAGGCCTAAAAACGGCTCAAGGCGTTAGACTTGTGTCTTCTTTCCTTTGTAGATAGAGGTATAACGCCTTGAGCCGCTTTTAGGCCTCTGAAGACAACGTCAAATTCGAAACGTCAGGAGAATAATAAAAATCCCACCTAAAAACTCGCTGACAGAAGAACACACTGAAATATATTACGAAAAAATGTAAAAATAATCCATTATCCACACAAATAACGAAGACTTGTTGACGTACTCCCGATAGAGTAGCGGTACATTGTTGCTCATCTCGAGGCCAACTCTGTTATTTCATCCAACCAACATGGCTTTCAAAAAGGTAAATCGACTGTTACTGCTATGCTCATGAATTTAAATAAGTGGACTTCTGCTCTGGATGATGGTAAAAATATCGACGTCATCTATTTTGACTTTTCCAAAGCTTTTGACAGGGTTCCGCATTCCAAACTAGTTCAAAAACTTGTTATGGTTGGGGTTCATCCTCGGATAATTGCTTGGATCGCTGCTTTCCTTGAAGGTCGAACGTTCTCAGTACGTATCAATGAATCATTCTCTGATCCTAGACCTGTAACCAGTGGCGTACCCCAAGGCGGAGTGCTATCTCCGGTCTTGTTCAATATTTACACACATGAGCTTCCCCACTTGCTTAGTAGGAATGGGGTTGAATTCAGCGCATTCGCAGATGATATCAAAATTTTCCGCGTGATAGATTCCGTCAATGATTCGCAAAGCCTGCAAAACTCAATTGATGCGCTACATTCATGGACAGTGGATTGGAATTTACCATTATCTAAAGAAAAAACGAAAGTGCTTCATCTAGGAGGCAACAACCCTAATTATCCTTATTATGTGGACGGGTCTTTAATTACTAGTGTAGATGAGGTCACCGATCTAGGTTTTGTGGTTACCAAGAGTCTCAGCTTTGACAAGCACTGCGAGTTGATTGCGAACAAAGCTACAGCGATGGTGTTCAAATTATTCAGGGCCTTGTCAACGTCAAACTCTGCTGTCCTACTTTGGGCTTATAAGACTTATGTAAGACCACTGTTAGAATATGGCACACCGGTGTTCTCTCCATTCAAACGTAGGGTCATTGAAATGCTGGAGAGAGTTCAAAACTGTTTTACCAGGAAACTGATGATCAGAGCTCTTGGTTTTGTTTATGATAAGATACCCTCCAGCATTGAAAGAAATCAAAATCTGAGTCTCCATAAATTGTCGACTCGGAGAAAAGCCAACGATCTCTTGCTACTCCACAAAATTCTTTTTGGTAAATGTGATATAAAACCGGAGGATCTCTTTTTTGTTAGGGCTTCTTCCACCAGAGGAGGAGCCAGGAAATTCCAGGCTAGGGTCCCAAAACTCAATTGCCGGCGCTTCTTTTTTGTCAATAGAACCCTACCAATATTTGAGAAACTATCCAGAAATGGGATCACCGCGCTGAGTTACAATGCGTTCAAAAGACGCGTGCTTGAAAGTTTCAGTCCGTGATGTCGTACACTGTTCTCCCTGAAGTCTGTTTGTTTGTTTTTACTCATTTTCTTATTTTTTTTTCACTACTTTACTATCTGGAAGTGTGTTGTTATGATAACGCTTTTTGTTTTTGTTCTCAGGTTCTTTTCACATAAGTAAATACTTATGTAATAAATATATATATATACATGATTTTCTAGTCGAGTGTGGCACCTGTAAGGGTACCAGTCGTCAATGTAGCCTATATGAGACCGCGAACGCAGTAACCATACACACCCGTTTAAAGCAGTCAAATTGACGTGGTGCGCCACCCCTGTAGGCCACATTAACGACTACTACCATAGAACGCTGATGTTTTTGTGCATCCGAACTATCCATCAATCTTAGGGTAGTGTCAATTTCGAGCTGAAACGATGTCAGGAAGCAGGCTTATGCATTGCAATCTATCCGATATGCGCATCGCTTGCGGAAGCAGACGACTGACGAATTTTCAATGATTAATTCCTAATAATTACCTGTCCTTGGGCGAGTGTAGCGCAGTCGTAGGAGGCACCGACGGTCGCGTGACCCGATACGAGGTTCCTGGTTCGGATTTACCGGCCTGGTCAACCAAGCCTTCCATCCCTCCGGGGTCGGTGAATTGGTATCAGACGTGTCTGGGAAGGATAAAGCGCTGACTGTTTCATCGGCTGGTCACCGCAAGTCATTGTATGGCCAAATACGCATTCATGTCGCCTCCACGACATCCCGTAGAAGTAGAATGCGTGGCGCATTCCAAAAGGGATTGAGTAACGCCGTCCCTTATCCTTATCCTTTAATTACCTGTCCTTAGGGAATTTGTCTGTACAAGTTTTCGGTTTCATACTCGTTTTTTCAGAGTTTATTACCATTTTCGCTTCAATTTTGAAACTCTTCAAATCGAATTGCAGACTTCTGAGCAAGCTTGACACTTCTGAAAGCAATCTGAACACCTTTCAAACCAAAACAAGCGTCTTTGGATAAGCTGGGCTTTCCAAGAAGATTAGAGTATATTCTTCTCCAAAGAAAATTTGGTATAACTTTTCCTGAAATATTTCAGCTACCCGCCCCATTAAGAGAATAGGATGTTTGAAATTTTATAAAAAGTTCAGTTTTCAAGGAAAAGCTGCGGTTTGAGGTTTATTCTAAAGTGAGAAAACCAGCAGTTTTTTCAAAGCATGTCAAAGGAAGAGATAATGCCATACACTCGACTAACGCTGTGCGATTTTAATTTGATTGATGGTGTAGATGCAGCTTGGTTGAAACAGCACACTGAAGATAAGCGGATTTATATACAATTGTTTTCATGTATCGTTTTCAAGTGTGTAATTCCATACAAACACAATTTTTGACATCAATCGATTGAAAACCGCGACGTCCTAGACGAGCGCATAGCGCAATCTCTTTTTTACTACTATAAAATTGTCGCCTTCCTGCATTTTATTAGGTTGTAACGAAATAAATGGCACTGAACCACTGTAAATTTAAACAGTTAATATCTCGGCTTGTAGGCAAGTTTATTAATCGAAATAAAAACCTTCTGATTCTACACATCTTTGCCAACGTGACACAAGCTTTTTTATCCCAGTAGCATAAAAATCAGAAGTTCTGGAATTGACGAAATCTTCGAAGGCACTTTCGGCATCCTGTTGGTATTTGAATATTTTCCCTACCGAGAAGTCGCCAAGATGCTTGAAGAAAAGGTAGTCTGTTGGGGAGAGGTCGGGAGAAAACGGAGGATGTGGTAGAGTTTCAATGCTCAGCTCATTCAATTTCTGCAACGTCATTCGTGCTACATGGGGGCGAGCATTGTCGTGCAGAAGGAGAACTCGCCTTCGGTTTACCAAGGCCGGCCGGATATCCTTCAAATTTTTCATCATTTCTTCAATTTCAATGCAGTACTACTCTGCCGTGATGGATTCACCGGGAGGGAGGAAGCTGTGGTGAATAATTCCCAGCGAACACCACCATACTGTCACCATTACTTTCTTTTGGTGCAATTCCGGCTTCGCAAAAACCTTGGGGCTCTCATCGCTGTCCACCCACTGTGCCGATCGTCGCCTGTTGTCGTACATTATCCATTTCTCGTCACAGGTTACGATGCGATCAAGGAATGGGTCCGTTTCGTTCCGTAGAAGCAGTGCGGACGAGATCTCATATCGTCGGTTTCCTTGCTTCTCAGACAGCTCGTGAGGCACCCATCTTTCCAGCTTTTTGGTCTCTCCAATTTCCTTCAGATGCCGGGCAGCTGTGTTGTGACTGACGCCAGAACCTTCACTATCTCCCTGGTACCTTTGTGTGGATCCTCCTCTACCACATCTCTCAGCTTGTCCTCATCAACATCACTATGCCTCCCACGACCTTCACGTTCTTCCAAGCTCTCATCTCCATTCCGGAACTTCTGATACCAACGATACGCCGTCCGAATTGTGGAACATCCTTGACCGAATGCGGCGTTGATCTTCTCGTCCGCCTCCTTAGCTGTAGTGCCCAGCTTGAATTCATACAAGTAAATGCTTCGAATTACCCTTTTGTCCATCTGCAAAAAAGTCAATAAAACTCTAAAGTTTTCCCACTTTTACATAGAAAATTTGGTACTCACCGGTAGAGCAAAGTTTGCGCTTCTAAATGATATGCCACATGTTGCGGTTTGTTCTTGATCAAACGCGTAAAGACGCGCCAAAAAATGGCGCAAGCCAGTGCCATTTAATTCGTTACAACCTAATACATATATTCTGGTGAAGATGACTCTAGACTATTCCAATAGCTAGAAAGGCTAACATCCTATTCATTCAGTATGACAAGAATGGTCCTTCGCCGAGCTCGATGCAATGTTCAGATTTTCTACCCGATTCCTTTGCATTCGTGCAGCTCAGCAATGTTGACGAACTTATCTCTGCGACTACGTTGTAGTCGGATGTTGTGCATCTGTTGCTGGATTTCACTCCATGCATTTCTGCACCGAAGAGACACGTCATCTGAAGCAGTTGATTCAATACAGCAATCCAATAGCTATGCAGTGAAGGATAGCGATTCTCTTTCGTTCCGAATCCCATAAATTTCTGCTTGAAATATTGAAGCTCCGCGCCGTTGCTTCATTGGGCTTTCACGGTTTCCAGAGCGACATCCGCTTTGCCAACGCTATGCCAACAGCTCGCCATCCACGTGGCCGAAAGTCGACGTGCTCAGAGCTTCGTTCTATTCTTTCTCTTGTTCGAGCGGCATCCTGGGGTCGGATTCATCAACGACTTACATAACGTTAACAGAGAATTCACAGCGGAAAACTCAGATAACGCGCTTATCGCTAACCATATCACTTGATAAGCCGTCTATTAGGGATTTCGGCTGTAGTTTTCTCTGTTAAGTTGATGTAAGTCGTTGATGAATCCTGCCCCTGGGGTGTTGATATTGTTTGACCACTTGGCGTCGTAGTTCTTCTGAATCCCCACACTGTATGCGTTTCGCATAACCATCGCTTCAGTAGAGATCCATACTGAGACGGCTTATCCTGCTTTACTATTAGGGGGGGGGGGGGCAAAAGTAATGAGACTCTCCATGCCGTGCCCATATATGTCGTGACTGGAGTCCGGTTTCGTGCTTCTCGTATTTGTATGTTTGTTGGCTACTTACTGAAGGCCACCTGAGAAGTGACCACTTTCGCTTTTCCAGAAGCATGCCAAAACCCCAGTCTGTCTCACGTCGAAACCCCAGTCTGACGAGTACACCTGTGTCGCGCAAATCTCGCCCAATTCCAAACCCCGAGCAGTCTGGACTCAATACTCACGCAGGATGAGAAGTACGTCTTCTACCGTAACCCTGCCAAGCAGCGAATCTCGGTGAGGCCTGGTGACCTGTTACCGACCTTCGTTCGGAGGGATGTTCACGGCGAGAGGCATCTTCTGAGCTTTGAGTCTGCGCCCATTGACCGGTATGACGGAAAAGGACGACGATGGACTCAAGGCCATGGTGTACGAAATAGAAGAGATGGACCGGCGACTAGCACTTGTTCGGTCTCAGCGCTTCAACAAGGTCCTCCTCCTGGACAACGCCGCACCCCATCGGGCAAAAGTGACCACGGATAAGGGTTGCTCAGCTGGGCTACGTTCACATGCCTCACCCACCGTATTCGCCGGACATCTCTCCATGCGACTACCACTACTTCTTGAGCCCGTAGGACTTCATGGTCGGAAGGGACACAAATACCCAAGCAGACCTCGACAACCATAACGAGCAGTGGATCAGCACCAGGCCTAAGCAGTTCTGGAAGGATGGAATCAGGAAGTTGGTTGATGATGGCAGCAAGGTCATTGGCCTTGATGGCGAATACATTCCTCAGCACCGCTTAGTTGTAATTGAGTTCTAAAGAGATAAAGAAATTTGTTGAATTTCTCTCATTATTTTTACGCTCCCCCTCCCCCTAATACTAGTCCATTTCATGGGCGCTTGGTTTAAGTGCCCAGGTTTGAGGTCATTTTAGAATTTAGGTAATAGTTCTTAACATTCTTCTCGTCCAAGTAGCGACCCGTAATAGAATAAGACTAAAGGGGACGCAATCGCTTTATCGCCCCACCATACGTTCAGGAGTCACTTAATTCATGAGAGAACTTTGCTCACTGAAACCACTTAGCGTTGTTCTTTCATGGCGTGGCCCATCGTCTGCGGAAAGTGCATCATTTTGACAGATTTTTATGTGGAGATTAGCCGGAATTCCGAGCGTTCGGCTCTGATTTATTCAGCGCCGTTTTCCCAATTCCGAAATGTTATTCTGTTCTTGTCTCGGTGTCGACACGGCCTCCATCATATTTCTGCGATGCTTTAGCAGAACGTTGCCGCATTGTTAGGTGAATGTTTATGGTTAGTTGCGATCGGAATTCTTGAGCCGAGTGGGACTCGAGCCATTAGCACCCTCTGCTTTCCGGGCAGGATGCTAGCCTAGAGTTTTGATCGCGACTGAATATCCACTGAGCAGCTTGTAGCCTCGTTATTCAGCAGCTCCAGGCTTCAGCGAGCTACCGAGTTGATTTTCTGTTGTGTTTCGTAGCGCGTAGACGTCGAGTAGGCCAGGAACTCCGCTGAAGCCTTTTTCCACGGTGGTCAGTTGTTCACAAATCGTAAACGAACTTGATCAAGCAGCATGAGTCTTGCATTACACTGAGGCCAGACGAATTTATATTATTATATTTATATTCGTATAAGTGGAGAACTTCCTGCGCTTGCAGAGCTGTTACTGATCCCTGCTGTGCTTCTGTTATAGCCTTTCACTGTGATTCCTTGGGCTCACTAGCACAGCATTCTGTTCACACCACTCTGCTATATTCCTGTACAGTGCGTTTCAAAAGTATGTAGCCACCTTAAATTCAAAATTTTCTCGTTTCGCGTTCGTTTTTACGAACTGGCGTTAGCAGCATTGGTTTCCCCGTAGACGAAAATAGCTGGATTGCTCTTTCCAGAAAAAAAGCTTGATCTCCGGCAAAAACTAGGCGTTTTTGAATTTTTTTGTTTGTTTCAAAAGTATGTAGCCACTCTCAAAAAAATACGATTTTTATCAAAAATTAATAGTCAATTGGACCACCATTATTTCTTATTACGTCAAATACCCTGCTACGCATGCTACTAACAAGTTCCTGAATCACTTCGTCACCGATGTTGTCCCAGGCAGTCAAAATAGCGGTTTCCAGCTCCCCAACATTGTTGAACTGCCTGTTATTCAAGTAGACCTGCCGGACCAAAATACCTCACATGTTCTCCATTGGGTTGTGGGCAGGTGAGCAAGCTGGCCATTCCATTACTCGGAGTCGATTAGGTTGGAGCCAGTCTGTGGTCAACTTGGACACATGAAGTGCAGCGCTGTCCTGCTGCAGAACATGTGTCTGCCGTTTTCTCCCCGTTAGGAAGGGCAGCAGGCTGGACTCCAGTACGGCTTGATACCCTAGGCTGTCCATACGACATGATGGGAATCTGAGCTTCAGCTTCGCCCTACTGCAGAAGCCTGCCCATGTCGTCAGAGACCCGCCTCCGAAGTTCCGTCGAAAGAAGGTGATGGGAGCCTGTCGTAGATCTCTCCAGTAATACCGGTAACCATCGGGACCATCCAGATTAAATTTTTTGTCGTCACCGAAGATGACCTGAAGCAATAAACTTGTGAAATTCATGACGTCGACGAAGCCAGAAAGTTCCTACATAATCCCATTGCGTGCCATGTTTTTGCGGGCAGACTCCAGTCGCGCCTGCTTGTGGAAGTTCGTGAGGCGAGGTGCTTTCTGCATGGTCTGTCTGCAGACGTGTTCATTCGATCGAATACAACGCCATATCGTTGTTCTTGATGCAGATAGACCCGTCTCAGCGCGAACTTGGTTGACGCTCCATGCGGCTGATTCGTCGATGATTCTGGCTCGAAATCACACGCGGACGACCCGGTACAGGTGCTGACCGATAACCATTGGGATTTCGAAGGAAGTGGTCGTCACATCTTGCGAAGTCCGAGCCTACGAGCAATGGCGCGGTTTGTCAAGCCAGCATCCTTGAGCGCTCGGATCTGAGCTTGTTCCTCGATGGTTAGGACACGTCCACGGACTGGCGTAGTGGTTATTTTTGGAGAACAGGTCAAGCTGGCTATTTATGACAAGAAGTTCTCGCCAAAAAGCGCGCAAAATTTCAATAGGAGTGTAAAAATGCCCGATATTCTGGAGTGGCTACATACTTTTGAAACAAACAAAAAAATTCAAAGACGCCTAGTTTTGCCGGAGATCAAGCTTTTTCTGGAAACAACAAACTAGCTATTTTCGTCTACGGGGAATCCAATGCTGCTAACGCCAGTTCGTAGAAACGAACGCGAAACGAGAAAATTTTGAGTTTAAGGTGGCTACATACTTTTGAAACGCACTGTATTCGCAGCGGCTTCGATATCCTCTGAGGCCCCGTTTATGCTCCGATCGGAGTAGAAAAACGTTACACTACACTGAGGGGACAGCTGATCCCACGTTTGCATTAGAGCGCGAAATTGACATCGGAGCACGCTTGTCGACAGTAGACGCGCCGCACCGCACATGTGGATTGCGTCGGCGTCCACGTGGAAATTCGACCGATGATATCACAACGATGCCATTTATCTTACGTTTATTCCGACTATTGGTAAAGCTGGTTTGTAGATGAGCAGAACACAGAACAGATCGTCGTCTTGGGCATTAGCCAAGAACTGCCTCCCAGTAGAAGGGCCGTTTTTAGGTCCTAGAAGGTATCCATTGGAACAAGCAATCTGACGGGCTAAATCCATCGAGTCAGATTTGTTCTGAGTGGTGGAGGAAACCATCCTTGCCGCCTTAAACATGTTTCCGGTGACAGCCAGCTTTGTTTTGATGGGATGAGCTGACTGATAGTTAATTAGAACATTCTTATTGCTAGGTTTGCGATACCACCTAGTTTCGTAGAACCCTCTTTTAAGGTGGACCTGTACGTTGAGAAATGGCAACCAGCCTTCCACTGGCTTCTCCCTGGTAAATCGTATGTTGGCCGCTTGTCCATTCAGCAGTTCGAAGCAGGTGTCCATTTCTTGCTGAGTAGAACACACGATGAAACAATCATCAATGTAGCGGCAGTAAAGTACAGGTCGGCGACCCAGCACTGGCTTTTCAACTTTCGACATCCAAACATAATCAGGAGGAATGTCCTCAAAGACAAGATCTCAAGGACTGCTGTTGTGTTGTTACTATACTTTGCGGTCGTCCTGCTCGCTGCTGCCGCAGCCTATTCATAGTTCCTAGGCGCTGCACTCGTTCCCGCAGTGGACTACGAAGCGTTTTTAAGCACCAGATGCGCTTGCTAGGCGTAGAGTTGTATTGGTCCACCTGGATGGTTTAATTACCCAAGTTTGAGGATGGTTATCTTGTCTCCTCCCAGTTTTTATCAGACTTCTGTACGAGTTAGCGTGAGTTCCATCTGTTCGCAAGCCTTTCTGATGTCCAAATTGCGCCCTGCCCTATACCCCCCCCCCCCCACCCAGCACTTTGTGTGTCTCATTCTTTGCCGAGTTCAAAAACTTCTTATTTTCAGGCTATCCAAATAGACCGCAGCCAAATCGAGCGGATGGTCGGCGATCTAGAGAAGGCACCACCGCCTCCTGTCGATGCGCCACCAGCCCCTCAACTCCCATACTGGTAAGGAATGCCCTCGCTCGATTTATTTGCTACCATTACGTGTGTTGTTCTCGGCCTCCTTATCACGTTCGGTGTTGTTTTCGATAGACGGAGCCTGTGTTCATGGCAGAAGGTTGGTGAGGTTCAGGTTTACCACCGAGTGTCGAAACAACTTGGTGAATTGTGACGTGCCTGCGATGTCGGTGCCGAGTGCGCCATCACCGATTCCGCCTCCTCTCCCGATGCCGGACCTCAAGCAACAACTCAAGGCACAACTCGAGTACTACTTCTCAAGGTAACGTCGTTTACGCTGTGTTTGCGGGCGCATGATTGTCACGTCACGCTACTCGGGAAGTGGGTTTGGGGATGG
This sequence comes from Heligmosomoides polygyrus bakeri, assembly GCA_947359475.1. NCBI lineage: Eukaryota > Metazoa > Nematoda > Chromadorea > Rhabditida > Heligmosomidae > Heligmosomoides > Heligmosomoides polygyrus. The sequence goes on along the minus strand of OX375869.1, from coordinate 91,046,651 downwards.
GAGGGAGCGTTTACCTCGTACATTTTCCATCAAGCATGTATTTTCGTAATACTGAGTTCAGGATTGTGCAGATCGGAAGCGGCTAGCTCATTGTCTTCCTCCTTTATAACGCCATCAGAATTTTAGGAGCTGTCCTAGTCGGGGGGGGGGGGGGCAGCATTAGTGTGACAGTGGCGTCGGGGAATTCATAACACGACTTCATAGTCCCTGAGTTCGAGTAGTCCTGAGTTCGTCATTCGGCAGCAGTTGAAGCTCTGGAGCAAAGTCAAAGGGAGAGAATGGAGAGGCAAAATACCAATACCAGGCTGTCCAATAATTCCTGTCCGAAAATTCTCAAAATTCTATAATTTTCCTTAGAAGTGTTATAATATCAGGCAAGTGTACCTTCTAGAAGGTTCTCCAGAGTTCCACGCTAGGGGTATATAAGGCGCAGTCGCCGCGTCTAGCTCCCAGTACAAGCTTAAATGGACCAAGGTCGAACTCGTACGTTCGTGTACAACGAGTGGCTGCTGGGCAACGACACGGGCACCGCGGTCGCCAACATCTGCAGAGCGTGCAAGGAGGATGCAGTGTCCCAACGCACAGTCAGGCGCTGGTTCAATCGTTTCGAGAGCGGCGACACGAGCCTCGAGGACTGGGAACACCCGCTGAAGATCATGCTCTGCTGCTGGTGGAACGCCAAGGGCATGCTGTACTTCGAGCTGCTCCCGCAAGGCAGGACGGTCACCGCCTCCATCTACACCGATCAGCTCGAGAAACTAGCCGCCGCCATCCGAGAAAAGCGTCCCCGACGGGCCTCGGTCCACCTGCTGCACGACAACGCGCGCCCCCACGTGGCGAAGGAGACCCAGCAGAAGTTGGCGACGCTCGGCTGGGAGACGGTTGCCCATCCGCCGTATTCCCCTGACCTCGCCCCCTCCGACTACCACTTCTTCCGCCCGCTGAAGCACCATTTCGCCGGAAGAAAATTCACCAACTACGACAACCTCAAATCCGACATCGCGGACTTCTTCGAGTCGCAGCCCCCGGAGTTCTGGGCGAAGGGCATCGGCGACCTGCCCAATCGATGGGCCACTGTTGTGGATAACTGTTGTGATTATATTGTTGATTAGACTTGTTTTTCAATAAAGTTGAAAAAAATAAAAATGGTGAAATTTTCGGACAAGAATTATTGGACAGCCTGGTACCTCCTCCGACTAGCATAGATGGTGCAGGTACAAGTCTACAGAGTGGGGGTGGTTCTATTCTAGTCGGAGGAGGCATCGCTAGACGAGCGAAACAAACGCAAATACGATGCCCTTTCCGACTAGGAAATTTCAGAGAAATGTCCTCTCGTTAGATAGCTCAGGGTACAAAGGGTGTTCATGAAGCCCCCCCCCCCCCCCTCCCCGGCCACTAGCATAGATCCGTGGCGGTTCACCATGTGTGTTGTCCATATATTATTATTGTCCACAGAAATGTTTTGAAACGGATCTCAAAATTTGGATTCAGCAATGGTTCGACTCCAGAGGCCGTATTCATGAACGGTGGGAGCGGGAGATAAGCGATGTCATAGCTATAGCTCTCGCCTCTCTCTCCTGGCTCGCTCTCTCGTCTCGGTCACTTCCCGTGGGAAGCCGGGAAGATCACGGGAACGTTCATGAATACGGCTACAGAACTGCTGTCTTTTACGCGAGAGACATAATGGATTTTCTGACGTAGTTAGCTTATATGGACCACTACCCAGAGTTCCTTCTCTTCCCTAGCCAGTTGAAGCGCGGAACCAAACTGTGCACTTCCTCGCTGAGCGATGTGAGCCCTTAGTTCCTTCCTCTGCCTAATTTCTAGCTCATGGCTTCCGCTTTTTCCGTCTTGCTGAAGAATTGAGCTGACCAACGCGCTGTTGCACCATGTTTGCCGCTACGAATTGTCACTTCATGTATCAGGCTGTCCAATAATTCTTGTCCGAAAATTTCACCATTTTTAATTTTTTTTCAACTTCATTGAAAAACAAGTCTAATCAACAATATAATCACCACAGTTATCCACAATAGTGGCCCATCGATTGGGCAGGTCGCCGATGCCCTTCGCCCAGAACTCCGGGGGCTGCGACTCGAAGAAGTCCGCGATGTCGGATTTGAGGTTGTCGTAGTTGGTGAATTCTCTTCCGGTAAAATGGTGCTTCAGCGGACGGAACAAGTGGTAGTCGGAGGGGGCGAGGCCCGGGGAATACGGCGGATGGGCAACCGTCTCCCAGCCGAGCGTCGCCAACTTCTGCTGGGTCTCCTTTGCCACGTGGGGGCGCGCGTTGTCGTGCAGCTGGTGGACCGAAGCCCGTCGGGGACGCTTTCTCGGATGGCGGCGGCCAGTTTCTCGAGCTGATCGGTGTAGATGGAGGCGGTGACCGTCCTGCCTTGCGGGAGCAGCTCGAAGTACAGCATGCCCTTGGCGTCCCACCAGCAGCAGAGCATGGTCTTCAGCGGGTGCAGGTCGGCTTTCGGCGTCGTCGGCGGCTCTTCTCCGCGCGGGATCCAGACGGCACGGCGGGCGACGTTGTCGTAGAGGACCCAGCTCTCATCCCCAGTGACCAGGTCCTCGAGAAGCTCCTTGGGGTGCGGACGAGACTCGTAGTACACGAACGTAGGAATTCGACCTTGGTCCATTTTAGCTTGTACTGGTAGCTAGACGCGGCGACTGCGCCTTATATACCCCTAGCGTAGAACTCTGGAGAACCTTCTAGAAGGTTTTTACACTTGCCTGATATTATAACACTTCTAAGGAAAATTATAGAATTTTGAAAATTTTCGGACAGGAATTATTGGTCAGCCTGGTATTAAACGAGCTTTCAGCGGCAAGCACATCGTAGTGATGCTATGCATCGCTGTGCACAGCAACTTATCGCTAGCCGGCTGCTGCTGCCGCCGCTGGCGCACCAGCGAAGCCTGTCGCTCGTTTTTCATTTAATTTTGGCGCATTTCCGCTCTCTCGTTAGTGAACATACTTGTTGAGCAAAAGCCGGACTCACATGTCGATAATGAGAGCCTACGGCGGGCAGGGGGCCGGCCGGCTGGCTGGCTGGCTGTGCCAATGCTGGTGTGCGTGCAGCGGCGACCGATGTTTTCTTCATTTGTCGGTCATGTTTGGATGCGCGGGAGTATTGAATGAGGAAATTGGTGCCAAATTAGTAATAGGGTGCGGCGTGTGCGGGACTCCGGAAAGCAGCAGCTTCGCAAAGTGTAGGTTTCGGGCAATTAAAGCTCTTCGGACAGTGAGGAGGTCTGTATGACGTTCGATGGGGATATTAAATTTTTATATCGATCGTCGTCCGGCTTTGTTTATCCAGAGGAGCTGCAATAAGAGGATATAATTTATGGGCGATGGGCACGAGAGCGGAGCGAGAGAGGTACCTGGAATGTAGTTCCCTGGAACGGGGAACCTATGGATTTAAATTCCCATACTTTGAAGTATACTCTTACGAAGAATGGGAATTTTTCTAATTAGGTGGGACCGGCCTGAATATGTGCAGTAGTGCGTAAAATGACGCCAGTCTCCGTCTTCCCACCCCGTCCTCGAACTAACAAGTAGAGCCTCCAAAGTGGCTATGAGCTTTTGCGATACAATTTTTACGGGATGTAGGGTCCCGTGTGTGGAATCCAAAACTGTAGTTAATTTTTTTTTCGGAATGCTCTTCTGTGTCGAAAAAAGGCGTACGGAAGCGCGAGCGCGAAGTTCATCACACCCTGTTGCCATCAGACAGAATGTGGTCGGTTGGCATAGTGGATAGCAATGTCGCCTCTCGGCCACACCGAGTGGGCTTTACGGTTCGACCCCCGGCTTCGCCATAGTTTTTGCACACATCGGCTCGTTGTTATTATGAGCTTGCGTGACCACAGAAGTCAATTTGTACACGATTGGTGCTTTTAGTAAGTAAATGTTACCCTTTTCGCTTTCCTTTGAGTTACCTCTCAATGGATCGCATTTGCACTGTATCATATCAACGACGATACCGTAAGTGCACACAAACACATACATTCCACGGGGTAGATCATGAATTTGGTTTGATACCGGGAAATACTCAACATTGCGATAATCGTGTACAAGTTGACCTCTGTGGTCACGCAAGCTCATAATAACAACGAGCCGATGTGTGCAAAAACTGTGGCGAAACCGGGGTCGAACCGTAAAGCCCACTCGGTGTGGCCGAGAGGCGACATCGCTATCCACTACGCCAACCGACCACATTCAGTCTGATGGCAGCAGGGTGTGAGGAACTTCGCGCTCACGCTTCCACACGCGTTTTTTCGACCACAGAAGAGCCATTCCGAAAAAAATAACTATGGTTTTGGATTCCCCACACGGGACCCTACATCCTGTAAAAATTGCATCGTAAAAGCTCACCGCCCTTTGGAGGCTTTCCTTGTGAGACACAGCTAAGTAGTCATGCATGCTTATCAAGGAATTAATGCTCTTCCTAGGGACGATTTTAAAAGTTAGGATAGTGATCTGATCAACACTTTACACAACGAAATTCTATCCGAGTTGTGTTAAACAAACTTGGATTGGGAAGTGCACTGATTCCCTCATGATCATTTCTGTGCCCTTAGCTCTGTCTCAGTTCGAGAGGGGGTGGGAAGACGAAGTCTGATGCAATTGCACGCAATACTGCACACATTCAGGCCGGTCCCACCTAATTAGGAAGTCTCCCACTCTACTCAAGTGTACACTTCAAGGTAAAGCAGTTTGAGCTCATTGGTTTTTCATTCCAGAAAATCCACATTCCGCGTACCTCTGTTCTCTCCTCTCTCGTCCCACCGCCCATAAATTAAATCCTCTTATTGCAGCTCATTTGGATAAACAATTCCAGCCAACAATCGATTCGAAATTTGATATTCGCCTCGAACGGCATGCAGACGTTCTCACTGTCAGAAGAGCTTTAGTTCCTAAACTTACATTTTGCGCGGTTCACTGCTGATGAGAGTCAGCATCGATCTGCTTCTAGACACATGAGGGCAAGTCTCGCAGGATTGAGCATCATCTGCACAACACGAAAGGCAGCGATCGACCTTAGTCAATCTCTCACTGGGATGCCTAACGCGTCTTAATCCTCGAGTCGTAGATCACGTTTTATCTAAAACTTGGATATTTAAACCCTTAGTGTATACAATTTTCACGTCGAATTGGACATTTTTCACGTCAAATTGGACACTGTTCAAAGCTAACCTAAGACTTTTCAAATCAAAGCAAACTCTTCTAAATCAAAATGAGCTTCTTCTACATTAAACTAGAGACTCTCTAAAAATGTCTGAATAATTTTTTGTTCAAGGGAATTTTTTTCCTGAACTTTTTGAAGGGATAAAACTTTTTTGAATTTCTAATTCACCCTATAAGCGAACACATAGTTGGAATTTTTTTAAATTTTATTTTTTGTGGAAAAGCGATGGTTCAAAGCTTGTTTTGAAGTGCAGTTAGGCGGCCATTTTATATTGCCGAAACCGAAATTGCGCCATGCCCCCGTCCCAAACTTCGCGATTTTTATTCGATTGATAGTAAAATTTCTGTTTGCATGAAGTTTCACAACTGTAAGCGGTACAACACAAACAATTTTTAAAAACACACATCCTAACGTTCTTGCTGCACTTAAGCAGTATTTACACTATCAATTAAATAGACATTTTTTAAACGTTTTCCTTTTCGAGTGCATGGTGCAATCTGACCTTTTAGCGCACTATATGGTTGCTGCTTTCCTGCGCTTTAAGGCCCCGTTTATACTTCGACGTCGAGCGACGCGACGCCACGTATGGTGGCTATATTGATTGAGCGACGCGTTCGATCAATATGGCCACTTTACGTGCCGTCGCGTCGCTCGGCATCGAACTATAAACGGGCCTAAAACAGAATTTAATTTATTATTTTTTCTTGAAAAATGTATAAAATTATTACACTCAATCTGAAGTGTAAAAAAATAAAGTTATTCTAAATTTCCCCTGAACAAAAGTTATTCTTACCGTCTCGGAGAGTCTGTAGTTTAACCTGTAAGAAGCTTGTTTCGATTTGGAAGACGTTCAGTTTGATTTCAAAGTTCATAGGCCAGCTTAAAGGAGTGTCCAATTTGACGTGAGTAGTATCCAATTTGATTTGAAGAGTGTCCAATTCGACGTAAAAATGGTATAAATGGTATCACACATGTTACATGATGAGAGTTTAAATACAGCATATGAGAAGCTAACATAAGAATTAAATGAGAAACACAGTGAGATGAGCACGATGTGAATTTTCGAGATGATTGTTCCTTATAATGAGTTGTTGTTTGCCTGGCGCGACAATCCGATAATGATCGAAGCCAAATTCTTTTGAAATATCACACGAATCGTTTTATGATCGCTAGAAAGTCGCGATAAGCTGTGGCACCTGCAATTTCCTTTGGAAGTATGCCCCCCGCCTCCCTCAACCAGAAACGAGTTGGCTGCTTTGGTGTAGAACCTCCCCGGTTAATTACCATTTGAGAAGTCCGCTCCCTTTTGCCGTTAACAAATTAGAGAGTTCAATTCAATACATTTCCAGTGTTTTGGTTCATCAGCCTAGTTGTCAGTGAAGGATATCCTCTAGGTTGCCGCGTAAACGCTGAACTTTCCTCTTCCATGAAGTGTATTTGTTTCCAGGGAGAATCTGATTACTGATCGATATCTACGATGCCAAATGGATGCCGACCAATTTGTTCCCATCTCCATTATTGCTGGATTCCGAAAGATCGTTCAACTTACCAGCGACTACAACCTGATCCTGCAAGTGCTTCGAGGTGGGCGTCGTCGTTAAGCTGCTTTTTTCGTGTTTGATTTTCAGTGTTTGGCTTCTGTTACTTCTGTCAGGCAGCCATCGTAGAGGCCAAGTTGCTATCTACATACAGGGTGCGCCATAAATGTGGTCACTTTTTCCCGCGTCATTTTTTGTATTTGTTTGCGAACTTTTTTATGTTTCCATTGTTTCTTCGGATTCTGCGTGTCATCTTAACCGTATATAGTGTTTTTTGCATCTCCACACTGCTTCTATCAGAAATGGTAAAGTCTTGTTGTCAAAGAGGCGCAATCTTGGATCCGAGAAGGGCAGGACTTTCTGTTCCCAACATCGCTCGTCTGCTGAAGCTGCACAAGATGACAGTCTATCGCTGTGTGGAACGTAACTCTCTCGTTGATCGTTCCCGACCTGGCTGCCCGGTATCAGTAGCTACGAGCAGTCTTTGGAAAATCGTGAAAGAACAATTCAAGTGGAATCCAGGCCGCGGCATGAGAAAGATGGCATCCGAGCTCAACGTATCGGTTACGACGATGAAGCGAGTTGCTAAGAATGAACTTGGACTATACCCCTACAAGTTCCCTCAACCGCACGGACAAACGCCTGCACAGATGGAAGGAAGAAGAAAAAATGTCCAAGACTCCTCGAGCGGCACGACCACTGCACGACGCTCTTCACTGATAAGAAGCTTTTCTCAATTGAGCAGCATTTTGACCGCCGAAACTCGCGGTTATTGGCTGAAAGTGGTGAGGATGCAGACACCGTTAACAGAAACTCTCATGCAGCTTTCCTGATGGTTTGGGCCGGAGTTTGCGCCACAAGATGGACACGATTGGTTTTCGTTGAAAAAGGAGCCAAGGTCAACACCAATGTCTACGTGAACGACATTGTGATGAAGGAGTTGGTTCCCTAGGCTCAAGAACACTCTGGAAATACAACATGGACCTTTCAACAGAACGGCGCACCCGCTCACAAGTCCAAGAAGACTCAGGAGTGGTGCGCAAGGAATCTTCCCAACTTCATCCCTGTTTCTGGATGGCCGAAAAACTCGTAAGATTTGAGTGTTATGGATTACTGCGTTGGTTCATTCTAGAGGGTGAAGCCTGCGCTAAAAGGCGCACTACGACTCGAGGATTGAAATCTTCACGGGAAAAAGCATGGAAGGAAATTCCGCAAGCAACCTTGCGTGCCGCCTTGATTCCTACCCTAAGCGTCTGAAGGTTGTCACTCGTGCCAAGGAAGATCATATTAGATGATATCCATTTTGCGTGTTAACTAGATTGTTAAAAAATTGTTGAGGAAGTTTCGCTATTCCCTGACAAATTCCCCGTGAGTAATTCGCTTTTTATTGAGTGACCATATTTATGGCGCACCCTGTATATGCTGGTTGACGTGGGAGCCACGATAGGCTGGAAAGCAAACGTCACTCACTTCACCGCCGCATGTTTAGATCCTCGGCTATAGGCATTACCCCTTATCAATTTTCTTTGGCGTTTTTATTCCTTTCATTTACTTAATAGTATGGATTGGGCCATAAGTGCATATTATTATGTAAATGAAAGGAATAAAAACGATAAAAGCACGTGTAGCGCAGTCGGAGGAGGTGATGGATGTCGCGTGCACCTGATACCAGCTTCCTGGTTCGGATTTCCCGCCCAGTCCAGCCAAGCCTTCCATCCCTCCCGGGTCTGTGAATTGGTACCAGACTTGTCTGGGAGAGCGCTGACTTATTCATCGGCTGCCCACCACAGGTCATTTTATGGCCAGATACGAATTCAAATTGCGTCCACGATATCCGGTAGAAGTAAAATTCGTGGCGCAACCCAAAATCGATTGAATAACGCCACTCTTTATCATTTTTATTTCACATTTGGGGCTGTTACGCTACTTGATGTCTGCAGCCATAGATATCTAAGAAATACCTGTTCTACCGCAAGTCATTGTATGGCCAAATACGCATGCAAATTGCGTCCACGACATCCCGTAGAATTCCTGGCGCATACCAAAGGGGATTGAGTAACGCCGTTCTTTATCTTTTGTCCATATGGATTTAGCTATTCAACTGTTATGGGCTATGTGTGGGCGAAGAAACATTTCCTCCTCTAGGGTTGTGAAAGTACTATAAAGATAGACGATAGAGGACTTAATCCCATTTGGAATGCGCCAAGTATTCCACTTGGACGTGAAGACGATTTGATGGCGTAGTTGGCCTACACAATGACTTGCGGCGGTCAGCCGATGAACAAGCCAGTGCTTTATCCTTCCTAGGTAGGACTGGTACTCTGGTACCAATTCACCCACTCCAGGGGGCCAAATTCATCAACGACTTACAGCAATCTAACCGTGAAAATACAACCGAAATCACTGAATGCGCGGCTTATCAACAAGCGATATGGTGAGGTGCTTCAGTGTTTCTTGTTGATAAGCCGCGCTATCAGAGATTTCGGCAGTATCCTCACCGTTGGATTGCTGTAAGTCGTTGATGGATCTGGCCCCGGAAGAATGGAGCGCATTGTTGGTCTTGGCGGAAAATCCGAACCAGTAACTTGGTGTCTGGTTCACTCGGCAGCCGACACCTCCGCCTGCACTACTCTATATCCTACTTAATAAGGAAGGTCAGAGAGCTAGCCGTGGAGATTTCAAAAACGATAAATGCCATTCCAGGCGTTATTTCTGTATTATGAGCACGCGCTGAAGGGTTACGGTTTTTCGCTACGTTTAATTTACACGGAGCTCCGCAGAAAATTTGAAAACTTGATTCCCTTGACTGCGTTACACGCGCTCATAAATGCACCAACGAATCTGGTTCCTCTTTCTGGCGACCCTTTTGGTTGCAATTCTATAAAGGGAGCTTTGGCCGATTGTGACGGATCTTTTTTAAGAAGTGCAAAGTCGCGCATCACTGGGGAGTCGAACCACAATCATCCTCCTTCATCTTTCTCTGTCCACTTTTCCATCACTACTGAGACGGTAGCACTGGCTCCAACCTAATTGAGCTCGACCTCTAGGGTTGGAAGACCCTGCGATTAGGCAGAGGGCCAACTAGACGAAGTGGAAATGATCCACTAACCCTTTAACGACACGCGCGATTTTCAGGTGACTGCCGCGTGGGACAGCGCACATTTTTCCTGCGCGCTGATTATTTTATTATTTTGCTTGTATTATTTGTTAAATATGAAAAACAGTATCAAATGAATTTTTCCAAGGACCATCTTGTCCGTGAATAATAGTGGACTCATTGATTAATACTGTACTATTAAATGCTTCTTAATTTTCTATGAACCAGTTTTATGATGGTGTCCGACGACATCGTCGGACATTGTCGCACGCGGCAAAAAAGTGTCCGACGACGTCGTCAGACAATATCGTGAAGGGGTTAGTGCGCTCCCCGATGTACGTTGCAGATGTGGAATACATACTTAGTATCAGCGTTCAAGGCCGAGGGGGGGGGGAGGTCATAGCCGTATCCATTCTGTCTCAAAGTGCCATGGCCACCTGGTATCGTCCTCATATATATAACAGCCGCTTTTTTAAATAGCAGGTTACACCGTGTGCAACCATTTGTGGTATGTGCTGTTACAGGATGTCTTGTTGCGATCAAAACTCTTGCGCCAGGCGGGACTCGAACCCGCATTTTCTGCTTTGCGGGCAGCGATGTTCGCCTTACACCACCGGCGCTGTTTGACCGCACGTAACATCCGCGATATCCTCGAGGTCTGTCAGCGAACATCCCCGTATCACGGGTGGGTGCTGATAGACCTCGAGGATATCGTGGATGTTACGTGCGGTCAAACAGCGCCGGTGGTGTAAAACGAACATCGCTGCCCGCAAAGCAGAAGATGCTGGTTCGAGTCCCGCCTGGCGCAAGAGTTTTGATCGCAACCAAACATCCTGTAACAGCACATAGCCTCTCTACCAGCCGCTCCAGGCTTAAACAAATGTGTTAAAGCATTTGTGGTATAATCCTTAACCGATTTCATCCGATTTTCTGGGCATGGGTAATTTTCAGCTCAGTCTGGTCATTACTGTTTTTTTCCTTTTTTCACCATTTTCATTTTACTTGCACTAGTATTCTGACGTATTTGATTGTTTTAAGGCGCATTCTTTGAAGTGTATAAATAAATAAATAAATAAATATCGGACTTGACAGTTTCAACGAATTTCTTTCCCACTTGCCATTAGGCCTATAGAATACTGCTAGCGGTGTTAATAGCACACCCTTCTTTTGCAGCTCTGCAGATTTTGATAGATGTGAAATATGAATATCTAATCTCATTCTGATTCAGAATCGAATCAAGTGGAGGTGGATGAGCGTGGTGAGAAAGTGCGTTCAGTTTGCCGACGATGTACGATCATTTTGAGAGAAATCAGCGAAGAGCACAGAGAGGTTGGATCTCATATCATCTGCTGCTTTTCGGTCTCCATTTACATTCTTTCTCTCAGGAAGTGGAGAAAATGCTGTCCGGTGGTCCGCCATACACCGATCTCAAGTACGGATTGAACAACAGTTGGTATGTGACGTTCGACAACGAGGAGACCACCCAGCAAGCGTATCTTCATCTGCAGAACATGAACATCACGTTCAACAACAAGCCGATTTGTGTGAGTGGAGGCGGTTAATCATTATACTTCATTCTGTTTAATATCTGGTGGCCATAAATCCTTCTAGTATGGGACATGTAATCCACTATTTCAAAAGTCTTTATAGCTTCCCCTGTGCTTCAGGTCATTTTCTATTTTTCTCTCTTTTTCTTTCTCTTCTTCTTTTTTCTTTTCTTTCTCTCTCTTCTCTTTTTTCTTCCATTTTTCTCTTTTTCTTACAGCTCTAAGCGCCTGCCTAGCTGGGAGGATAGTTATATCACTTTCACGTCAAATTGGACACTTATCAAACCAAATTGGATACATTTGAAATCAATTAGCCACTCTTCTGAGCAAGTTCGACGCTTTTGAAATCGAACTGGATATCTTTCAAGTCAAAACGAGCGCCTTCCAGATTAAATTAGATACTTTCGGAGTCAGTTGGAATAATATTTTCTCCAAGGAAATTTTAGCATGACTTTCTTTGAAATTTTATTAAATTCACCTGCCTTGTAACCATGTAACTTCCTGCTTTATCGTTTCTTTCGCTATTTACAGTGTTGCGTTTGTAGACATTAGGGTTAACATGGGCTTCTCATGTAACTCTTGAAAATAATAAAAATTTGACTTTTAAGGAAAATAACGGTTTGTCGTTTTATTTAAGGCATAGGAAGGCAAAAACTTTTTAGTGCTAAAAGAAGAAGTCTTGCCGTCGAGATTTCTTCCTTTAGCACTAAAAAAGCGTTCGACTAGATTGTCGCGATTTTCATGTGGTTGATAGTAAAAATTCTTTTTGTGTCACTTCACTGGTCAGCGTTTCAACAAAAACATTGGTAAAAATCAGGTAGTGGCAGTCAGGTAGTTTAGTTTAGTTTCAATCAGGTAGTTTTCACTAGCAGTCTAGTGAAGATCGCGACAAGCTAGACGAGTACCTGGCTTGGTCTCTTTTTAATGCGTTGGAAATTGCTGCCTTCCTGTTCTTTAAACTATGCTCTAAACATTATTTTTCCTTGAAAAAAATATTTTTTACATTTTTTTTCAAACAGCGCCCTCATTTATTGTTATAGGTGAACTTAAAAAATTCAAGAAAAGTAATACTAAATCTCCCTTGGCTGTAAAATTATCTTAATCTCCTTAGAAAGTGTCTGTTTTATTCTGAAAGGCGCTCGTTTTCATACGGAAGATGCTCACTTTGCTTTTACCAGGCTGTCCAATAATTCTTGTCCGAAAATTTCACCATTTTTAATTTTTTTCAACTTTTTCAACAAGTCTAATCAACAATATAATCACCACAGTTATCCACAACAGTAGCCCATCGATTGGGCAGGTCGCCGATGCCCTTCGCCCAGAACTCCGGGGGCGGCGACTCGAAGAAGTCCGCATTGTCGGATTTGAGGTTGTCGTAGTTGGTGAATTCTCTTCCGGCCAAATGGTGCTTCAGCGGGCGGAACAAGTGGTAGTCGGAGGGGGCGAGGTCCGGGGAATACGGCGGAGGGGCAACCGTCTCCCAGCCGAGCGTCGCCAACTTCTGCTGGGTCTCCTTCGCCACGTGGGGGCGCGCGTTGTCGTGCAGCAGGTGGACCGAGGCCCGTCGGGGACGCTTTTCTCGGATGGCGGCGGCTAGTTTCTCGAGCTCATCGGTGTAGATGGAGGCGGTGACCGTCCTGTCTTGCGGGAGCAGCTCGAAGTGCAGCATGCCCTTGGCGTCCCACCAGCAGCAGAGCATGATCATCAGCGGGTGCTCCCTGTCCTCGAGGCTCGTGTCGCCGCTCTCGAAACGATTGAACCAGCGCCTGACTTTGCGTTGGGACACTGCATCTTCCTTGCACGCTCTGCAGATGTTGGCGACCGCGGTGCCCGTGTCGTTGCCCAGCAGCCACTCGTAGTACACGAACGTACGAATTCGACCGTGGTCCATTTTAGCTTGTACTGGTAGCTAGACGCGGCGACTGCGCCTTATATACCCCTAGCGTGGAACTCTGGGGCCGGATTCATCAACGACTTACGTAACTTTAACGGAGAATTGTAAGCTTATCAAGCGATATGGTGAGCGATAAGCCGCGTTATCTGAGCTTTTAACGCTCGCCATATCGCTTGATAAGCTTACAATTCTCCGTTAAAGTTACGTAAGTCGTTGATGAATCCGGCCCCTGGAGAACCTTCTAGAAGGTTTTTACACTTGCCTGATATTATAACACTTCTAAGGAAAATTATAGAATTTTGAGCATTTTCGGACAGGAATTATTGGACAGCCTGGTAAAAGGGTCAAACTTGCCTGGAAGAGTGCCCAATTTGATTTCATAAGTATCCAATTTGACGAGAAAATTTGGTTATATTGCGTCCAATGTCCATGGTGTAAGACTGTACACAGCACGCAATTATGAAGGCATGGCATATAGCCGGCTGTCAGCCGTGGTTCACACTTCTTTGGCGTGGCGAAGATGACAACGCGCTAATCAGGCACTAATGAACGTTTGAAGTGCTTAGTACGATGAGCGGCGTTTATCCTCTGACGACAGCGCATCGGTTTATTAGACTCATCTTAGGCATCTGTTATACTCCCGCGGGAGCATCCGCGGAAGGGCGGGAATCGCGCCGAGATCCCTCACCTGGCCAATCGCCGCGCCCCGCCACGCCCGCCATCCGCGATGCACCCATAGTCCGCGGACGTTCCGCGGATGCTCCCGCGGGAGTATAACAGAGGCCTTAGGGCTCCTGTCGCTGTGTTGCGAAGTTTGAGCATCAGGTGAACAAATGTCTTCGTTAGTTGAGGCCAATCTCGATGTTTCAGATAACTACCATTGAAAAGTGCCCATTCTTCTGAAGTAACTGTTTATCGCAGTTGGCATAGGTGTTCTTCCCAGCTTAGCCTTTGAACTCATGTGGATCTGGTAGCGTGTTTATGTGATTGTAGGAAGGAAAAGGTGATATGGAATGAACTTAAGAAGTCAGGAATAAGTGTGTGTGAAAAACACGGTGAAGAATAGAAATGGTGAAGAGCAGAAGGCGATAAACTTCTAACCATAAGACGATCATGAAGTAACCGATCGACACGTCCTTTGTACTCAGACACTGATTTTGGTATTGTGTGCGCTTTTCGACAATTTCAAGAATTCCGTGCCAGCTCTACAAGGAAAGAATGCTGATCTTTTATTCCCTCACCATCGCTGCGGAATAAAGAATTCAATTTGAGAGCATATAGAAAAAAGGAACGATTTCATTATGATCTTCAAACGGATAAATGACTTGGTTGGCCTTCCCGTTAAGAATTTTTACTCATTTTCTTCATGCACAATATGTGGACAGTGTAAGATTCAATTTTCCAGGCCAAGAAGCCATATAAGATCAGCATTCTTCACTTGTAGACCTGACACACAATTGAAGTTGTCAAAAAAGCACAGAGTATCAAACTCACGGTTGAGTACAAAAGACGTGTCGACCGGTATCTTCATCTCTTCAGGGCGTGTCTTAGAAGTTTTTCGTTTTCTACCCTTCACCATTTCTATTCTCGCCGTGTTTTTTTTTTTCATACTTGTTCCCGCCTTTGCTAGGTTCTCTTGTTAGTTGTTTGTTTTGTTGCATGGATTTCCATATATAGAATAAATAAATGTGTCCATTAACCTAACTTCAGTTAATTAGCCTCCACAACTCTTTTACCAGGCTGTCCAATAATTCCTGTCCGAAAATTTTCAAAATTCTATAGTTTTCCTTAGAAGTGTTATAATAACAGGCAAGTGTAAAAACCTTCTAGAAGGTTCTCCAGAGTTCCACGCTAGGGGTATATAAGGCGCAGTCGCCGCGTCTAGCTACCAGTACAAGCTAAAATGGACCAAGGTCGAATTCGTACGTTCGTGTACTACGAGTGGCTGCTGGGCAACGACACGGGCACCGCGGTCGCCAACGTCTGCAGAGCGTGCAAGGAGGATGCAGTGTCTCAACGCACAGTCAGGCGCTGGTTCAATCGTTTCGAGAGCGGCGACTCGAGCCTCGAGGACAGGGAGCACAGCGGGAGGCCTTCTACGGTGGATGATGACGAAGTCCGTCGCTGTATCAAGGAGAAGTCGGAAGCCACCATCCGTGAACTGGCGACGACGCTCGGCTGCAGCAAGTCCACCATCCGCAATCGACTCAACTTACTCGGCTACCACAAAGTTCTGGCCCGTTGGATCCGCACCGTCCCCGACGGGCCTCGGTCCACCTGCTGCACGACAACGCGCGCCCCCACGTGGCTAAGGAGACCCAGCAGAAGTTGGCGACGCTCGGCTGGGAGACGGTTGCCCATCCGCCGTCTTCCCCGGACCTCGCCCCCTCTGACTACCACTTGTTCCGCCCGCTGAAGCACCATTTGGCCGGAAGAAAATTCACCAACTACGACAACCTCAAATCCGACATCGCGGACTTCTTCGAGTTGCAGCCCCAGGAGTTCTGGGCGAAGGGCATCCGCGACCTGCCCAATCGATGGGCCACTGTTGTGGATAACTGTGGTGATTATATTGTTGATTAGGCTTGTTTTTCAATAAAGCTGAAAAAAAATTAAAAATGGTGAAATTTTCATACAAGAATTATTGGACAGCCTGGTAAGAAATGGCATGCGCAGAGCTTTTAAGCTTATTTGGGGTAGCAGAAAAGGCCTGAAATACAGAAATCACTGCCGCAGCATTTATTATGTAATATCCTCTAGAAACGTTCCAAACACGTATTTACGTCGAGCTTTATCCACTTCGGTCTGTTCGGAAGCAATACTTACGACTTGTGTTCAGGCTCGCATAAAAGCCGGAGGACCACCGAGCGACCTTCCACCAATCGATAGGGTGCCAACACAGGTGAGTAATTAGCACTGCTACTTTCTGTTGTTATCGTGGGTGGTCTCGCACAAAACGGCCATTAATTACAGCCGCTTAATTCGTAGATCGATTACCTTTTTGTGGATCTCATTGCTCCTTGAACTGAGACGTTTCTATGTACGATCTCGTGTTTGTTAGTGAAAGGAAATGAAACTGCTTTGAGTGGTTCAGAAAAGTGAGGGATGAGCAGCAATTCCTGCTATCAGAAATATCTTTATTTTGATGCATTTACATGGGTCTGGTTGCCAGTAGGCTGATCCTAACTTACGTTTTTTTTTGTTTTTCTCGCTTTCTTACCTGCAGTTAACTTTTTTATAGATTTTCTGTTTTTATCGAGTTCCATTATAGCCTTTAGTTGTTGTGATTACAAGCTATGGATGCATAATGGAATTGGATTGAATCATTAGGTGGTATTCACCTGTATCACCTGTATCACCTGTCGTCCCGTTGATCATCGACTTGCTCGAGCGGGCGCCAGCAGCGTCTCCATTCGTCCCTGTCGCGTGCCAGAGTGGTCCAATGGATCCTCCTCGCTCGAGGAACACGAAGAGCGTCATATCGGTCGTTCAGGGCTTTCACGAAGAAGTCCGACCAACGCGTTGGTGGGCGTCCTGGTGTTCTTTTGACATCCCGCGGAATCCAGTCTGTGACGGCTCTCGTCCAGCGGGTGTCTGCGAATCGCATTACGTGGCCGGCCCACCTAATTTTCGACGACTTGGCCCATGCGACAGCGTCTCTGATCTTCGAACGTCGGCGAAGCTCGGAACTCCGGAGGCCTTCTCTCACTTGCGTGAGTCGTGTCACTCCGAGCATCGTCCTCTCGATTCCACGCTGCGCGACGCTGATCGCGTGTTCATCCTGCTTTCGTATAGCCCAGGTCTCTGAGGCGTATGTTAGGGCAGGAAGAACAGTGGAGTCGAATAGGTGGGCACGGAGTCGGACGTTCTTCGTTTTCTTCACGACTTCTTCGACGCTCTTGAAAGCTCCCCAAGCCGCTCGTTTCCTCCTGCTCAGCTCTGGTGCTAGGTCGTTGGCCATGTTGACTTCGCGACCCAGATACACATAGCTGGCGCATTCGGAGATGTTCGTTCCGTTGAGCGAGAATGGGGCATCAGAAACCCATCCGTTCTTCATGAACATCGTCTTCGTAAGATTCAGCTGCAGTCCAACGCTTCCACATACACGATCGAAATCGGCCAGCATTCGCTCCGCCTGAGTGATGCTCGGTGTTATGAGCACGATGTCGTCAGCGAAGCGAAGATGGTGCAGTTGCCGGCCGTCGACCTTCACTCCCATGTCATCCCATTCTAGTTCGCGCATGACGTTTTCGAGGGTGGCGCTGAAGAGCTTCGGGGATATGGTATCCCCTTGTCGAACCCCTCTCTTCACGTCAATGACGACGTCGTTGTAGAATGGTGAGATCTTGGTCGTGAATCCACTGTACAGCTCTCGAAGGACTCTGATGTACTGAGTAGGAACGCCCTGGGTGAGCAGGGCTTCCATAACCGCTTCAGTCTCGACGGAGTCGAATGCCTTCTTCAGGTCAATGAACGTAAGGCAAAGCGGCAGCTTGTACTCTCGCGACACTTCGATGAGCTTCGTAATGGTGTGTATGTGGTCGATCGTGTTGAATACTCTCCGAAATCCTGCTTGTTCGCATGGCTGTCCTTCGTCCAGCGTTCTACTAATCCTATTCAGGATGACTCGAGTGAACAGCTTGTAGACTACCGACAGCAGGCAGATCGGGCGATAGTTGCCAATGTCGTGCACGTCTCCCTTCTTGTACAGCAAGACGGTCTTGCTGGTCTTCCACTGAGATGGAACCTTGCATTCGGACAGGTAGCGTGTGAAGAGCCGCGCCAAGGTGTTGATGAGCGCTGGCGGGAGGTTCTTCAGGTGTTCAGCTCTGATCCTGTCAGGACCGGGTGCTGTACGTTTCTTCACCGACGAGATGGCGTGTCGGATCTCGGAAGGGAGAACAGAGGGGATGACGTATCCATCCTGCGGAAGATGGCGTAGGGGCAGGTGGACGTGGCTATCGAAGAGATCGGAGTAGAAGTCGTGGATGACTTTCTCCATGGTCCTTCTGGAAGAGGTGACGGTTCCGTCAGGACGTCGGAGAGCGGTCATCTTGGTCTTGAAGTTGGCGAAGTTCCGGCGGGCATTGCGGATGCTCAGCCCTGCCTCTGCTGCTTCAGCCAACACTTCCGCCCTTCTCTCCTTCAGATCTTCCTTTATCGCCGCTCTGCATAGCTTTGCAAGCTCGGACGTCAGTTGATAGTTGCCTGACGCTCGTGCTGCTCCACGTTGGCGTATCAGCTCGAGAGTTTCCGGAGACAGGCGTCTCTTGGTGGTCTTCAAGCTCTCGGCTCCCTTAGCACTATCGTGGAGATGGTGCACGAAGCGATCGTATTCCTCGTCGACGTTGTCCATGACGGCATCTTCCCAAAGGCCGACAAGAGAGGTGTAGAGATCCCAGTTGATGGTCGTTCTGGGACTCCTCTTCTTGAACTTCGCGGCCTTCTCTCCTTGACGCGAAAAGCGGAACCTCGCGCGAAGGAGGCGGTGGTCCGATCCCGTGTAGAACTTGGGGACAACGGAGACATCGGTCAGGCAATACTTGCGATTGAAGATGATGTGGTCGATCTCGTTGTGGAACTGGCCACCGGGGGATTCCCAGGTCCATCGTAGGGAGGGAGGCTTCTGGAACTGCGAGTTTCCATGGATGGTCTTGGTCGACATGATAAACTCAGACAGCCTTTCACCTTGCTCGTTCCACTCCAAACCGTGGGTTCCGATGTGAAGTTCTTCCAGCGACCTTCGTGGCCCGATCTTGGCATTGAAGTCGCCGACGATCACCTTGTAGAAGGTGTGATCTTCCTTATAGAACTTCTCCAGCTCCACGTAGAAGGCCTCGACGTCTTCGTCGTCGTAGTCGGATGTTGGGGCATACGCGACGAACACAGTCAAGGCTGGCACGGAGCCACATCGCTTCAGTCGCAGACGTCCGATTCGGCTTGTCAGAGACTCGTACGAATCGATGTTCATGGCCAAGTGCGTGTTGACGAGGACACCAACGCCGCCTACTCCCCTGCTGTCGCATGTTCCGAGGAACAGTTCTTCTCCGGAGTCGTAGGCGGCGTGTAGGGGGTGGTGTCTTCTCGTCTCGGTAGTCCGATGACGTCGTACTTGATCTTCCTGGCTTGCATCATCAGGTCCTCGACGGATGCTTCCGACGCAAGCGTGCGGGCGTTGTAAGTACAGATCGTCATCCTAGTCCTTCTCAGTTTGCGCAGCCTGGTTAGGCCCTGAGATTTTAGCAGCCTCTCCGTACTCGTCCTTCCCATCGCTGCAGAAATGGGGGCTCTTTCGGGGTCAGGGGAATGAGGCCCTTTAGTGCTGCTGTGTTTGACTGGAATACAACACGGGTAGCTAGTCAGGCTCTGTCGTGCGGGCGGGGTACTCCGGGCAGCCAGCCAGACTGCCCGAAGGGACGGGGCGAGACTTAAGGCGGCCTCGAATCGCCTTACATGTACTCCCAGTCTACCGAGTGCAAGCTTTTGGCCGAGCCGACACAGTTACAATCCGCACAGTCACGGACACATCCACGCACACTGTGCACGAACATGCCGCTCCCACGCACAAGGAACGCATCGACCCGACACAGCAGGAGCAAGGAGTCCATCCCCTGCATCCCACCTGCGTCTCTGGGCAGTACACGGTCGCATTTGGTTCGCGTTTAATTCCCCTATCCACCACCCGGGGACGCGCCACGTGGCCCTGCGACAAGCGGCCCGAGATCCCTCTTAACAAGAGAGCCCGAAGGCTCTCTATCGAGGGAGATCCGTGGATTAGGTGGTATTAGGGCTTTAATTATAGCAGGTTTCGTACCGGAAAATTTGAAAACGAAGGTTGAAGTTGATCCGAAATCTAGGCACAAGCCTAGTTCTCAAGTACTAGGTGCATCTTAAACTAATTAGAACGATTTGCCATATTGCTCCCTTTAGTTAACCTACCTTTAAACAGTTTCTGCAATGTTTCGACAGTTTTCCTCAGAGTTTTTCAAAAAATTTTGAGGTGCAGTTACCATGCGGATCGTTCAGCTAGTAAATGCTGAGCTGCAAAAGTTCCGACCACGCCAGGATTCGAACCTGGAATCTTCTGCTCCGTAGGCAGACGCGTTATCCATTGCGCCACGCGGCCATGCGCTGAGCGCTGGCATGTGTGCTTGTTGTTGTGCGCGTTGCGCCGTCGTTGACCTTGAGACAACTGACCTTGTAGCATGTTAGAGCTGGTGATGGAGAGTGGCTGGCGTAGCATCTAAGTAAGGGAGTTTGCTCTTCCAACGCAATTAGCCAATAATGCTCTTAGTTCAAAGCCATTAATTCCTCATTCTATATGATTCTCAGGACATTGAGTTCACCTAGAATTCAACTTTTTCAAAAATGGAACGTTCCTTCGCAAATTAGAGCAAATTGAGATACGATTAATCAGAAGCTTTTTTAAATCAAAGAATGGATTTATCTTTCTCCATCACCTACGCTCTTTGATAACTGTATTAGGCTGTCCAGAAAGTATCTGCAGAAATACGACAATTTTTTCAAAATAACACAATTTTTATCAACATTTTTCTAACCAACCAGATAATTTCCATCAACATCGACTATCCTCCGTCAACGTTCCACAAGACTTCGAATTCCTCAGTAGAAATCCGACGACTTGGAGGCGAAAAAAGCTCGGAGGTCATTTTCGAGGTGGTCACGATCCTCATAACGCTTCCCTTCCAGATGATGCTGAAGTGATCGAAAAAGGTGGTAGTCACTTGGGGCCAGATCTGGGCTGTACGGTGGATGCGGCAGAACTTCCCGTTCGAGTTCCAGAATTCTCTGAGAAGTCGTCTTCGCGATGTGTGGGCGCGCGTTATCGTGCAGCGAGCGAACTTTGTCGAGCCTGGGCTGTTCCTTGCGCATCTTGTTGGCCAGTCTCTGCAGTTGGGTAGGGTAGACCTCGTGCTGTCAGGCAGCAGCTCGACATGGTAGATCCCATAAACTCCCCACCAGACGCTCAGCATGACTTTTCTCGCATGAACTTCACCTTTTACGAAAGATTTCGGCACTTCATCGCTTCGGCACCACGCACGTTTACGAGCGTGGTTGACGTAGAGGACCCATTTTTCGCCTCCTGTGACGATGGTGTCCAGCCAGTTGAAGGTGTGACTTCGGGGGAGCAGCTGAGTGCATATGTCCAGACGTCCTCGCCGGTTGTCGTCGGTCACTTCGTGTGGGAGCCCTGACCGAGCTTTTTAACCGTTCCAAGAAACCGCAGTCCATTGTCCATGATGGATCGGGAACAGCCAAGAGCAGCAGCAAAATACCACACACTTTCGTATGGATGCTGCTTCGCCAGTTTCCTCAGTTCATCCAAAGATATCGTTGTCGGTCGACCAGAGCGAGGCTCATCTTCGAGACTCCCGTTCCCGCTTCTGAAGCGTTCAAACCAGTTATACACAGACCGTCCAGAAGCAGCTTCAGAGACGAATACACGATACAAGTTCCGATAGGCTTCTCCAGCGGAGTGCCCAGATTCAAACCCGTAAAGGAGTACGTGTCTAATATGTGTAGACAGTTTGGCCATCGTAGAGTGAAATAGGCAAGGAAGACGTAGCTGGATGTGCTATGCAGATACAGCAGGATAGTGTCTTTATATGTATAGCACTTACGTTGAAATCTTCGTAGCATTCTAGAAAAAAATCGGGAGTATTACGAACTTTCTGCAGATACTTTCTGGACCCCTAATAGAATGTTCTCCAAATGCTCGCCGTCTAGATTCCCTTTCATAAATTATCAGCAAAAATAACATTAAAAAAAACTTGTGTAGACAGATGTCTGAGCGCAAGGTGCAGGTTCGAAACTGAGTGCAAAATTAAAGGTTTTGATTATTGTCCCATTATTAAGTATGTCTTAAATGCTGCTGGCTTGATTATTCGTTCTGAGGAATGCAGTTGAAAGGCAAAAATTTCCGACCACGCCAGGATTTGAACCTGGAATCTTCTGCTCCGTAGGCAGACGCGTTATCCATTGCGCCACGCGGCCATGCGGTGAGCTATGGCATGCGTGGTTGTAGTTGAGCGGATTGTGTCGTCGACCTTGAGATGACTGTGACTGGACTGTGGCATAGGAGAACTGAGGCCGGATTCACGACTCGTAGGATAATTCTGTAATGATGATGGTTAAGTTTACCAACAGGGGACAGTGCGCAGAAGGCAAGTTTGGTATTCATGGCATGATATACTTCGGTTAATGATATGATTCTCTCTGGCCATTCACCCACTCGACACTCTGGGTTCGGATTTACCAACGACTTACATAGCTTTAACAGAGAATTCACAGCGGAAAACTCAGATAACGCTGCTTATCGCTCACCATATCGCTTGATAAGCCGCGCTATCAGGGATTTCGGCTATGATTTTCTCCGTTAAATTGCTGTAAGTCCTTGATGAATCCGGCCCCTGATGAATGCCGGTTAACGCTTCAATTTGTACCTTATACCCGCAGAACCCTGGGTAAAGCCAATTCAATTTTCGAAGTTTTGAAGGTTATCCCCAATAAAGAAAGTCTTCAAAGTTGCTTGCCTCATTTATCGTTCCGAGGGATGTAATCTGTATGGCAAAAAGTCTCGACCACGCCAGGATTCGAACCTGGAATCTTCTGCTCCGTAGGCAGACGCGTTATCCATTGCGCCACGCGGCCATGGGTGCCTCGTCGTGTGAACGCTTAGAGTAGATAGAGCAGGTGAGGGGGTCATGCGCGCTTAGCTGGCGAGCAGTGACCCACATTAACTCACTAAGAACGACCACATGTTCCTTGTCATCCTTCCTTAGTTCGTTTTTAGGTTCGAATTCTCTGAAGGATGTACTTTCCTACTATTTCCGGATGAAAATGGCCGCCTTGCCTAAGAGTTTCAATACAAAGGCCACTTTTCTCCGCTATTTCTGGGGATGTAATTGGGACCCAACAGCAGCTTCGGAGATTCTTTGTCGGCCGTACCTTGTTTTGCAACAAAGGCATCGCTATGCACGAGACGTCTTCATTACGATGGTGTGCAGAAGCGAAATCTCACTCATATAGAGTGTGGCAAAAGCTTCCGACCACGCCAGGATTCGAACCTGGAATCTTCTGCTCCGTAGGCAGACGCGTTATCCATTGCGCCACGCGGCCATGAGTGGAGCTGTGCGTGAACGCTTACAGTAGAGCAGCTGCTATGTCGAGGTCATGCGTATCGGCAGGTAACGAGCCACATCCATTCATTACCGATGACCCCGATAGATCAGTTATCGGTTAATCAAGTGTTCAAAATGGGGCTTTAGGACCGCTGAAATGGCACAATATTCAGTGACTCCTTTTCTGACTATTTGGAACATTCCCTTAAAAAGGAAGAAAATGTTTTGTTCAGGTTATAAGATTTTAAAGGTCTTGTGTGTCGTCGTCTGCTGTACTAAGACAGAAGCTGCAGAACTGCAAGACAAAAGCTTTCGACCACACCACCAGGATTCGAACCTGGAATCTTCTGTTCCGTAGGCAGACGCGTTATCCATTGCGCCACGCGGCCATGAGTGGAGCTCTGCGTGAACGCTTACAGTAGAGCGGCTGCTATGTCGAGGTCATGCGCATCGTCATACAGCAAGCCACATCCATGCACCACTGAGGATCGTCTGGGCCTAACTAGGCTGTATAGGATAGCATTCGATCCCCCTGTTCTCTTCCCTACTTCAAAATCAACTAATCGATTATATGAAACGCTATATCTTGAACATATACCACTGTAATCGATTACAGTTGTATGCTTAAGATATGGGCAGTGCTTCGTAAAAGCAAAGGTCAGTTTTCAAGCGAAGAGAAAAGCTCGATTCTTGGTTTCACGCTGATCTTTGACTGGATCCTTGCAAAGAATTTGGGAGATTTAACAGAATGGAACTTGTTACGAGGTAGCATTCTAACACTGAAACACTGATCTAGTGCGCAAGGTGGTTTTTCTCGCTTTACTGTTGTGCCCAAAAACCGCTCTTTGGTAATGTTTACTGAAATGAAATTACTCAGATTAGCGCAGTTTAAAGGTTATGCGATACGCATGGGGGCGGGGCTGTATTGGAAGTAGCGCACACTCTGGCAACCCAACTGTATCGATTGGCAAAAACTCAAAATACTAGGTGCTTCTTAAACTATTACGTTGTAACGAAATGAATGGCACTGAACCACTGTAAATTTAAACAGTTAATATCTCGGCTTGTAGGCAAGTTTATTAATCGAAATAAAAACCTTCTGATTCTACACATCTTCGCCAACGTGACACATGCTTTTTTTTATCCCAATAGCATAAAAATCAGAAGTTCTGGAATTGACGAAATCTTCGAAGGCACTTTCGGCATCCTGTTGGTATTTGAATATTTTCCCTACCAAGAAGTCGCCAAGATGCTTGAAGAAAAGGTAGTCTGTTGGGGAGAGGTCGGGAGAAAACGGAGGATGTGGTAGAGTTTCAATGCTCAGCTCATTCAATTTCTGCAACGTCAGTCGTGCTACATGGGGGCGAGCATTGTCGTGCAGAAGGAGAACTCGCCTTCGGTTTACCAAGGCCGGCCGGATATCCTTCAACTTTTTCATCATTTCTTCAATTTCAGTGCAGTACTTCTCTGCCGTGATGGATTCACCGGGAGGGAGGAAGCTGTGGTGAATAATTCCCAGCGAACACCACCATACTGTCACCATTACTTTCTTTTGGTGCAATTCCAGCTTCGCAAAAACCTTGGGGCTCTCATCGCTGTCCACCCACTGTGCCGATCGTCGCCTGTTGTCGTACATTATCCAGTTCTCGTCACAGGTTACGATGCGATCAAGGAATGGGTCCGTTTCGTTCCGTAGAAGCAGTGCGGACGAGATCTCATATCGTCGGTTTCTTTGCTCTTCAGACAGCTCGTGAGGCACCCATCTTTCCAGCTTTTTGGTCTTTCCAATTTCCTTCAGATGCCGGGCAGCTGTGTTGTGACTGACGCGAAGAACCTTCTCTATCTCCCTGGTACCTTTGTGTGGATCCTCCTCTACCACATCTCTCAGCTTGTCCTAATCAACATCACTATGCCTCCCACGACCTTCATGTTCTTCCAAGCTCTCATCTCCATTCCGGAACTTCTGATACCAACGATACGCCGTCCGAATTGTGGAACATCCTTGACCGAATGCGGCGTTGATCTTCTCGTCCGCCTCCTTAGCTGTAGTGCCCAGCTTGAATTCATACAAGTAAATGCTTCGAATTACCCTTTTGTCCATCTGCAAAAAAGTCAATAAAACTCTAAAGTTTTCCCACTTTTACATAGAAAATTTGGTACTCGCCGGTAGAGCAAAGTTTGCGCTTCTAAATGATATGCCACATGTTACGGTTTCTTCTTGATCAAACACGTAAAGACGCGCCAAAAAATGGCGCGAGCCAGTGCCATTTAATTCGTTACAACCTAATAATTAGAACGATTTACCATATTGCCCCCATTAGTTTACCTACCTTTAAACAGTTTCTGCAATGTTTCGGCAGTTTTCCTCAGTGTTTTTCTAAAAATTTTGGGATGCAGTTACCATGCGGATCGTTCAGCTAGTGAATGCTGAGCTGCAAAAGTTCCGACCACGCCAGGATTCGAACCTGGAATCTTCTGCTCCGTAGGCAGACGCGTTATCCATTGCGCCACGCGGCCATGTGTGGGTCGTTGCGGGAGCGCTTCTAGTAGAGCAGCTGTTGAAGCGACGCGTGTTGGTCGAGGGATAATGAGGTGCGTGAACGCATTACAAGAGGACAGCCGAACCTAATTAGGCCCTCTCTGACTTTTCCTTCTACTCGCTCTTTGGCTTGGAGTCGTTTGCAGGGCACATTTCTTGAACTGGTGTTCAGTAGAATTGTCTGACCTTTCTCGCAAGTGCTTTTAGAGGCGCAACTTTTACAACAGCTTGAAAATTCAGTTCTAGTGTACATATACCGTTCAGGCACTCCAGAGGCCGGATTCATGGATGACTTTACCAAAGGTTATCTGGGTAGAGGGTAGAAATGGAAGCATTACCTGAAATCCGAAAGAGCGTGGAGGTAGGTGAATGATGGGGTAGAATTATGGAATTCACCGAATTATATCGTATCATTTATTTATATCATGAATACCAAACTTGTCCTCTGCCCACTATCCTTTGTTAGTAGACTTATCCATTACCTTACCAATCGTGAATCCGGTCTCAGGTCACTATGCTTTTGAAAGAGAGACATCCCTCAAGTTTGCCTAGAAATCTAAAATTAAAATATTATCGCTTCAGAGCTACGGCGCAGAAAAGGAGTTAAAATACCATGATCTAGAAGTTGGAGGTTTTGCTACAAGTAAACTAATTCTTATGTGCAATTTGTTGTGCTAGACCGATGTGCAGTTTTGAACCATCACCCATCTGCGATGGCAAAACTCCGGACCACGCCAGGATTCGAACCTGGAACCCCGTGCTCCGTAGGCAGACGCGTTATCCATTGCCCCACGCGGCCATGAGTGTGTCAGCGCATGAACGCTTCCACTATAGTGTTGGCTGTAGTGTCAAGATCATTCGTATCGACGAATAAAGGGCGTCGTTTTTTGACATTTCAAACAGATTACCCAAGCTAGGTAAGTTCCGTGGAGCAGCCTTCAATCCTTCAAAACTGTGAAGATGAAAATTAATAGACCTCAAAGTCGGCGAAATCGCACCTGTTCATTTATTTGCTTGCTTTATTCCCCGGTTCTAAAAAGCAGCGGTTCTGGTCGATCTGGAGCGATTCAGAGAAACAGCTTTATTATGTTGTTTCTGCAAATACCTGCGCAGTCAGTCCAGTTCTTTGCAAAAAGTTCGGACCGCGGAGTCGAACTGGAATCTTCCGCTCCGCAGGCAGGCGCGGTATCCATTGCGCCACACTCCGTTGGGTGCACTGCCCCATGAGCAGTTACACTCGAGCAGCTATGGTAGCCATCACTACTACGGTAAACCGATAAGTATTATATGGCGGGCTCATTGTCAGTCGGAGGAGGTGCGGGCTGGCGTGTGCACCGGACACCAGGTTCGTGGTTCGGATTTCCCGTCGAGACCAACCAAGCCTTCCCTCCGGGGTCTGTGAATTGGTACCAGACGTATCTGGGAAGGATAGAGCGCTGACTTGTTCATCGGCTGGCCACCGCAAGGTACTGTATGGCCAAATACGCATTCAACTCGCCTCTACGACATCCCGTAAAAGTAGAATGCGTGGCGCATCCCAAATGGGATTAAGTAGCGCTGTCGTTTATCCTTTATCCAATATCAGGCTGATTAAAGTTTCTGTTAAGAGAATTTATCTATGGACACACATTGCTTGCTGGAAAGGAATTATCTAGCAACGCATTTTTCCTTTTACAGAACATATTTTCTTCAAAGGTTTCAGTAAAAAGGAGATTGTTCCACTAATCTTTTGGACTATATTGTTGGAAACTGCCTAGGATTGAAATAAACGAAAGCATTAATAAGAGCATTTTGAGAATTCTTTTTCAGCGCACTCCTGAAACTGCCGCCTATGTCCTGTTGAACCTCCTAACTCTAAACGATGACTAATTAGTTAGAGTCTGGGATCGGAAATTTGGACTTCAAAATAGCAGGATTTGAAAGTCGCTACGATGTCATGATTCGACATAGATTCTTTATTGGACTTGGTTCCATTAAAATTCCGAAAGACAACAATTTCGATAAACCTAGATTGTTTTGAGAACCGCAGCCTCTGAGGAGGTCTCTTCTACTACTTTATTATAGAAATGTTGAGTTTCTGATAGCAATTAGAATCCCGTTATTCACCTAGCGAATGAGTGGAGTGCAAAACTTCCGACCACGCCAGGATTCGAACCTGGAATCTTCTGCTCCGTAGGCAGACGCGTTATCCATTGCGCCACGCGGCCATGAGTCCGGTACCGCGTGAGCGCCTCCACTAGAGCAGCTGTCGACGTTATTCATGCGTAGCGGTGCTGTTGGCACACCAGCGGTGGCCGCCTTAGTCTTGGATACGTCCTGGGGCTTCCTTCTGAGGTCTTCTGCAGATTGATGGGTGTTCCTCTCAAGCGATGCGATTAGAGATGTGAAAGTAGCGGCTGAAATTGCTGCGGCCTTAAAATAGAGAGGACCGAAGTCTTCGTGAATACAGGGTTTCTTGTCCAGTACAGTTCCGACTTCAAATTGTTATACTTCGTTAATATTCATGTCCTTGTGGTGAGTTCATGTTTCACAACCTCTGCGAGAGGATGACCTTCAGTTCATTTCGCACGTGAAACAGTAATTTTCTGGTGGATTTTGTTTCATTTAGCTTTTTTCGTTCTTTACAGTGACGAAAATTCTCTCTCAACAAGCGAATGAGAGAAAATAGCAGGGAAAATGTTCCGGAGTCGAATTCCGACTGAGTTTTCCTACTTCAGATGCCGGAACCTATAGCCGCCGAGCCACAGCTGTACACGCCGCTGTACGAACTTGGACAGCTTCTGGCCAGCTACGGATACGTGCCGAGAGCAACGTTTCGACCGGGCGCCGCCGTTGTTCACGTCCAGGACGAAGCTCGTCAACGAATGAGCAGGCATGGACAGTCCTCGCACCAAAGGAATCCGCATAATCGCTGTGAGTTCCTGGCTGGTTGTGATTTGGCCTTCCTTCTGATCCGCCTGAGAATGCATTGCGATGTCCAAAGTGTGAATTACAGCCGGCCGTACCTATACGTCGGGCACGAACGGCTATGCGGTGCACTCCAACGGTGCCATTCCATCACACTCATCAGCGCTAATCAATGGAACCGTTCCGTCGACGTCACAATACGGCGGCGGCGGTATGGAGAGACGTCACTTCCGCGAGAAGAATTCGTCAAGAGGCGGACGCGGCGGCGGATCTGCAGGTGGCGGCGGTCCACGCCGTGGAACCGGCGAGCGCACTTATCATCAGGGTATGTTGAGTTGTTTTGAGGAGGTCGCTCCTCATTAAAAGCACATCAAAAATAACTGCGGACGAGTTTTCATGTTGCGAACGTGCACTCCGATCGTTGTTGGCCTTTGAAGGAGTGGTAGACTCCTCAATATGAAGAAAGGTGCTCGAAGTTCTTTTCCACTGTCCACGATATGCTCCAGTCCACGAGCTTGTTGCATATCAGGGGCCGAATTCGTTAACCTTATTCGCGGATATGCGGCGTATATGGGGTGAACGTACAATGAGACATTCATGATAACTCTTACCTGCAACATCGTGGGTTTGTCAGTGGGTAAAGAACACTCGACGATCGTTGTGGTTATATCCGCATACCCTCGAGGATTCCACGCCCCATTGACAAAATGGAACTCCATTGAGATCAGCTGGTCTCGCAAGAGGCTTAGAGCCTTTCATACTTCGCGACAAGAGCGAATCGTCACCCGTGCTATCGATTAAAACCGAGCGCGCGCCGCCGAAAAGTGTTCATACTCGAGCGCCGGCGCTGTCGTTCCAGTCGCTTTTGTCGCTGTAGTCGCTCCAGTCGCTGCTGTTGCTTGTTCATATTTCCGCGCGCTGCGCTGTCGTCGCTCTTGTCGCTGCTATCGTGAAGTATGAGCAGGCGCTTAGTTCTATAATACCCTTGATTCCTGTCATGAATACGAATCATACCCGGTACCCACTGTGGATAGTGGGTACGATTCCTTTACGGTAGCTCTATCTTCACCCACTGATTGATGAATCGGTGCCCAGGTGACTCAAGCGGCGGGTTCTGCCACGATTGCCACACTTGACCCCTCCCCCAACGGTGCTCCCGGCAGACAACTGGTCCGAAATCGAGAAGCGACATTGCGCCAATGTCTTCAGGGGTCGGATTCACCCGCAGGTATAAACGTTGATGCATGCGACCCCTGAAGACATTGAGACCTACCCACGATGAACCATTGATGATAAATCTCTCCTGCCACGTCGTGGTTTATCATTGGGTAGAGAATACTCGACGATCGTCGTGGTTATATCCGCACACCCGCGAGGATTCCGCGCCTCATTGACAAGGTGGCGCTCCAATGAGATCAGATCTTCTCGCGAGAGGCTCATTTCGACCATGCCCTTAATTCCTTTCATGAATAGCGCACCCGTTACCCACTGTGGGGAGTGGATACGATTCCCTTACGGTATCTCTACCTGCGCCCACTGTTTGATGAATCCGGCCCCAGAATTATGTCATGTCGTGGTCGTGTTCGACGTCATTCACGGTGGTGGGTAAGTGCTGAATCCCCTTGCTTTCCCCCTCCATACTTCGCCACGGCGTTAGCCGCAAGCGTTCCTAGGGCCGCGGAAAACTCGTCCACAATCTTTTTTTTGTGTGCGTTTAATGGCGAGTGAAGAGCTCAAACGAGCAATAGCACAGTGTTCTGTCTTCAAGGTGGCCGCCGGAATGGAGGTGCGAATGGTTCGGGTCAGCAGCAGCAGCAGCAACAACAACAACAACAGCACCAGCACCAGCAGGACACACGTCGTCGCAGTGATTACTGTAATGGAGCTGGTGGAGCCGGAGGTTCGAATAATGGGCCATTGAGTGTCTCCACAGGAAACATAGCAGCCGCAGCAGCAGGAACTGGATCGTCGAATACGTTACAGATCGAGAGGTACATTAATCTTAGATCTTCTGTTGGTCATTTTTGCAAATATTTTATTTTTATTTATAGTCTTTTCTCAACTGATACCTTTTTTAATTAATAAGTGGTGTAGATACCTGACGTATAGGCGCTCATGTGGAAAGGCGCAGCTGTAATGAGATCAGATAATCTTGACGCTGCTGAGGTCAACTGCGAGTGAACTAGCGGTGATAATTAGATTTAAGACCATGGCGCTAGTTGCTTTACAAAAGGCCAAGGAGGCCTTGAAATCGTTATGTTCAGTCACAGAGCTTTCTGTCTCAGTTGTCGTTTAAACCCCCATCTCTTCGCAGTCCGTTCCTACGTCAGTGTCGTTTGGAGAAGATGGGTGGTGTAGAGCAAGCAATAGTAGCAGGATGAAAGCGGATCTGAACCATACTCTTTAGGGGATTGCATAGAAGCTTTCGCGTCCTCGTACACGCCCCTTATGACTGTGGTCAGATGTTATTGGACGATAACTTCTATGGGAATCCACGAGACCGAATAATGTAGTCTACTATGTGCTCCTATTACCCTAGCTTCCTTAACGAACGCAAGAAAGCAGTAAGCTTGATCAGTAGCATTTTCACATTTAGGTGGCCTCTTTCTAAGCCAAATATTTAGCCATTTTCAAACCAAATTGGACATTTTCAGGCCAAATCGATACGAAAAATGTCCAATTTGGTTTGAAAATGGCAAAATTTGGCTTAGAAGTGACCATCTGGACGTAAAAATGCCATAGATCAATATTACTGCTTTCGTCTGTTAGTCTTCACTCGATAAGAAAGTAATAGGAGCATATGGTAGGCTGCTTCGTTCAGTCCCCGTAGATGTGAAGCCAAATCGGTACAAAAAATGTCCATTTTGACGTGATAGTGACGAATACCTTAGTCGCTGGACGGTTGGGCTTCATGAAAGCTAACATTGTGGTCTCCTCCGCAGCCAAATCGGTATTTCCGCCTCTTCTACCATCAAGATTTTTATAAATAACTGAGAAAAGCTGTTAATGATTGTCTGATTATAAACTGTTGGATGGATGTTTAGTTGCGATCGAAACTCTAGCGTCAGACGGGCCTCGAACCCGCACCCTCTACTTTCCGGGCAGGATGAGCATGTGATTGTTAAAGCTCCGAAGTGTGTCTGATGATGAACCTTTTTGTATATATTTTTCGCTTCAATGGAAATGAACACTTAGACTTTCTCTGTAGCGTTAGTGTTGTTGTGCCTGTACTTGAACTCGTGGTGTTGTTCTGCTTCTTACCATTGTTGTTAGCCTCAACTCGTTTTAGACCTCGATACAATAGTTTCCGTCGCGAAAGGAACGCTGACAGTGAACACTTCTCAACGAATGACACCTCCAATTCGTCGTCGAATAAAGGTCGACGATGGGATATGGACAGTGAGAATGGAAGCGATGGGCATGCGGATCGAAAGGTGTGTCGTTGCTTCAGCGGATATTTTCGTTCGCTTTTCCGTTTCAGAACTTCTTCGGTGCTATCCAGGTTAGAGGGGGGGGGGGGACTTCTTCTTAGATGGGATTCTTTCTTCAATGTAAAGTTAACGGTAGGACAGGACGTTGTTGTTCGCTCGGCACTATCCACGCAGGCCTTGAATTCAGTTCGAATCTGAAACCGTAGTAAGAAAAAGGAGCGGGAAGGGTTGTCCTTAACACTGTATCTTTCTAGCACGCATTGCGCCCTTCTTTCCTTTGTTTGGTTCCTCATTTTCTACATTTTGAGGCTAAGACTGATTCCACAGTGACAGTTTGTGTTGCAGGCGTCTTCCCAAAGCGGATGCTCGGCGTACTCTTTCGAGGAAAGAGCCTTCCCATCGTTGTCCGAGCCGAAGCCTGAGCCCGAAAAGCCGGTTGAGAAGCCATCTTTTAGGTATGTTTTTCATTTATGTTTTGGGGTTCATTTGTGCTGTATGAGAGCTGTTAGCTCGGTCAGGTTCCATCTATTAATTTTTATTTCTGTTTATACTTGTGGAAAGGCCACCTTCTTTCATTATTTCTAACGTTTGCCCATTTTTTCTCTTTAGTTGG
The DNA here is from genome assembly GCA_947359475.1 of Heligmosomoides polygyrus bakeri. Classification (NCBI taxonomy): domain Eukaryota; kingdom Metazoa; phylum Nematoda; class Chromadorea; order Rhabditida; family Heligmosomidae; genus Heligmosomoides; species Heligmosomoides polygyrus. The sequence continues at coordinate 91,013,752 of OX375869.1, read as the reverse complement.
TCAGTTCGATGTTGAGTTTTGCACACCAATTCTATTAGAAGCAAAAATCCTGGTGAAATTCTTCCTACACTACAGGAAATAAGTAGCCAGTGTTAGGATTAAACTCTAAACGCTCAAATTCACACGAATCAATGGTGCTTCACGAGTTTATCGTATGCATTAAGTATTGAAGGCAGCTGTTAGATAAGGAATAGAGGATGAAGGTAGTCAATAGTCAGCCCATTTGGGTGGATTAAGCATTCCAGTTATTTTTTCGATGAAGGCGAATCATGACTCGTCTTTATCACCACACCGGTTTGCAATGGCTGCCTTAGCCATGCCACACCATACCACCAATGGCACGGAACCATGCCATTTTCGTCCCGCCCAGATACAGTTTCCTCCCGTTGTTCGCCTGCAGATTAGACGCACTCTCCGTGCTTAACGCAGATTTTTTAAAGGGAACCGGCCAGCCTTTTTTACAGCAATTCCAACCAAATCCGGTTAAGATGTGGATGTAACGCTGCTCCCTTCATAAAGCGTATCGGAAACTAACTCACGAACCTATTTGAAGCCCCATAAGCTGGAACTTTTCTTCTAGAGGAAACAACAGGGGGAGTCGGCGCAAATTCAGTGCATTCGGTTTTTGATCACGTCTGACTTGGCTCTGCTCCTCGTTATGTCTAACGGATTTCCATAACATTTGTGCTTATTACAGGAGTTTCTAGCATTCTCAGCTACGGGCTGTATTTTAAATTGCATAATTCGTTGCTATTTAGCCACAATATAGAAATGTAGGTGAATCTTTGCGCTAAAGTGTGTAAAGAAGGTCAGCACTGTTAGGGCGCCGCGGATTTTTTTCCGATACCTTCAAACACATTACAATGAGAGAGGATCATCTTCTCACTCCTGTTACTCGGATACTCACTTTCGGCGGGCCGAACAACCACTTCCTATTGGGGTAAGAACCTGTTGCAGTGGCTGTGGCCAGTTGGCCTGCGCCAATTGGCCAGGTGAGAGGTCCCGGCGCGATTCCCTGCCGTCCGTTGACGCTCCTGTAGGAGTATACCATTGGGTTTAAGGATCGGCTCTTGTTGCTAGAATGTTGCAGGATGCTTGTGCAGCATATATCCACGTATATCCAGCTCGGGCGTATATAGGTATGTGTATACGTATATAAATCGGTATATACTATGTATATAGTGTATACCGACTTATGTATATACATATATATACATAAGAACAGGTTCTCACCCAATAGCAAGTGGTTGTTCGGCCCGTCGAAAGCGAGTGTCCGAGATAACGACTAAGTGGTACCTATGATGATAAGAATCGAGGGTCCCAGTCCAGACGAGGTACCTCGGAACTCAGGCCGCGAGTTTCTGAATGCAAGAGACGAAGAAGATAATAATAAGAAGAAACTAAATTTATATTACATTTATTGGGGCAGGTGAATTTTAAAAATTTCAAAGAAAGTTATATTACGTTTTGCTTGAACAAAAATTGTTCTAATCGTCTTATTGAGTCTGTAGTTTAAGCTGCCTGAAGGTCATCATTTCGATTTGGAAAAGTTCACTTTGAGCTGTGGAGGTAGAACTCCGAATCCTTGTGCTAGTCTAGAAAAACCGCGATCTATTTTAGTTCATAAGATCCGGAAATGGCATTCAAAAACGTTTAAAATGAGAACATTTAGTACGACTCTGCTATAGCTTTGTCAGGTGTAGGCTTACTACACTGACAAAGCTATAGCAGACCTCGAGGATATCGCGGTGCGGTCAAACAGCGCCGGTGGTGTAAGACGAACATCGCTGCCCGGAAAGCAGAAGATGCGGGTTCGAGTCCCGCCTGGCGCAAGAGTTTTGATCGCAACAAAACATCCTGTAACAACATACAGCCTCTCTACCAGCCTCTCCAGGCTTAAGCAAATGTGTTCAAGCTTACCACACTGTTTATCCTTCGATGACCTGCGCCGTATCAAGGTGGCTCATGGTGGGCACCTTGCGTAAAAACTCGGTTTTGAACCGACAAGGTTTATGCAAGCCGAGAGTTGCCACTTCCGATGTGCCAATGCACTACCTTTCTCAATTATGAGAGAACATTCAGTAAACTTTTCTTTTTGCAGCTGCGTGGCAGCCGGCAAACGATACGCGAAGCCGGAGCCGAGGAAGAGCTACGCGGAGAAGTTGAAGGAGAAGGCGGCGAAGGCCTAGTGTCTCCATCCCGTCGACGTCTCTTCTCTTCTGAAGATCAGTAGCAGTTGCAGTTTATGTTGCAGTTATATGTACTTTGTGGGCGGTGTCAGTCAGTGTGTATGGGGTGAGTGGTTGCGCGCGCATATTTATTCGGGACGGTTATCTACAGGCTATCTAATACGCTTGTTTGTTTCTGTGTTTCTTCGGTTTTTTCTTCGATGTCGTTTCCCATCCATGTCTGTTCTCTCGATGAAGGGAGGCTACCACAGTATGTATTTGTCGTGTTATTGTCGTCTGTTACGCCGCTTTGCCACTAGATTTCTTCGTTGTCTTGCCCTCCGGTACGTGTCTGTAGTGTCGTCGGTCGGTCGGTAGAGCGTGTCCGAACACACACACCAACATCCACGACAGTATTATAGCCGATTCATTCGTACGTTCTCTTCTCTTGCCAAATTACCGTTGAAACATGTACGTGATTGCACACATTGCTTGTCATTAGCCGCCAAATTCGACTACTGTACTACTCTGCTCTTCTTGTTCTGTGCATTCGCGTACATTTGGTGTACGTATGCTGCTGGGATGGGGAAAGTTACTACTACTACCACTTTATTCACGTGCGTGTTTTTTCTGTGCCGCTGTTCTTCACTAGATGATCCGTTTGTGTGTGTATGTGGCGCTTTTTCTAATTGTAGTGGATCAGATGGTGCGAGGAACGGCCGACTGACCCACCCCAACTAGGACGGCGTACACTATACGTGACTTCTTCCGGTTAGTGATCATATCACTCTAGTCATCCGTTCTGTGCTTTATTCTCATCATCACCACGACCAGTGAGTGAGTTGAGCGATGCGCCAAATCAATCACACAGCGGTTTCTCATCGGTTTGTTTCGTTTTCCGGCGCAATCCTAATAAGGTGATGCTCTTCAAGTAAGGATAACATGGGAAAATCTGGAGATGAGCTTGGTTGTGACCCCGTTTTTTAACGATTCTTGCCCGGCCATGCATCCCTGACGCGTGCCAAAATGCCCCTGTGGGTCTTCCCCCGCGCTCTAGGCGCGCTTAGGGCATCAAATCTCTTTGGGAGTTAAATCTAAATTGAGTCGCCAGAGCCACATTGACTGTCAGTCTGCTCGGTCATGCGCTCCTGGCGTGTGCCAGAGTGGCTCAGTGTGCGGTCTGTTCACATCTCTCGTTCAAAGCCGAAAGAGTGCCATCAATCTGACGCGTCGTTTTGCCCGATCATGTGACTAGTTCGCGTGCCAGAGTAGCTCAGGGTGCCTTTTTCCATTTTTGGGCGACAAGGAGAGCATAATATTTTTCGTTCAGAGCTAAAAGTGCAGATGACGGCATCTGCATCACATATGACTCAATTGGGGGTCGATTTGCGCAAGTAGACGCCCTTTTCACGTGCCAGAGTGTCCCAGCAGGTGTTTTTGATCGGGTTAGTTACACGAGGAGCGTAGTTTCGGATAGAAGTGTCACCTGTATTCCCACTGATCATCAATTTGCTTTCAATTTGCTTAAGTATGCGTCTATCCGCGTGCCAGATTGACCCACCGGGACTGTGGTCCCTTGAACCACACGCAGACGTGAGGTCTCTCGTTTTAGGGTGAAATTTAGCGTATGCAAAAACGAAATTGCGACTTATCAACGGTTCCTAATCGGGAAGAGTTAGAACGGTAGTAAGTTAACGTGACGGTATTATCCGAGAAAAGAGACGAAAACCGGGGAAATTCACCGACCTGAGCGTTGTGCCAGTTTTGTCACGTGACGCTACGCCCGCTGGGTCAATCTGGCACGTGGACGGGTGCATGCTCGCGCAAATCGACACGTGGCTGGTTAAAAGCGCGCCAGGTTGAGACGGAAATATGAAGAAACCTGATTTTTGCGCGTTTGAACTTGTTTTGACCTGCGTCGGGTCCACCCGACAGCCTCCGTCAGAACTAACCCCCTCCCCCCTCCCCCAGTTATCCTTACTCGCAACAGCGTCACATCTTATTAGGACTACGCACATTCCGCCTATTTTCATTCATTGTTCTGCGTTCCACAGTCTCATCGCTCGGCTATACTTGACGCGCTGTCATCTATCAGCCGCGCGCGCAGCGTGTGCAACTAATCAATAGCCGGTCAAGTATCGCCGAAGCGGTGTGTCCTCCGTATTTCTGCTTTCTCTACGGAACCACAGAGCGGTTGATTACGATTCTACGGTAAAATGTCCGAGAGGCACATCATATTCTTCGTGGACCTGCGACGTATCATCATCCATCCATCCATGTGTACAGAACATACTCGAGGCATATCAGGCTGGGGAATGAGGAGCCGCGCGCGGGTGTTCGACGGTTGGTCTTTTCCATGTGAATGCGTAGAGCGTCGACCGAGAAACCCTCGCACACGCGTCTCCCCGTTCCCGAACAGCTCCACCACATCACAGGTCTGTGTCATCATCAATCATCATTACATCAGCCTATCGCCTAGTCTCTCTCGTCACTAATTCTTTATCTATCTACCGGTATCAACACATCTGTCTGTTATTTTTATGTCTGTCTTGGATTGTACTACTGTTCAAATGAAATTTTTAAAATGCAGTGTGTCATCTACTTTCTTTTAGAAAAGGGTATGGCGCTATTGAAGTGCTCTGCAACATACTATGGGTGTCCAGAAAGTATCTGCAGAGATACGACAATTTTTTATCCACATTTTGTTAATCAACCAAATAATTTCCATCAACATCGACTACTCTCCGCCAACGTTCCACAAGACTTCGAATTCCTCTGGCCTAGAAATCCGGAGACTTGGAGGCGAAGAAAGCTCGGAGGTCATTTCCGAGGTGGTCACGATCTTCATAACGCTTCCCTTCTAGATGATGCTGAAGTGATCGAAGAAGGTGGTAGTCACTTGGGGCCAGATATGGGCTGTACGGTGGATGCGGCAGAACTTCCCGTTCGAGTTCCAGAATTCTCTGAGAAGTCGCCTTCGTGAGGTGTGGCCGCGCGTTATCGTGCAGCAAGCGAACGTTGTCGAACCTGGACTGTTCCTTGAGCATCTTGTCGGCCAATCTCTGCAGTTGGGTAGCGTAGACCTCAGCAGTGACAGTCGTGCTGTCAGGCAGCAGCTCGACATGGTAGATCCCATAAACTCCCCACCAGACGCTCAGCATCACTTTCCTCGCATGAGTTTCGCCTTTTACGAAAGATTTCGGCACTTCACCGCGTTGGCACCACGCACGTTTACGAGCGTGGTTGACGTAGAAGACCCAGTTTCCGTCTCCTATGATGATGGTGTCCAGTCAGTTGAAGGTGCGACTTCGGGGAGCAGCTGAGTGCGTATGTCCAGACGTCCTCGCCGGTAGTCGTCGGTCAGTTCGTGTGGGAGCCACTGACCGAGCTTTTTAATCGTTCCAAGAAACCGCAGTTCATTGTCCACGGTGGGTCGGGAACAGCGAAGAGCAGCAGCAACATAACGCACACCTCCATATGGATTCTGCTCCGCCAGTTTCCCCAGTTCATCCATCCATTGTCGGTCGACCAGAGCGAGGCTCATCTTCGAGACTCCTGTTCCCGCTTCTGGAGCGTTCGAACCAGCTATACACAGACCGTACAGAAGGAGCTTCAGAGCCGAATACACGACACAAGTTTCGATAGACTTCTGCAGCGGAGTGCAAAGATTCAAACTCGTAAGGAAGTACGTGTCTAATATGGGTAGACAGTTCGGCCATCGTAGAGTGAAATAGGCAAGGAAGACGTAGCTGGATGTGCTATGCAGATACAACAGGATAGTGTCTTTATATGTATAGCGCTTACGTTGAAATCTTCGTAGCATTCTAGAAAAAAATCGGGAGTATTGCGAAATTTCTGCAGATACTTTCTGGACCCCTAATAGAATGTTCTCCAAATGCTCGCCGTTTAGATTCCCTATCATAAATTAGCAGCAAAAATAACATTGAAAAAACTTGTGTAGACAGATGTCTGAGCGCAAGGTGCAGGTTCGAAACTGAGTGCAAAGGTTTTGGTTCTTATCCCATTATTAAGTATGTCTTAAATGCTGCTGGCTTGATGATTCGTTCTGAGGAATGCAGTTTGAAAGGCAAAAATTTCCGACCACGCCAGGATTCGAACCTGGAATCTTCTGCTCCGTAGGCAGACGCGTTATCCATTGCGCCACGCGGCCATGCGGTGAGCGATGGCATGCGTGGCTGTAGTTGAGCGGATTGTGTCGTCGACCTTGAGACGACTGAACACGTGGCACAGGAGAACTGAGGCCGGATTCACGACTCGTAGGATAATTGGGTAATGATGACGGTACCAACAGGGGATAGTGCGCAGAGGGCAAGTTTGGTATTCATGGTATGATATACTTGGGTGAATGATATGATTCTCTCTGGCCATTCACCCACTCCACGCTCTGGGGTCGGATTAATCAACGACTTACATAGCTTTAACAGAGAATTCAAGCGGAAAACTCAGATAACGCGGCTTATCGCTCACCATATCGCTTGATAAGCCGCGCTATCAGGGATTACGGCTGTAATTTTCTCCGTTAAATTGCTGTAAGTCGTTGATGAATCCGGCCCCTGATGAATGCCGGTTAACGCTTCAATTTGTACCTTATACCCGCAGAACCCTGGGTAAAGTCATTCATGAATCCGGCCTTTGATGGTGCAGAGGCTTCTGCAGCGGAATGCAAAGATTCAAGCTCGCAAAGGAGTACGTGTCTAATATGGGTAGACAGTTCGGCCATCGTACAGTGAAATAGCCAAGGAAGACGGAGCTGGATATGTTACACAGATACAGCAGGATAGTGTCTTTATATAGCACTTGTGTTGGAATCATCAGATCATTCTAGAAAAAATCTGGAACATTGCGAAGTCTTCTGCAAATACTTTCTGGACACCTTAATAGGTTGTCCGGAAAGTTCTCAGCGGTTTGTGTTACTGTTTTTCATTCGTCTACTATTAAGTACTACTTTCTGTACACAATTTTACGCTCTATTTGGCTAAATAATTTATGTTTCAACGTTGTTTCATATTTCTGATCTTGACGGGCTTATTGGAGTATGTCGAAGGAACAAATCCGAGTGATATTTTATTTTGACTTCAAATTGGGGCAATGTACAGATGAGACAGCTCGACAGATCAATCAAATGTGAGGGCCTAATAGTGGTGGAGAAAGCATTGTGCTCCAGTGGTTCAGTAAATTCGGTCCGGAGATTTCAGCCTCGAAGATGACTCCACGAAGCAGTCGAGCTAGAGCCATTCTGGAAGGCAACTTGAAGGAATTGGCGGAAACTGAACCATCCCAAACAGTTCGCGGGATCGCGGAAGAGCTATGTAGACGTCAGTAAAACTGCTGTTGCGGATGCACTAAAACTTCTTGGGAAGGTAAAAAAGCTCGAAAAGTGGGTGCCCCACGAGTTGAGAGAGCGGCAAAATTTGTCACGTTTCGAGTTTTGCTCTTCTCTACTTCTACGCAGCAAACTGACCCGTTTTTAGATCGAATCATCACTTCTGATAAAACGTGGGTTCTGTACAGTACCGCCGCTAAACATTCAACCAAATGGCGTTTGCGACGCAAAAACGCGTTGTTTGCGTCGCTTCATGATAACTTTTTTCAAAGTGGTGATTTCCTCATAAAAATTTGCAGCGGCTTTTACAATTATCTATTCTATCATATGGCATGCGATCGTCACTTCCGATTAGGAGGAAACCTGAAATCCAGTATTAAACTTAGACAGCCGTTTAATTATCTTGACCTGACCCATAATCGCCGTCGAGTATCGCTTAATTATTAGGTTGTAACGAAATAAATGGCACTGAACCACTGTAAATTTAAACAGTTAATATCTCGGCTTGTAGGCAAGTTTATTAATCGAAATAAAAACCTTCTGATTCTACACATGTTTGCCAACGTGACACACGCTTTTTTATCCCAGTAGCATAAAAATCAGAAGTTCTGGAATTGACGAAATCTTCGAAGGCACTTTCGGCATCCTGTTGGTATTTGAACATTTTCCCTACCAAGAAGTCGCCAAGATGCTTGAAGAAATGGTAGTCTGTTGGGGAGAGGTCGGAAGAAAACGGAGGATGTGGTAGAGTTTCAATGCTCAGCTCATTCAATTTCTGCAACGTCATTCGTGCTACATGGGGGCGAGCATTGTCGTGCAGAAGGAGAACTCGCCTTCGGTTTACCAAGGCCGGCCGGATATCCTTCAACTTTTTCATCATTTCTTCAATTTCAATACAGTACTTCTCTGCCGTGATGGATTCACCGGGAGGGAGGAAGCTGTGGTGAATAATTCCCAGCAAACTCCACCATACTGTCACCGTTACTTTCTTTTGGTGCAATTCCGGCTTCGCAGAAACCTTGGGGCTCTCATCGCTGTCCACCCACTGTGCCGATCGTCGCCTGTTGTCGTACATTATCCATTTCTCGTCACAGGTTACGATGCGATCAAGGAATGGGTCCGTTTCGTTCTGTAGAAGCAGTGCGGACGAGATCTCATATCGCCGGTTTCTTTGCTCCTCAGACAGCTCGTGAGGCACCCAACTTTCCAGCTTTTTGGTCTTTCCGATTTCCTTCAGATGCCGGGCAGCTGTGTGTGACTGACGCCAAGAACCTTCGCTATCTCCCTGGTACCTTTGTGTGGATCCTCCTCTACCACATCTCTCAGCTTGTCCTAATCAACATCACTATGCCTCCCACGACCTTCATGTTCTTCCAAGCTCTCATCTCCATTCCGGAACTTCTGATACCAACGATACGCCGTCCGTATTGTGGAACATCCTTGACCGAATGCGGCGTTGATCTTCTCGTCCGCCTCCTTAGCTGTAGTGCCCAGCTTGAATTCATACAAGTAAATGCCTCGGATTACCCTTTTGTCCATCTGCAAAAAAGTCAATAAAACTCTAAAGTTTTCCCACTTTTACATAGAAAATTTGGTACTCGCCGGTAGAGCAAAGTTTGCGCTTCTAAATGATATGCCACATGTTACGGTTTGTTCTTGATCAAACGCGTAAAGACGCGCCAAAAAATGGCGCGAGCCAGTGCCATTTACTTCGTTACAACCTAATATGTCCTTGGGCAGAAGTAGCTTTCGCCAGTTGAATTTGAAAAGCTTCAAAAATAAATGAAAACATATTTTACTATGTTCACTGGCTTTCCCACGTTCTGGCGACCTATATGACACCAAATTTGCCTATGAAATATTCACTCCACGATCTCAACTTAGAATGGGTCGGTAGAATCTCCAATTTTATAGGAGATATTTCCGCAGTACCGTTGCTACACAAACTCTAGTGATCGTGCGCTTTGCCATCCTTGATGCGCAATTTGCTATTCGACGTATACAGTTTATCATGGCTAAAAAAAACCCTATTGGTCACTGCCCAAACTTATGAATTATCGAACTCCACGTCGCAATGACGCGAACAGCAAAATTGGAAGTGACGATCTATGCCACGAGTTCATGCACCACTACGAATATGGGGTTAGTGTGTCCAGCACTGGGTGAAGTCTCTCTGAAGTCAGTACTGCGACGCTAGCGGTTCGTGCTTGGTAGAATTGTAAGCGAAGCTAGCTGAGCGTTCTGTGATTTCCACGCCTTCTCTGATCCGATTGATTCTAGCGAGCCGAGGCGGGGGAGCGATCGAGGAGATGCGTGGAGGCGACGACGGCGGCCGGCAGCGCCGAGGACGAGAGCGGCGACGAGGAGCTCAACGACAGCGACAGCGAACCCAAGGACGACTCCGAGGGCAGCACGATCGACTCTCAATCCCGGGACACTGTGATCCACTCTTCGTCCTTGTATTGACTGCTGCTATGGATAAACCTTACGCCGAACCCAGAGTTACCACCCCTCGCACCTACTGGTAGCAGCGAGTGAGGGGTCACGTCCTCGGGAAAGATGAGGTACGAAATTTTCGGTCTTTGAGTTTTTGTTCGGTTTCGCCGCCTCGTAGAGGCATAAACAGATCTGGCCAATCTGACTTTGCCTGCGGCTGCCGGGCCAGCCGATAGTCGCGATCGTCTGCATCCTCTCCTCGACAATTTTTTTTTTTTTTAGATTACGGTATATTAGATTAGAAATCCGATCGGTTAGCTTGTAAAGCTATTTTTCAGAGCTCTCTTTTAGATGTATGTGTGTTGAGGTACCGTTAGCATGGCCGAGCAGCTCAGTGTGGCGTCAAACGCAGAGATTCCGCAAGTAGCGGCGATTTTGCAGCAAAGTGCGATGGTTAGTTTTCAGTACTGGTGAAGTCAACGCATATGGACGCGTCGGATAAAGTCATATGCCAGGAGTAGTGCGATGTGTGGCCCGAAGTGATTCTAAGGTGAGTCCGTTTAGGTTTTTCTTTGCTGTTTGCAGTGGCGAGTGGATATTAATAGGCCCATATTCGAGATAAATACTAGTTTAAGCGTTCGGAATGTAATTTCCATTGTGACCAATCACTCGATTTCGTTTTGTGGCGTTAAGCAATCCAACAGCGCGTGCGTTTCCCTATTTAAATTCCTTTCTTAGTCTCGCCCTTGCCTTTTTCTCCTCACAGCTTAGCGGCAGGCATGAGTCATCGCTCACGCTGAGGTGATAGAAAGCGCGCTCCGTCGCAACGCTTGTGCAGCCGCCCGTTTGAATTCGATGACTCACGTAGGTTCAGCTCAGTGACGACGGAGCTTTTCTTCTGGACCCACAGGTCAGTTTACTCCTTATTAGTGCCTCTTTTTTCTTCATCATAGTGCTCATATAGTGCTGTATAGTCGTAACATTTCGTCGTGTTTTCAGTGTGGTTGAACCATCGTCGCGTCACCGTCATCACGAGTCGACTTCGTCGAACTCCGTCTCTGCCGCTCTGGGAGGACCACGCGTTTGTGAGTTGCTATTATCACTTCTTTTTTTTTCCTCTTGACCCCGGTTGCATATTTTGGTCATAGCGACCGCCGATTTTGTTCCTCTCCCGGAGGCTAGCACCAGGACGAATTTCACTAATAACTGGGCACACCCGATAGTTTTTTCCTGCTTTTTCCTCGTTCCCTCGACTTTGCTTCAGTCGCTCCTGCACCACTTTCTTAGGTTACGGCTATAGAGGTTCCGACCAGAGTACGGTACGTGATCAGTTCTCACAGACATCTCCCAGCCGGCTTAGGAATTCACAACATTAGCGCGGCTTGGTGTCGTTCCCATACCCATGGTATCCCCGATAGATAACATTCTCAGATACAGCATGTCTTCATTCCACCGCAGGCTTTGTTTATATCGTTACATTAAGCCGGAACAATGCAAGATGTAAACGACGCAAGGCATCTCATGTTGATCTCCGCTAGGTTCCCCATCTTGATGTCGGGTGAGAATACTTCCGAACATCCCACAGCGGCATATCCACATTCCTCTTCGTCGCTCCGCCCACCTTCAAGAGGATATAAAAAGCTTGAGTTAGCGAGACAGTCACCCTTGTTCACTGGTTCATCACCCGTGTACTACATCGCCGTTCATCTGTTATTGCAGCTATGGGCCCACCTACTACTAGGTCACAGACCAAGAAGGGTGAGTCCCGGGTCGAAGATACCCATCAACATAGCATATCTTGGAAGCATGAGGACACGTCAGCAGAAGATTGCCAGGCCCCTACTAATACTTCCGCTTGGATGGACCCCTTACTAAGCGTCTTCCAAGACTTGGACGATTCAGCTACTGTTAGAGGGAAGGACGCAAAGCTTCTTCGCGATGTGACCGCCGACGCTGTAGCGGGTGTTCGCCAGGAGTCTCGATACACTTCTTCGCGATTGGCCCAGGAAATCAGGGAAGGAAACGCCACCTTACTCGCAGGACTGAACACTTCGTTTGGGGCGATCGATGACCGTATTCGGTCTATGCCCACGGTCGCCACTCTGCTACCAGACTCGTCCGCTCCAAGAATAGCCTCCTTCTCTGGAACCGGGGACGGGGTCCAATTCTCAGTCTGGTTGCGACGGTTTGAGGACATCGCACGCATGCGTGCGACACCGATGTCATCGGAACAGAAGGCCAACCTTTTGATAGCGTACCTCGACGGCGTCGCTAGAGAGAAGATAGAGGAACTGACTGATGAAGATCGGAGGTCCTTCGAATCTATCGTGACTCACTTGAAGAAGTTCTTTGAAGGGCCCCATCAGCGTTACCTGGCCCGCCAGACATTGTCTTACTGCAAGCAGGAACCAGGAGAGCCGTCAGCGGTGTTCGCCAATCGTCTCCTACATTTGGTTCGAGCGGTCACCGCGGGTCAGGACCCCTCAACGCAGAAGGAGCGCGTGCTAGAGGAGTACGTAGCCCGCCTGCGTCCTGACATCAGATATTTCGTTAAGCTAGATAATCCTTCATCGTTTGAGCAGGCCGTCAACAAAGCCCAAACGGTGGAGCAGCTTCTAGCCGAAGCCGCCGCGGATCGCCTCATTAACCCTGTGGGTCAACCGCCACAAGTGGGAGTCAGCGCCATCGACTACCCACGTCAGGTGAGGTTCAATACATCCACAGGTAGAAGAACTGAAACTGGCTCCAATTCTTTCAGACGCTGGCAGACTCCGGAGCGAAGACGATTCACTGCTAATCGACTGAGGGACGGTGACGACAGCAATCGTCGGTCTATGGAATGCTATAACTGTGGAGGTTCCGGTCACTTTGCGAATCAGTGCCCTTCTCCAAGACGCCAACAAGGAACGAGGTCTTCAGGTACGCGCTCTGGAAACTTTACTAACTCTAATCGGGGTAGTGCACCGACTCGCCAAAGACCCTCAACATCTTGGACCCCATCTGAGGACTTCACGGTAGACGAAGCCAGTAAGAAAATAAATGCACTGTCGCTTTCACTACAGGAAAGTAAGGCTGCCCTTGCCCAGGCTAACGCACGAGTGTCAGCGTTGCTGGAACGGAACGAGGAGCTTTCTAAATCAGTTTTTCCTTCTTCGACTCCGTCCTCGGGTCGATCTGGTAGAGGCTCTGTTTACGTTCGAACCCTGTTCGTATGTCTAATCATGGCACTATATCTCCCTGGGGGTCACTCCCAACCAGTGTGGTTTTGCCCCACGAACGGAGGTGAACGGTTCTGGCGCATACCCTTGTCGTATAACTGCTCCCAGCTGGTACCGGACGTCTCTACACCGCTGCGCGCCCTGACGATCCAGCTTTATCGTCCCAACACTAAGCGGTACGACTCACCGGCATCCTTATGCAAAATTGTCGAACAGACGGTTTTCTATTCCGTCAACTTCTTTGGTGCTCGTTCTGAATCCCACGCGGAGTCTTATAAAACCGTTTCCATTGAACACTGTCGGTTAATGGTGCAGCACGGCAGGTGCGAGTTCGGTTCTCTGTCTAAATCAGGCAGCGTAGCCAAAACTTCTAACCCGTTGGAATTCGAATGGCCCTCGGCCCCCTTTGGCTGCTGCATCGAACGCAAACTTACGGTCGTGAATTGTTATCTAGTTTCGACGACCGTTCACGGACGTCACGGTACCGCAGCACCTGAGTCTCCTGTCGGCGACATGCGACACTGCGCTTACAAAGAGGGATCGTGCGTTCTTCGTGATGGTTCAGTGATGGTGTGGTCCCCGTCCCACGAGGAGTCATGCCAATTTTTGTATCTCTCAAAAATGAAGGGTCAAATGTTAGGAAATGTCTGGTTAAGCGACTCCAAAGAGTTCGCTCTTTCCTGGAAACCGACCAACCCTTCCGTGGTCGATTGTGGACGCGCATTGACGATTACGGACCAGGGGTACGCGGTAACGTCCATGCAGCGGGTATCCCGATCCGCACCCCATTCACAATCAGTTGGATTGGTTACTTCTAACCAATTGGCGGCCCAACTCCTCGCCGTGGAGAACGCAGCCCAAGGCGCGGTAGTGACTATCTTCCGTAATGCCTTGATATCACTGTGTGACAAGATCAATTTTCTCGCATTGTCATTGCACTCGGCGTTGCTGGTGGATCCCACCTTTGTAGTGCGCACCATGCTGCAGCGACTCGACATTGCCGCATCCTACCATGGAAATGGTATGTTACAGATCTATCGATGTATCTCGATCCCAACTCCCAACTACAGCCTGCGGCCCTTTAATGCCACGTGCTATGCAAAACCCGCCGTCAAAGTAGTACTCCCTAGCGGTACCTCGTTATCCCTCTTTTTGGATCCCACCACGCTAGTACTGGCCCCGACAGCGATCGTGGCGGATTGCAGCACTAGTCGTTTCTTTCTGTTGCCAACATCCAATGGAACGGTAAAGTTCGACGCGTTTACGGGATCAACAGCACTGGTGGCGGAGAACGACATCTCCCCAGTGACGCACCCTGCCACGAACCTGTCCGGAGTGACGGCTCCTCCACTCACTATATTCCACAACTTGGTACTCACAAACATCAGCGAGTTAATCCCTGAGCACCAACTCACGGAATTATGGGAAGCACGCACCCAAGAACACATATTTAACGCCCTGGGCATGTCACATTTGCACTCTTCCCGGCCAAGCGATGCCACCAGTGCCACGGTTTTCAAATTTGACGTCTTCGCGTGGTCCATCTTTGATTGGTGGATAACCGTATGTTGCCTTTATACTTCGATAGCAATTCTGCGCATGCTGTGTATAACGTATGTCGCTATCTACTACCCGGAGGCACTCTCCACTCTCCGGTCACTCGGCTTCCATCGACCCGTTACGACACCTTCTAGGTCCGCTCAGACACCTACAGTGCGCCCAAGCGTGACGGCTTCTCAACCTCCTCCGAGCATTCAGTTGACACGGCTAGAACTCGATTCAGGATCGACTTGGCCTCCTAAGGCGTCCACAAGTCCCGTAATCATTAACTCGCTTGCCTGCTCCGAGGACTATTTTGTTGCCCAGATACCTGTAAAAGTCAACGAGGTCCACATGTTGGCATTGGTTGATACTGGGGCGGCCATCACGCTCACCGGTAGTGATATGGCCCCACTACTAGGGATTTTTTCTTTCCAAAAGAGCTCCGTTTCGCGCGCCATCGGTGTAGCCGGAGTTCCGGTTGAGCTCCTTGGATGTGCGCACATTCGCTTCCAGGTCGGCAACTTCGAGATTTGGCATCTGGTTCATTTCGCGGATACAAAATCAGTGCCGAAGACCGTTAAGTCCTATAATATCATTCTTGGCAACGACTTCCTCAGTCGTCTTCCAAACTGGAATATCGACTACGCAGCAAGGAAACTCAGAATAGGCAGCACCGCCATTAACATTATGGTACTGCAGCCCGGAAGCGGTAGAATTTGCGAGATGGCTAACAATGACGCTGTCGTCCGAGTAGCTCAGACTACGGTGTTGCGCCCAGGTTCAGAGTCATTCGTTCGGTGCGTCACGGAAGGTGCGACATCACAATCACTCATGGTAGTTGGACAACGACAAGAGCTTTGGGAGCGATCCCTAATTATCGTGCCGTCTCTCGTCCACTCAGGGAGTTGTCGTCTTCTGATAACTAACCCCACTAAGAGGCCTGAGGTTCTATTCAAAAACCAGGCCGTCGCGGTATTAACTCCCGTCGAAGTTCTGGAGGACGATATGCAGGCGGATTCGTTCCCAAGTAAGGACTCAGAGTGCTCCCCCGCTATTGTCGCGGCAACGTGCGAAATGGGCCAAGACCCACTCCCACCTTTCGATCTTTCTAAGGCTTCGGTCGCAGATACCGAGAAACATATCCTTCTTGAATTGTTTGAGGAATTCCGAGACCGCTTCTCATACTCCTCGTACGATCTGGGGTCATACCAGGATACCCAAATTAACATTAAGACGACCACCAATATTCCCCCTGGGAAGTTTCGCCCACCCCGCATCCCCATTAAATATCAGCAAGAACTTGATCAGCACATCAACAAGCTGATTCAAGCAGGTCGCATCGTCGAAAGCGACACTCCGTGGATCCATAATACGGTCCTAGTCAAGAAAAAGGACGGTTCTCTGAGGGTATGCCTAGACTTCCGACCGCTCAACGACGTTACGATTCCCGATCACTTCCCACTCCCACGAATTGAGGATCTCTTATCCAAGATAGCAGGTAACAAGTATTACACCACCCTAGACCTCGCATCCGGATATATGCAACTAGCACTTTCCCCCGAGAGTCAGTATAAATGCGGTTGGGCCACCCATAAAGGAGTCTACCAATTCCAATTTCTACCTTTTGGCCTCAAGAACGCAGGTGCCTACTTTTGTAGGGTCATGGCTCGTGTTCTAGCTGGCCTCGAATCCAACTGCTTGGCATATATCGATGACGTAGTCATCTTCAACAGAGATTTCAACAGTCATGTAGCCTCTCTACGCAAGGTCTTCGAACGATTCCGGACTTTCAATCTCAAGATTTCCCACAAGAAGTTCACCGAAATCGCTCAATCGAAAATAACGTTTCTCGGGCATGAAATCTCCTCCGATTGCTACAGCCCCGCTGAGCGTAATGTTTCCGCAATAAGGGATTTCCCAGTGCCGAAAACCACAAAGGAAGTCAAAGGATTCGTTGGAATGGCCAACTTTTTCCGTCGGTTCATCCCGAACTTCTCTCTGATAGCGGCACCTCTGTATGAGCTTATGCGAGACAAAGTCAAGTTTTCGTGGGGTCCGAGGCAGGCCGAGGCATTCGCGGAGCTGAAACGATTACTGACATCACACCCCTGCTTAGCATTCCCGCAAGACAAAGACTTTATCCTACATACGGATGGCAGTCAGGTAGGAGTAGGAGCCGCTTTATTTCAGGAACGAACAGATGACGACAACCGCCTAGTCGCCATTGGCTACTTTAGCAAGACGCTATCGGAATCCCAACAAAAGTGGAGCACCGTGCACATCGAACTCTTTGCCATGGTGAGTGCGCTGCGTTTCTTTCGTCCTATCATCTACGGTAATTTAACTCGCATTTACTCGGACCACCAGCCACTTACCCACTTGTTAAAACATAACAAAACCCATGACAACCTCGCTAGATGGGTCGTAGAGCTCCAGAGTTATAACGTAACGATACACTACCTAAAGGGCTCCACCAACGTGGTAGCGGACTGTCTCTCGCGCTCAGAAAACCCCAAGGTCCGCTTCGAAGACGAATCGAGAGAAGCAGACGACATCGTCGAATTCCCATATTGCCTCTCTCTCTCAGTACAGGATTCGTATTCGGTTCGGCCTACCGTCCTCCCGGTAGCGCTGCCCTCTCGAATCGTTCCTTATGACATTCTCGTCGAACAGAAAGCCGACCCCTTTTGTTCTAGCCTAATGTCCTTTATTGAAACACAGCAATTTCCTGAGTCTGTGGACGACGAGAACCGCACACGCTGGCTAGCAATAGCGGAACATTGCGTGATTCGGAAGAACGGATGCCTTTATTACGCTCCACCAGGTCGAACAGGTCTGGCACCCAGAAGACGCGTCGAAGTCCTTGTGCTACCCGAGAAACTACGCGAACCAGTGTTCCTCGCTCTTCACTGCAGCCCGTCAGCCGGCGGACACTTTAACTGGCGCAAGACCCTCGCTAAGATTTCCCGTAGATACTACTGGCCTCGAATGGCTGAGCAGATATACCGACTAGTCACCACCTGTGAGGCCTGTCAACGAAAACGTTCGGCAAATGCCAACCGAGAATCGCTCATTCCCGTGGTTACCGGGGCAATCTTCGAGAAAGTTTACGTCGACCTCACAGGACCGCTACACGTTACGGAATCGGGCAACAAGTACATCCTAGCATTAATAGATCACTTCACCAAATACGTGATCGCTACTCCCCTAAAGGACTGTACCGCTGTTTCAGTGGCACACGCGATAATGACGGAATGCATCCTCAAATACGGAGCAATGACGGAACTCGTGTCGGACAACGCTTCCTATTTCAAGGGCGAGTTGATGACTGAACTCGGCAAACTACTTCGCATAGGAAGATATTTCTGCACGCCGTACCACCACGAGGGGAACGGCGCGTGTGAACGAGTATTTGCAACCTTCCATCCGATGCTGCGAGCTTACGTAAGCGGAAATCAAATGGATTGGGATCGGTTCGTCGCAGCTTGTACCTTTATGTACAACACTACCGTGCACTCGAGCACTAACGAAACCCCATTCTTCCTTGTGTTCGGCCGGGACCCGGTGCTCAACATCGATTTGGTCATCAGGCACGTCCAGGAACGTCTAATCGACCCAGAAAAGGAGGCCGACATCTATGCCCAAAGTCTGTTAACCTCCCTCCACTTGGCATGGCGAACGGCTTCCGATGTCAACAAAAAGATGCGAGACACGTTCAAAAGGCACTATGATAATCACCATCTTTCTTCTCTCAAGATCCGAGTGGGAGACCGCGTGTTTCTACGAGACATGTCGCCAAAAGTAGGTCTATCTCAGAAACTCTGTAACCCGTGGTTGGGACAGTTTCGAGTTTTGGAAGTAGACCCCCCTCACTTAACTATTCTCAGCATTTCTTCGCCTCAGTCGGCTCCCAAGAAGGTTCATATGAATCAGGTTAAACGATGTAAAGAACTATCGGGACCCGTTTTCTCTTCCCCGTGGGAACCTCCAGAAGAACAACTGGCATTGCAGCAATCCAACACCTTCTCTGCAGTTGTACCGGGGTATGACCACCATGTCCCTCCTCAAATTTCCCCGCGGTCACCATCGATTCCTTCGCATCCTTACAACACTCGTTTCAGGGCCCGATGCATGACTTCATGAGGCGACGGGATCATATTCGCTCAGCACGTCGACGTCCCACCCCGATGTCTTTTCCATACTTTTCTCTTCGCTGTCGGTCTTTGTCCTTTCCCCTCTCCTGAGCCTTCCGCTGCCGGATTTTGTCATCTTGATACCTCTTTCAATAGTTCTTCTGCATTTTTGATAGGGGATCTCCCCTATTCTCCGCACGATCGCTTGCTCCTTTTCCATTGTTTCCCGTCGTTCCGATTCATTTTCAGACAACGAGCCCTTCTTACGTTATCACTTTCAGATAGTTTGAGCATATCCCTCTCGGAGCTCATTCCGTCTACCTATGGAGACTTCTCCGTCAAACAGCGTTCAACCACGCCACGAAGTGGCATCAACATATGACTCAGTTGATACAAGTAGAGTTCTAAGTAAGTGTATTCCTCATCGCGCATACCCATTTCTTCATAGAAAGTTGCCAGATCTGAGCTTTATAGATCCGAATCTCGGCGCCGACGCCGACTCGAGTTCCCAGCCAGCACCGATGTCGATGTCCGAGGACGCGCTCTTAGCGTCAGACGCGGAAATGCGTTCGGTGGGCACGGCCAGCGAAAGGAGTTCGTCCCTCCTTGCTTCAACGAAGTCTCGGTCGACTTCATCCTCTATGAAGGTGGTTAGACCCCTGCTTGTTCAAATGGTGCTCTTTAGACTATAGTTACAATCTATTTTAGGCCTCCGAACCTCCCCCGGTAAGCAATCGATCCAGTAGACCACCTACGTCAAGGCCATTGGCGGGCGTCATTCCGGAAGTCCCTCAGGCTCGTCTCGCACAAATGACGTTAAATTCCGGCACACCATTGGCTTCAGGAGGTCAGTATCCCTCCCTCACTTTCTTTCCGCCGTCTTTTCTTATCCTCCCCGATCCCAATTACCTCCAGCGCACCCCTTCAATACAAAAATCAGTAAGTCCCAAGCTCAACCAGTACCGTAGTTTTGGGTTCTTCAGGTTGGCAACCGCATGATGAATGGACGGCTCCCCCATCGCGCCCGGCCACACACTCTCCACGCAGAGGCTCACAACAGCGATCAACGTCGCGCCCATATCCCACCCGGGGCCAACGTAGAACGCGGGGCCCTCAGGCCTCCGAGAATAGAGGACGAGCAGCACCCCGTGGCGTGTCTCAACGTGGCGATCATCGGCCGTCCCATACCCCAAGAGATCGACCTCGTCGATCCCCTGTGCGTCGTCGGGATCCCGCAGGCAACGACTCACCACCACCGTACGACGGCGACGCTGACAATGGAGGTCATTATCTGATTGGACGTCACCCGTGGGCCCACCTAGTTCGACCTCGCGAGTTACGTCTCCACGAGCTGATGGCGTCACAGGTCACAAATGAGCTTCCTGAGCAGAAATATCGGCAGGTCCCCAACGCCGGCTATCTTTCGCGGAAGTTCTGTCGGTCTCTATTTCCCGTCATCACACCCCGCAACGGTCGCGTAAGAGGATCGATTCCATTTCTCGAACTCCCTTCCCTCGAGGACGCCATCGTTTTTCGCAGCGACGCCGAGCGAGTTATCCAGGATGTCCTCAACGGCGACGCTGGGCAAGTGCCGCAGCCACCACCGGAAGCGATAGCACCTAAAGGCGTTTGGACATCTCGTCTTGCCCCGAGGTACATCCAGGGAAAGCGACCCGTCCTGTATCAGATAGTAGCGGTCAAGGGCAACGCTCTCATCCTAGAAGCCAAAGATTTCTTCGTCTTCATGCCGGACCGCAGAGAGCTGCACTGTGTGTTATTAGACCGCTTCGCGTTCAACGTAGAGAATTCGACCTATGGATACGACCGCAACGTCATCTCCGTCCGCGACTTCGTATGGATATATGATCTAATGCCGGTTGCGTCAGTTCTCGCGTCACCAGCTGCCGATCTCGAACGCGCACGTCTCCCTCGCACCGCTGCGTTGGATTCCAACCCGACGTTCTTCTTTCGTGTGGCCCGATTCGCCTTCGTCACACCGCCCGTCTGGCAGGAAATGCGGTACGGGATTGTCCTCTCAGTCACCCGTAGAGGTGATGGCTCTGCCGTCAATAACTTCAAAATGGCGATGGAAGACAGCCCAGAAGCTGTCACGATAACGCGTGGTCTAGCCCGCTTCCCATGGCCCCACGTTCAGGAGAACGAGATCATGAAGGCCCTGTGCCGACGGAAATCGTCTTGCGCTGTCCGATTTTCGGAACCGCCCGCGTCGGAAGCCGCTCGCGACGTACTCTGTTCCTTCGTCAAACTGTTTCTCCCCGCCAATCCGGACGAAGCCATGCTTCCAATGGAAGTACATAAAATCTCCCCGGACGAGCATGCATGGTTCGAGGATCGCCTCAGAGACTTCGACAGCTACACGAACGATCGAGCGTCGGCCATTGCGACTATGGGCAAAATCTTCAATGCCGCCTCCTCAGCTTTGGCTTCCTACGCAACTCTAGAAGATGATCGCCGTACGCACCAAGTCACCGCTACGATACCTAGCTTGGCTGGGTACCCTCTGCGCCTGGAATTCGTGCTGGACGACATGACTTCTGAAGCCGGATGGGCTCGCCATCGCCCCGTTGGAGTATGGATAATGGGAGCATTTGCATTCCTCCGGATGTCAGTGGATCGGGTGGAACGAGCAAGAGAGGAGCGCCGACTTCGCGTGATTCTACAAACTTACTCATGGTCCGACGATTCCCTCTATCGTGCCGCCATGCGGGCGGGCCGAATAGCTGACAACTCGGCCTTCCTCGATGTATGCGTAAAGCTGAGCAAGCTCCCTTCCAGCGCAATCCCAGCATATGAGGCAGTCTCCGAGATGGAACTGTTCACGAATGTGCCTACGAACAGTTGCGGAAGGAGAATATTAGACGCGGTGTATGGAGCC
The DNA here is from genome assembly GCA_947359475.1 of Heligmosomoides polygyrus bakeri. Lineage (NCBI taxonomy): Eukaryota > Metazoa > Nematoda > Chromadorea > Rhabditida > Heligmosomidae > Heligmosomoides > Heligmosomoides polygyrus. Next base: position 90,992,015 of record OX375869.1, on the reverse strand, counting down.
ACACCCTTGTCATGTGTCGAAGAGAACCAGCAGAACACCGTGCCAGCCATCTCCGTCGTAGACGGATCACCCATATCTATCAACAGGCGGTCAGTAATTCTGACGGAGGACCAGCGACAGGCCCTGGCAATCGGGACTACACCTTTCCCGATTGTGGGGATACAGGCCGCGTTCGGAACCGGCAAAACCGTCGTCGGTGCTTGTATAGCGGCAAGACAGGCGCGGGGAGGAGCGCACATCATCCTCACCGCCACCACGAACGCAGCCGTCGCCCAGATCACTGAAACCATCCTGTCCCTCGACGCGTTCGCCGACCTAGCCGTTTGCCGTTACATCGCTGAATCGGTAGTGTTCGACGACTCCATCGCCGCGACTCCTGCCGACATGCATGAGGTCCTCAAACGACTACCTGATCTCTACAGGAACGAGTTGGAGGAGGAAGCCTTGGACGAATGTGAGCGCTTCAGGGATGGCCGGATTGTGTTCGAGGCTCACATGCAGAATAGGGAGCGCCAGGAGTTCTTGACAGAGCAGGAAAGGGAGGATCTTGTCCTAGCTGAGAAGGACGTCTCCGATTTGATTGACAAGGTCGTCGAGGTCATGTTCCTCAAGTACCAGCCGCAGGTCGTCGCAATAACGACGTCATCTTTGCTGAATGCGACGGGGAAGGGCGGCATATTTAAGAACTACCTGGACGACTTCGAGCTCATCATATGCGACGAGGCTTCGCAAGTACCAGAACCCGTCTTTGCCGCAATACTGAGCCGTTTGCCGAAAGCGCGCCATATTTACATCGGCGATGTACACCAATTGGAGCCGTATGCGCGCTGTTCACGGCACTCTACCGCCGCTAAGTTCGGAGCGCGTAGCGTGATGGACGCTCTAACGCGGGCGAGGGCCGTCCCCATAGCTCCCCTTGTCACCACGTTCAGGGCGCATCCTCTCCTGAACGAGCTCCCTAACCACTTCGTCTACGATGGGCAGTTGAGGAGTGGAACGGCGGCTGAGGAGCGACACATGCTGTTGAACATGATGCGGTTCCCGAATCAGTCCCTACCGTTCATGTTCTTGGACGTCAGCGGTAGTTCTCGGAGAGCAACTCACTCTCATTTCAATGATGCGGAGGCTATGGTCTGCACCACTCTGGTAGGACGTCTTCTAACAAGGGGCATCGCCGCGAGCAGTGTATGTATAATCACGTTCTACAAAGAACAGCACCGACGGCTTGCGGATTTCGCGCGCGACACCGGCGTCGATCTGTCCACCGTGGATGCCATCCAGGGCAGGGAAAAGAACGTGGTCGTGCTGCTGACCACAAAGACGGACTTCCAAGCGGACGCGGCTGAGTTCTTGGACGATCCGCATCGGATGAACGTGGCACTCACGCGCTGTAAGCACGGACAGTTCGTGTTGGGCCACCAGGCTTCGCTTGCGGTTGTGCCATTCTGGAATGCGGTTCTCGCGTGGGCAAGGCAGCATGGAGCCATCGTTCCAGCCATGAATTTGGGAGACTACCTTCCACCGGAATAGGGTAGGTGTTTCTCAGTTTGCTCTAGGGATCGGTTCAGTTACGCATCTTTCAGCTAAATTCTGGGTCACGATCTTTTGGTAAAAAGGGGGAGGTGTAAGCGAAGCTAGCTGAGCGTTCTGTGATTTCCACGCCTTCTCTGATCCGATTGATTCTAGCGAGCCGAGGCGGGGGAGCGATCGAGGAGATGCGTGGAGGCGACGACGGCGGCCGGCAGCGCCGAGGACGAGAGCGGCGACGAGGAGCTCAACGACAGCGACAGCGAACCCAAGGACGACTCCGAGGGCAGCACGATCGACTCTCAATCCCGGGACACTGTGATCCACTCTTCGTCCTTGTATTGACTGCTGCTATGGATAAACCTTACGCCAGATCCAATGTTTCCACCCCTCGCTCTTACTGAATTATCGTGGCCTCAACACCTACTCTACTGTAGGCGCTCACGCGGCCTGTGAGTCGTGGCCGCGTGGCGCAATGGATAACGCGTCTGCCTACGGAGCAGAAGATTCCAGGTTCGAATCCTGGCGTGGTCGAAAGTTTTGCACTCTATTTCTTTGCTGGCTGTAAAGAACTCTGACTCTGACCGCTAACAAAGGCCCGGCACTTCTTGAACTAAGTGGTGGAGTCGTTGGGAAAGCATGTGCTCGCAAAACCTTTAAGTGGACCTTGCTTTAATTCGGATTCGTTATTTTTCAAAATCTTGATGTAACGGTTTGAATACAAGTCCAGTAAAGAAACGAGGTCGAATCACGACATTACAGTGACTTTCGAGTTATGCGATCTTGAAGTCCAGGTTTGAGACCCCATAGCCAACTAGTCATCGTTTGGTGTTAGATTTCAACAGAGCACGGGTGGCAATTTCTAGAAGAGTGAAGAAAAATAATTTTCAAACACTTTCTTTTTAGTCCTCACGCTCATCTCAATCCTAGGCAATTTCTAGTGACATCTTCAGAAACAATGGTGAGAAAATCCTCTGTACCAAAATCCTTAAAGAAAATGCACATTTTGTAAAAAAGGAATATAAATTACAGATAATTTTTTTCACAAAAACCAAAAGGTGTGTAAAAGGTGCAGATTACATTTTCCCAAGTTTACATATCATGACATACTTATCCGTAAAGCACAGCGCAACACAGATATTTTTCGAAGTTCCGATGATAGAACTTTCTGAGTAGAGACAGTGTATCAGTGAACATGGTGCTTTTTCAGCGACCTTAAAATCTGACGAATTTGAAATCCAACGTTATGAGCCATTGGTTAACTTGTAGCCTACTTAGCTGTGATCAGCTGTGATGAGCACATGTGACTTGTTCTCCATGGTCCGATGACGTTGACCGCCGGTCTAGTGGAAGCACTCAGGTGCCGATGCCATAGCGGCCGCGTGGCGCAATGGATAACGCGTCTGCCTACGGAGCAGAAGATTCCAGGTTCGAATCCTGGCGTGGTCGAGACTTTTGCCACCTATATATTGAGTGGGATTCGATTTCGCTATGGAGACGGCTCGTTAAAAGCAGTGGCTTTGCTTTCCCAAGTGCTTGCGCTTTTCCAATTGAATCTTCAAAAGTAGCGAAAAAAGTCGTTTCTGTATCAAAACTCTTAAAGAAGGCCGGGCGTTTGCATTCCAGAAATCGGAGGAAAATACACCTTTCAAAGGATTCCAAGCTAAAAACGAATTCAACGAAGGGGAACATGTTGTCGCTCTTAGCGAGCAAATGTGGTTATTTGATCACCAGCTAAGTAGACGTATGACCTCGAGAGCTGCCCTACTGTGAGCGCTCACGCACATCGTTGCTCATGCCGGCATGGCGCAATGGTTGGCGTGTCTGTCTACGGAATAGAAGATTCCAGGTTCGCGTCCTGGCGTGTCGAAAGCCTTTTGCGCCAAGAAGAAGACAGTTTTCAGGAATCTCATTTCAGTCCATTAAAGCAGAAATTTCTCAACGAAACTTTCAAACTCTTGATTTCAATGCTTTTTCGTAGTTGTGTAACGGAGTGTTCTGGATAAAGGCAGTAAATCAGTGAATGTTGTGCAATGTCGGTGGACCTGATGCTTCACAGTAGCGAATTCAACAATTTTTGATTCCTCATCAATCGATAATTTAATTACCTGTGGTCGTCTGTAATGAGTGGATGCGGCTCGTTAGCCGCCGATGCGATTAATCTCTACATGAATCTGCTGTACTGTACTAGAAGCGCTCACGCACGGTCTCGCTCATGGACGCGTGGCGCAGTGCATAACGCGTCTGCCCACGGAGCGGAAGATGCCAAGTTCGAATCCTGGCGTGGACGTAAATTTTTTCTTTGTATGAACGTGTTTGGGCGCGTGTAGCGCAGTCGGAGGAGGCACGACTGTCGCGTGCACCCGATACCAGGTTCCTGGTTCGGATTTCCCGCCCAGGCCAACCAAGCCTTCCATCCCTCCGAGGTCGGTAAATTGGTACCAGACGTGTCTGGGAAGATTAAAGTGCTGACTTGTTCATCGGCTGGCCACCGCAAGTCGTTGTATGGCCAAATACGCATTCATGTCGCCTCCACGACATCCCGTAGAAGTAGAATGCGCTGGCGCATCCCAGAAGGGATTGAGTAAAGCCGTCCTTTATCCTTTTATCCTTTTATGAACGGGTTTACAGAGAATTACGTCCCGGTGCAAACATGTCATATGCATAAAGGATGTGGAGGTGATCCCCGTACAGTCGGCATTGATCGATATTGATTGATTTTCCGCATAGTCGGTCGTTTCAAATGTGCATAATTCTCATATCCTTACCGATAAGTGGGCTTCAGAACAATTAAGAGAAACCGATCAGCCGAGGCATTATTGATCACATCATAATACCACGCTAATACATAAATACGTGCATAGCATTATCGATCCGACAACCAATCGATATTACCGATTCTGTATTTCTTTTATCGATCGGTACTGTTAATTATTGTACTGAGTTGCCTGCTTGAGGCTTGAGCGCAAAGTATGATGGATCGATGGCGATGTTTCATAAAAGTGAGCATGTCATTATTGATTGAATTTATTGATTTTGCCCGTAGCTGACCGCACGATGTAGGAGCCACGTAATGCCACTAACATACTCAAATTAGACGTAATCTTTATACCTAACGTTTATGGATTTGCTCCCAGTTGAGCACACTTCCTATCGCTCCTACCCTATTCTTTCCCTATCTTAATTTCTTTCTTCTTTCTCGTTCATTTCGTTGCTTTTTTATACTTCCTGTGTTTACTACAAGCCAATTAATCTCATTTTTCCTTCACTATGTTACATAGTTGTGGCTAAGCAAGTAAATAATTAAATAAATAAGTACGCTGCCCAGTAGGCCTCTCAATAAATAAATTGATCAATGTTATCGATTTTTTCTCTCCTATTTGACCGTTTGAAGCGGACATCACACGTATAAGTTGACAGCACAATATCTATCGGTTATGAAATGCTGATCAGTTTTTGTGCAGAGCCCATCGTTTGAGATGGAACTGCGCGGATGTACTGGCCGATGGACAGACCCCTCAGCAAGTGCACAGCATTGTATCACCGATCGATATCGATCGATAACATTCCTAGTTACAGTTTTTCGTTAAATGCGTTAAGAGGTAGTGGGGCAGCGTTTCTGGACGACCGCGAGGTCTGTTGTTTGTTTTTATAAAAGAGCAAACCCGCAGATCTGTATCGTCTGTTCTTCCGTCCGCGCAAAATTAGTGGCTCCCGGAGAGACAACGAGGAACGAGAGAGACACTCAAAAGGGCCACGAAAAAACTCAATTCATTTTCTTTAAGCCCGAAGTGGCTGGTGTCAAGTTTGTATGCTCTCCTAACGATGTTTTATTGCGATCGAAACTCCAGCGGACTCGAACTCGCACCTCCTCCTGACCGGGCAGATCTGCTCTACGCCATTACACCACCGCTGGGGTTTGATCGAAAGTAACATCCACACCATCCAGATAAATTGAATCATTTCTATCAAGACCCTCAGCTTGACAGCTTCCATGCTGGCTGGCTAATCTCCCACATATGAGTGAGTGCTGATGGGTCCCCTAGAGGTGAGGACGGTGTGTTTGACCAAAAAGCGCCGATGGTGTAGAGCACTCCCGCCCCTCGGCAGGAAGTGCGGGTTCGAGTCCCGCCTGGCGCTAGAGTTTTGATCGCAACAGAACATCGTTATGAGAATTCCACAAAGAGATTGCTTTACGTCGACCTTTCACATTGCCGACTCACCTTTGCCTTTACTACTCATGTGACCACTGCCATCGGTCTAGCTTCCTCCTCTTCTCGTTGTGAAGTATGCAGCCGTTTCCTCTTTCTTCAGTCTTTTTCTTTCACAGGACTGTTTTTATGAACGAGGTTCTAGAGCCGTAACCGATCTTGTGAACACTTTCATAGAACAGGAACTGTCACACTTCTTTTTACAGTTGCGCTCTATATAACAACGGCGTGTGTGCCCACATTCATCACTACATCGCAACATTTCAAGGTAAGCAAGTGGGTGCGAAGATTGGTTCAGGCTAATTAGGCCTGCCTACTTTATACTCAAAAGAAGACAAGCTTGTTCATACTTAACGAACAAGACTCAGACAAACCGCAGATCTCCCTCTCTCTCTTTGGAGAATCTTCGAAGCCTCTTGCCTAAGGGATTTCGGGCTGCTTATTGGAGAGCAATTGGATTCGTGAACCAAATGCGACCGTGTACTGACCAGAGACACAAGTGAATGCAGGGATGGACTCTTTGTTCCTAATGTGTCGGGCCGCCGGCTCATACTTCCTGTGTGGGTGTGTTCGCGATTGCATCCTGCAAGTCCAGGATTTTACGGCAAGGGGATACCATAGCCCCGAAGCTCTTCGGCGCCATCTTCAATAACGTCTTGCGCAACTTTGAATGGAAAGACATGAGAATATAGACTGACGGCCGGCAGCTGCACCATCTTCGCTTCGTTGACGACATCGCGGCGCTCATAACACTGCAGTTGCAGACAAAACTGATAGGAACACGAAGCTTCGCAGAACTGACGCTACTTGTCGCGAAAGTGGCCCACATGGGGCAGGGCACCAGACCATCTAGGTTCCGTCATAACTAGTGGAAGCACGAAACTTCACAGAACTGATGGAACTGCTCACTAATCTAACCTGCATGGGGACATCGCATCTCCACATGTAGGCCACGTTCACGACATGTAGTGGACTGATCAGCACACCACCAATATTCGTATTCAGTGCTTATTATTGTTGTGCTACTTTCATGAAAACTGGTGGGAACATGGAACTGATTCTACTGGTCGCTAATCTGGCCTGCATGGGAACATGTCACGCACCAGACCAATCAGTTCCTGCCAAAGCTGCTGGGAACGCAAAACTTCACAGAACCGATAGTGCTGCTCACTAATGTAGCCTACATAGGGACGACGCTTCTCCCCATGTAGGCCACATTCGCGACAAGTGCTGAACCGATTGACACACCTCATTAATCGTATTCAATCGTAAAACTTCACAGAACCGATGGTGCTGCTCACATCGCATCTCCCTATGTAGGCCACATTCACGACAAGTACTGAACTGATCAACATGCCACCACTATTCGTATTTAATGCGTATTATTATTGCGCTACTCTCATGAAGACTGGTAGGAACATGAAACTCACGCTACTGGGCGATAATGTGGCCTACGTAGGGCCTATGTCATACCATCGCTCACCCCGAGCGAAGCCTAATGATATGCTCCCATATCGATTCATCGCTTCGCGCGATCGATATGGGAGCCGATCATTAGGCTTCGCTCGGGGTGAGCGGTGGTATGACATAGGCCTAGCGCAGGTAACTCGTCGCACCATCTGACTCCCATCAAAACTAATGGGAACACGAAACTTCGCAGAACTGATGCTACTGGTCGCTAATGTGGCCTACATGGGAGCAGGTCATGCATCAGACCAATCAGTTCCCGCCAAAGCTGCTGGGAACGCAAAACTTCACAGAAACGATAGTGCTGCTCACTAATGTGGCCTTCATGGCGACCTCGCATCTCCTTATGTAGGCCACATTCACGACAAGTACTAAACTCTTAGCATTAACACACCGCCACTATTCGTATTCAATATTTATTATTTGCAAATGATAAGAGCACATTTATGACCACATGTGGTTGTTGGTCGTTGAATATGAAGAAAATAGTCCTCGCGGACATATGTACACACACACTCGAACATATGAAGACCTTACGAACACATAGTACATACTTCTCAGGCGCGCTACTACAATGATCCGCTCGGCTGTGGTCAGTCAGTCATTGCACATACGCGACTTACTCGGCAGAAGACAGGACGGCGGTGTATCGCCGTCGTGGTGGATGAGGGGAGCTCCCGACGGGAGCGAACCCCGAACAACAAAAGTGAGCCTTTGAACTGTGTGAGGGATGCGGATGAGGCGTCATTCGGACACGAAATCTTCTCAGGAGCACCTGTGCGCGCTGGCTAAGGAAACGGGGAGAGGAGAGCTACTTACTTACTACATATAGCAACCTAGTACTGGTAACAGCATCGGAGGCAAAATTCACAAAAAACGACAGAAAATCGAGACGAAAACGGTACAACAATGAGATGCTTTCGAAGCGACTGAGTGAAAGAAGGGCTGTGTGTATTTGGTGACCCTGTAAGGACGGGGGGAGGAGGAGAACAACAGCTAGTACCCGATCGACCGCGCATATGCTGAGCGAGAGAAACGAAACACACCAACACTGGAAGAGGGAGGAAGAGGAGGACGAGGAACAGGAGACGTGAACGGCGGGGGGGGGGGGGGGGGGGGGGGCAGGGCGGCAGTATACGCGACGGAGACAGACGACTAAGACCCGAATAGCAGATGAAGGAGAGAAGAGGAGGTGACGGAGCAGAAGACGTCCGTTCCGTCCGTCTAGAAGGCCGCCAGCTCGTTGTCCCGGGTGATGGCCTGCTGTTGCATCGCTGCCTCCTGTATGTCCATGTCGACCAGCGTACGGTCCTCCTCGTCAACTTCAGATTCAGAGTCGGAAGCGTCGTGATCGACTACGCCACCGAGCGGCGACGGACCCAGCGAAGACGTCAGCGGCGACGGTCCTGATGAAGCTAGAAACGATTCAGTGAACGCATTGACAGAACGGCAGCGCTCTCTAGCGCTGCATATCTTAAGTGCTTTTAAGGGGCACAGGGAAAGCGAAGAGCATATACAGGCATGGAACGTCATAAGCCCATAACTAGCCAGAAAATTCAACGGGTTCTGGCTCAAGACTAGCCTGGAGCAGTTTCTCATTATGTTCAAAGAACTCTGGGGTCGGATTCATCAACGACTTACAGCAATCTAACAGAGAAATTTACAGCCGAAATCCCTGATACCGCGGCTTATCAAGCGATATGGTGGGCGATAAGCCGCGTTATCAGAGTTTTCCGCTGTAAATTCTCGGTTAAAGTTATGTAAGTCGTTGATGAATCCGACCCCTGGTCGTTGGAAAAATTGCATTTTCTTTTAGAAAAATCGGAGTAGTGTTGAACCCCGTCCAAACATCTCTCATCGACAAAGCAGCGACATCCTTACCCAATCTAGGATTCGAAATTGTGCTGGTATGCACGTATGCAGGCTGGAGAAATCCGCTAATCTTCCCACTGTTAGATTGTAAGTAAAGCTCTGTCAATTTCCACAGCCTATATCCAGATCTAGAAACCATAACCTGCTTTTGTAACGGCTTTTTCCCGACTTAAACAAAAAACTGTTCTTTAGGCTACATATTCTGGCAATTCCTGTGCCTAGGGATTATATTGCCTTGAAATTCTGGCTTCAGACCGCACGGCTTCAATTTAGCGTCCATTTTCTGATAGGCATCGCGAAGACGCACCGCAGGGGTGCGGTTACTCACCGTTGCTCCTACCATAGTCGCGACAGCCAATCATATGCTCCGCCTTTGCGGCGAGCAAGAGTCTGCCGCGGTTACTGTATCAACAGCGGCGCTCCATTTTCTGATAGGCATCGCGAAGACGCACCGCAGGGGTGCGGTTACTCACCGTTGCTCCTACCATAGTCGCGACAGCCAATCATATGCTCCGCCTTTGCGGCGAGCAAGAGTCTGCCGCGGTTACTGTATCAACAGCGGCGCGTTCCCGCACCCCTGCGGTGTATCTTCGCGACATGTACCCATTACCTATGTGTCCTAGAGAATCGACATATAGTTGTCTGAGTTGATTTGAAAACGAAGCAACAACAAATCATTTCTGTCGTGGATCTTCAGCTTCGGATCACTTCCATCTGTGCAAAACAGGCTTCAAAATGATCTCTAAAGGCTCATAGATAGAGAGCCGGATCTCCATCTTTCGCACGAGTTGACTGCCGTTTATGGTCAGGTCAATTTGGCACCAACTGACGAGCATTTTGTTGAGTTTCAGGATCCATGAAACGGTCAGCAATACCGAAGTTTTAGAAGCTTACGTCTTAAGCCATCTAGCTGAACGACTACTGTTCGTCGTTCACGTCTGCTTTCTTTCTAATGTTACTCTCCAACTAATGTGGAGCTGTCAGGTCCTCGTTTGTCTTCTAGCAACCCTGACCCTCCAGGAATCGTCCAAGTAGGCCTTTAACATCTACTGCAAAAGCAGTTGCAAAACACTTCAAGGATCCTGAAACTGAACAAAATGCTAATCGGTCAGGTGCCAAATTGACCCATCCATAAACGACAGTCGACACGTGCGAATGGTGAAGATACACCGATTAGAACGAATCGTGTGGAGGTTCTCCATCTTCATTTTGCAGGTTTGGGCATAGCAAGTTCATCTTAGATTAGGTTCAGCCGTTCAGGAGTCGGATTCACCAACGACTTACATAACTTTAACAGAGAATTCACAGCGGAAAACTCAGATAACGCGGCTTATCGCTCACCATATCGCTTGATAAGCCGCGTTATCAGGGATTTCGGCTGTATTTTCTCTGATAAATTGCTGTAAATCGTTGATGAATCAGGCCCCTGATTAGTGCCTCTCTAAATATGAGTCTCTGAGATACCATTTTAATCCCCTTCCCATGTTGTGCTGATTCGTCAACCAAGACATTAAGAACACAGTTATTGGGCTTGTTCTCGCTTGATTCTCAAACAAATGCATTACGTACATACCATTTTCACTTTAAACTGGACACTTTTTTTCGTTTGGAACCGGACTCCTTTAGAAAAAAAATGGACATACCAAATCAGGCGTATCTAGAGCTTTGACAGGCAATCACTAACCAAATTAAAAAAAAAATCTTTAAAAAAACATCAAAATTTCACCCTTCCAGAGTGTCTTAAGAAAAAAGAGCTACATTTCTTCAATGAACATAAAATTCTTATAAATTGATTTAAGAATAAATAGCTACACTCCTTGAATGAACACAAAATTCCAAGTATTTGTTCTCAAACAATAAATCAAACAAATTACATATATAGAGTCTTTACTTTAAACTGATCATTATTCAATTAAAAAAATACTTTATTTTATGTCCATCTCAATAATTTATTTTATGTTTATCCTGAAGTATTTGAGATCAATGAATTGTTGGTGTGTTAGTGGAGTAGAGTTTGCGCCGTGCACTTGTTCTACACATTGTCATGCATTGCATTGTCTACCGTAATGTTAGTGTAATTGCTGTCTACAAGCGTGGAAGTCTAGAAACAGCAATAGCGATTGCCATAGAAAAAAAATACACCACCATTATCTACTTCATAATTTCAAGTAAACAGCATCAATAAAATAAAGATTGCAATGTTCCAGACGAATGCAAGACTTCTAACACAAGGAATTCTTGACCTTGGAGCTCTTTAGAATGCACCTATGACCAAAGGAGGTTGGCCAAAGGAGTAGAAATTCTCCGCTCATTCAAAAGTTGTATATATTTCTTCTTAAGACACGTCGTATAAGAGCTTTTGGATCTATCCTAGTCCGGGGGGGGGGGCACATAACTAAGAAGTATTATATGTAACAAATCCACTTGAGACTTACCGAGCGGCTCTTACAGAGCAACATGGAACTAAACAAGAAAAGTCACCAAGAAAAAAAAAATGAAAAAATACTTTTTTTGCGGTTGTAAGCAGGCAAAGTTGTGTGCCTCCTCACCATGTTAGATCTTGGTTATAACATGTCAGGCTGCCGTCAGCAGGCGGCGTACAGCTTCATCCGCCCTCCTCACCAGGTTAGATCCTGGTTACGACATGTCAGCCGGCGGTAGGTACGCGGCATGCCTCCATTCCGTCGCTCTTTGCCCGCCGAGTCGGTTGTAAAACCGCGGCGATTTTTTATTTTTTGTTTATTTTTTCGTTTTTTTGGGTTCTTTTAAGTTTCATCCTGTTCCCCAGGAGCCGCGCGGTAAGTCTCAATTCATTTTGTTACCTACTTTTTAGTGCTGCTATTCGTGCACGACATTGGCAACTATCGCCCGATCTGCCTGCTGTCCGTAGTCTACAAGCTGTTCACTCGAGTCATCCTGAATAGGATTAGTAGAACGCTGGACGAAGGACAGCCATGCGAAAAAGCAGGATTTCGGAGAGGATTCAGCACGATCGACCACATACACACCATTACGAAGCTCATCGAAGTGTCGCGAGAGTACAAGTTGCCGCTGTGCCTTACGTTCATTGACCTGAAGAAGGCATTCGACTCCGTCGAGACTGAAGCGGTCATGGAAGCCCTGCTCATCCAGGGCGTTCCTACTCGGTACATCAGAGTCCTTCGAGAGCTGTACAGTGGATTCACGACCAAGATCTCACCATTCTACAACGACGTCGTCATTGACGTGAAGAGAGGGGTTCGACAAGGGGATACCATATCCCCGAAGCTCTTCAGCGCCACCCTCGAAAACGTCATGCGCGAACTAGAATGGGATGACATGGGAGTGAAGGTCGACGGCCGGCAACTGCACCATCTTCGCTTCGCTGACGACATCGTGCTCATAACACCGAGCATCAGCCAGGCGGAGCGAATGCTGGCCGACTTCGATCGTGTATGTGGGAACGTTGGACTGCAGCTGAATCTTACGAAGACGATGTTCATGAGGAACGGATGGGTTTCTGATGCCCCATTCTCGCTCAACGAAACGAACATCTCCGAATGCTCCAGCTATGTGTATCTGGGTCGCGAAGTCAACATGGCCAACGACCTAGCACCAGAGCTGAGCAGGAGGAAACGAGCGGCTTGGGGAGCTTTCAAGAGCGTCGAAGAAGTCGTGAAGAAAACGAAGAACGTCCGACTCCGTGCCCACCTATTCGACTCTACCGTTCTTCCTGCCTTAACATACGCCTCAGAGACCTGGGCTATACGAAAGCAGGATGAACACGCGATCAGCGTCGCGCAGCGTGGAATCGAGAGGACGATGCTCGGAGTGACACGACTCACGCAAGTGAGAGAAGGCCTCCGGAGTTCCGAGCTTCGCCGACGTTCGAAGATCAGAGACGCTGTCGCATGGGCCAAGTCGTCGAAAATTAGGTGGGCCGGCCACGTAATGCGATTCGCAGACACCCGCTGGACGAGAGCCGTCACAGACTGGATTCCGCGGGATGTCAGAAGAACACCAGGACGCCCACCAACGCGTTGGTCGGACTTCTTCGTGAAAGCCCTGAACGACCGATATGACGCTCTTCGTGTCCCTCGAGCGAGGAGGATCCATTGGACCACTCTGGCACGCGACAGGGACGAATGGAGACGCTGCTGGCGCCCGCTCGAGCAAGTCGATGATCAACGGGACGACAGGTGATACAGGTGATACCTACTTTTTAATTATGTGGCCCTCCCGGACTAGGATAGATCCGAGCTTTTTAACGCGAATTTTCTTAAGACAACATTTAGCCTTTGCTACAAAGTGCCTATTTCCACTTTAGATGTTTATTTTGCTTGAAAGGAGTCCAGTTTAAAATGGAAAGTGTCCGATTTAAAAAGAAAAATGGCATTACAATGCATTTTTGCCAATTTCCAACAGTCTTCGAGGGGAAAACGCTTAGAAAAGCTTGAACCGAGATTCAACCAGGAAATCGGTGTCCAAATCCTATAGAGCTGCCTCCTTTGAATTCCAATCTCTCTCCAAAGGAGGCAGCTCTGAAGGCCTTGAACAGCTATTTCCCGAGTGAATCTCCGTTCGAGTTTTTCTAAACGTTTTCCCTCGAAAATAGTCGGAAATGGGCGACCAATTACATTCTAAGATTTATTGCTCGAATCTCTCATCGTTAAATTGAATGCTCAATTATTGCAGATGTAATACGGGATGCTACTATTCCTCCAATTCAAGGTCAGACTCACACCCCTAGCACTCGGCTTAAGATGCTTACTTGAGGACCTAGCAGTGAGCCCCAGAACTCTCAGACCTCTTTCACTCGTACGAGCTGCTCAAACTCAAAGACAGAACAGAACTCACTTCGATCACCGTGCTCTTCAGACATGGCGTCGGTCGGATCGTACGTCGAGTACATGCACTTCTTCTTCCGTTTACAGAACTTGCACCACTGATCGGTGTTCGCGATACCGAATCGCGCACGACACTTCTTCATGTCGGACACATCTGAAAGGGTTTCCGTGTACGGGAAGAACGTCGCCAGTCACGTCGAATCTCTCACTTCTTACGCATTTATCATGTCGCCCCGTTCCCTCTAACACCGCGCACCGCTGTGAGTAGTCGTTCTCTCTCAAGAACGTGTGCGACCGCTTTTTCCCAGTAAAAATTAGCCACTGGAGACACCCTTTGCTGTGGAGTATCACGTCCTTAGAAACGCTGCGCTCCTACGGTGATCACTGTCGCCTGGGGACCCTTCCCATGCACTCCCAGGTTCCCCGATTACCACTCGCAGCTCCCTTTCTCCCGCGAACAGCCTCTCGGGCGCTACGGTAGCTGATTGCCGGTGTTTGCACAGCTCGTCCGGGGGCTCTCAGGAGTACTGTACGGTGCTAATGACATCTCCACGACAATGCACACAAGACAGGCACTCGACGGGAGGCGCGCGCGACTTGCAGGCTGGATTGGGCGCTCTAGGACAACTGCAGAGAAAAGCCACCGCTCCTAGCACTCATCCCGCCGACGACAGGCAGACCAGAACGCGACACTTTCAGCCCAGACGTCACCAACGAAACGGGTACGGTAAGGAGTAGAGACAGCCGTAGCTACCGTCTGGCCAGAGTAGAAAGACCGCTGAAGCCACGATAGCGATGGACGCGACTAGGCGTCGCCAGAGCGCAAGGCCAGAGGAGTCTATGTCGCCTGGGGCCAGAGTCATCAACCGCTTCGCCCTCTTACAGTGAAAATACCGCCAAACCCCCTGGTATGGCAGTATTTTCACCGTTAAAGGGGATTGGCCGTTGATGATTCTGCCCTTCACCTGACCTCGTCGTTCAATATTAGGTGGGCCAGTAAAAAATTCGCTTCGCTGACGCCCGCTAGTTTCCGTGGATGTCAAAAGGACATCAGCATGCCCTTCTACGTCTTCGGTTGATTTGAATTGACGATCATCTGATATCATCTGACAGTAGTCTGGTGCTCCATCAAATCACCCTTAAAAAGTGCATCACAAAAGGCTCGGCCATCCTCTGTATGTGTCCCTTAGCAGCGAAAAAGCGTGCAATAAGTATGTACAATATTACCATTAATCAGGCTAAGATGAAAGACGCCACATGGCGTCATCGTAGGTCAACAGGCGCCACATAGTGTCTTCGTAGGTCAACAGGACATGATAAAATAGAAGAAACGTGGTCCGATGTGACGTTTTGTGTCTCATTTTGTTCTGTCCTGTCTTGCCAGGCCAGGCAGCCCTGCCTGATCAGTAAGATTTCGCGCTCCAATGATAATTTGCGACAGGGTCGAGCAAGTAATCCTTCAAAGTAGTCAAAGGGCCTATTTAGACAAATAAACTATCAACAGCAAAGTGAGGACTCCTATGTGGTAAATGATGGCGGAAAATGTGAAAAGTATGTAAATAGTACAGTAAAAGCGTTGGATAACGTTGACTGAACCTTAACTGCGACGCCACATGGCGTCTTCGTGGTTCAAAACACGACAAAACAGGAAAACATGGCATGTTATGTGGGATTTTCCGTTTTACCATAGTTTAACGTGACGACAGCTTGGTGAAACGACAGTACCCGAGTGCTTCACGTTTTTTTTGCCGAATATACTGCGGTATTAAACAGTGGGCGCGTGTAGCGCAGTCGGCGGAGGCGCGACTGTCGCGTGCACCCGATACCAGGTTCCTGGTTCGGATTTCCCGCCCAGGCCAACCAAGCCTTCCATCCCTCCGGGGTCGGTGAATTGGTACCAGAAGTGTCTGGGAAGGATAAAGCGCTGACATGTTCATCGGCTGGCCACCGCAAGTCATTGTATGGCCAAATACGCATTCGTGTCGCCTCCACGACATCCGTAGAAGCAGAATGCGCTGGCGCATCCCAGAGGGGATTGAGTAACGCCGTCCTTTATCCTTATCCTTATTAAACAGTAACAATAGTTTTCAACCAATGCCACATAGCGTCTATTCAATGCCAACCTGCAATGGTCAGATTCACTTGTTTACGACGCTCTTATATCATCTAAAAGAGCACCACGACTCGCTAAAGCTAGGAAAACCCACACTGGGCTATTCTGGCACGCAACAGCGTCGGGAGCAGACGCTGTTTGCGCCCGTTCAAACACTTGGGACGGTAGTCGACATAGTTGATGAAGTGACGTTGCAAACAAATGCATCTCACAAGGTCATTGCCATGTCGCATCGACACGACGCCAAGTGGCATTGGTTGTGTTGATTGGTTTTTACGTATTGTTTTTGTTTACATAGCTCAGCTAAAAAGGTTGAGCACTGTGAATCAAGCGATCGTCAGGTTACACCATAGTTAGACGGAAAATCCCACATAACATGCCATATTTTCCTGATTTATCATGTTTTGACCTACAAAGACGCCATGTGGCGTAGCAGTTCAGGTTCCTCGTTACCCCATGTTATTGCAGTACTATTTCACATACGTCTTACTTTTTCCACCATTATTTACCCCATAGAAGCCCTCCCTTTTGCTATTGTCAGTTTATTTGTCTGAAGAGGTCCTCCGACTAATTTGTAACATTACTTGCTCGACCCTGTCGCAAATCACTGGAGCGCGAAATCTCACAGCAAGGACAGGACTGCAAGGGCCTGTTCATACTTCGCGACAAGAGCGACTCGCCGCCCGTGCAAAACATGCATATCGATTGAAACCGAGCGCGCCGCCGAAAAGTGTTCATACACTCGAGCTCCGGCACTGTCGCTCCAGTCGCTGCTGTCGACTGCTCATACTTCCGTGCACTGCGCTCTCGTCCCTCCCGTCGCCAGTGCAAAACATGCAAATCGATCCCACGCCGCCGAAAAGTGTTCATATTCGAGCACCGGCGCTGTTGCTCCAGTCGCTGCTGCCGCGAAGTATGAACAGGCGTCCCTAACAAGACATTACAAGCGAAAACAAGACAAGACAGAAAACGTCACATCGCACGATGTTTCTTGTATTTCACCACATTCTGTTGACATATCGCGACGCCACGTGGCGTCTGTTGACCTACGACGACGCTACGTGGCGTCTGTTGACCTACGACGACGCCATGTGGCGTCCACCGTCTTCGCCTTGACTAGTGGTAGTATTGTACATGTTTAATACAAAATACAACAAGTACTACTTAATACAACTACAACACAACTCTAACAAACCAATATATAATTTTTCGATGTTAAGGAACACATATAGAGGCTAGCCGAGCCTATTTGTGATGAAAATTCGCGCTCACAAGAACTTTTCAAGGCTGATTGGGTACTAAGTAGTCGGTAGTCGGGTAAACTTTAACCCAGCAGTTCGCCTGGGGTCAGATTCATCAACCGCTTACGGGCCGGGATGGTGAAAAGTGCCGCCAAACCTGATGCAAATGAATGTCATATCAGGGGTTCGGCGGTACTTTTCATCGTTACTGGCCGCTAAATCTGGTCCCTGGACAAGTTCCCATTTCTGTGTGAAATTTTACCTTCTAAACCACCTGAATTCAGGCCTCGAAATCCCAAAAAGGAATTCTAGCAGAACTCCAGACACCACCAATGACGCAGACCCCTAACAGCAGACACTCCTTACCTTCGCTCTTGTCGCGCCTCTTCTTCTTTCGCTTATGCACGGCGTAGTTCTCACGAGCCGACCAACCCGGATACTTGGCCTTGTGCTGTTCGCGATCTGCTCGGGCCATGTCGAAGTACCTGAAGGATGATGGCGTTAAGGACCATGTACAGCTGGTAGATGAGTTCATCTGAGCAGCTTCAGAAGGTGTGCTCACTTCTGCTGCTCCTCCTTGGGCAGATCGTGCCATCGCTTGCCGAGCTCCTTATTCAACTCGGCGCTCTGCTTCTCCTTGTAGCCGAGCTCTTCCATCAGCTTCGGCCGGTTCTCCTTCATGAACCACATGAACGCGTTCAACGGCTTCTTGATGTGATCCTCCTAAAAACCTTGGTGTTATCGACGTAGAACGTCGCTAACCGTACCCACGCCACATGGCGTAGTCACTGGTCGACGCAAGAAAAAAACAGGAGAGCACAGAAACAAGCATCTTGTTTAGAGACCTACGACGACGTCATGTGGCACTCGTTTCTCGCCAGGTATCTTATGCCCGCTGATCCTATCCTATACTAGTCGCGAATGTGGCCTACACGGAGGAAACCGAAATTTGCCAGTCAATCACAGACCGTAATGCCGGAAAGCCTTCCATCGCAGAGTTACATGATTAATACCGAACTACACGGAGCTGGGCAAAGGAAATAGCACGTTCTTACCATCCTATGTAGGCCACATTAACGACAAGTCCACGACTCTCGCTTAGAAACGATTATAGCGGTCACACTTCATATTTATAAGCTTTACTAGGCAGGTATACTAGAAATAACGAAACAACACTGGCAGCGTTAGACGGGATATATACTTACGTCGCAGAGCGGCGCATTGATTGTCTGCGCCACCCAATCGATACGTAGGGTGTTCATAGTGCCGCATCGCCCGGAGTCCGAAGTATAAATCCCTTCTTAGGAATATCTACTGAGCACTAGGATGATGTTTCCTAAGGGTCTGTTCATACCTCGCGACAGCAGCGACAAGAGCGCAGCGCGCGGAGGTATGAACGGGCGGCAGTAGCGATCGGAGCGACAACGCCGGCGCTCGAGTATGAACACTTTTCGGCGGCGCACGCTCGATTTTAATCGATATGCATGTGTCACAGCATCGCGTAGTATGAATAGGCCCTAAGGTCTGGATAATTCAGTATTTATACTCAAGTCGCTGTGTGTCGCAACATCACGAAACCGTCCAATATCGATCATTCGCGCGGCCTAATCAATGTCGTTAGTTCTGCGTCGCGTTGGAGCTTAGGTATAAACCACGTCGTTCAAATGGCAATTCAAAGCGATAGCACGCCAGCGATCGATTGACGAGTCAAATCCACATCGAGCGATCAATCGATTAATGGAGGCGTGTCATCACGTCGCGGAAGCATAAACAGCGCCTAAAGCGACACTTGCACTTCAATCACCACGTGCCACTGCGCTGGATAAGTTATCAATATCGATCGTCTGTGCGGCGTAATCAATACTGATCGCTTTCATAAAGCCGCGCCAGCGATCAGTATTCATTATTTCCCATTTACCTTTACTTTACCTTTCAGTATTGATTACCCATTATTTACTTATTTATTTACTGAAACTTGAATACTGAAGAAATTGCACTTTGGTCTATACCATTACTAAAATACTTGCTATCTGACGCCAAGTGGCGTGCAGATCCACGACCTGATCCTGACCGAAATCCTGTTATTACTAGTCGACAATGTGGTCTACATGATGCGCCGTCCACTCAGAGTCGCACGAAACGGTTGCACCACCCACAGAGGTTGGCACCCTAGTCGGCTGGTGCATGTTCGCTCGATGCTCCGATTGGTTCCGATCTACTGGTGCGTTCCCGCCCAGTCCGGCTGGTCGCATTAAAGAGTAGTACTGCCTCATCTTCTATACCCAATTCTGTGCCAAAGTGACCCATAAATAATTTTCAACGCTCACGACCTTCTAAGCGGCATGCTGATCTCACAATCAGCCCAATAACCTGTCCGTAAGTCTCACCTTCTTGACCTTCCCGTCTCGTGTCCGCCGCATGCCATCATGCGACATATTGTTCGCCATTGATGTGATCGGCGAGCTGACGAATGGTAATCGCATCTGGTTCATCTGAAGAAGAGTCACGATTGGCATGAAGCTACTGACAGCGCCGGAAAAATTAGGAACAAGGGGGAGAAGGAGGAGAGGAAGTGAAAAAATCGCTGACTTGATTGAGGGGATTCGAGGATCGCATGCTGGCCGCCAATGGCACGTCCATTTTCATGCCGGCAGCTGCCATGCTACCGTACAGGGGACTGCACGGGCCGTTCATCATCATCATCTGTCGATACATCTCCATGTTGTGCGGACTGAGTGCCGCTGGCATCACACATGGCATGAACGACGGAGACATCGGCGCCCTCATGCCCATGCCGTACGGTTGCTGAAAGGACGCAGATCTCATTTACAAGCAAAACTAGCGTCTTGAGCTTTAGTGATGCCATTCAAGTTCAATTCAGACAACTAAGGGAACAGCAATGAAGGCTACATGGTAGTCGCGAAGGATTCTGATGCGAACAAGCATCAAAGGGACCGTATAAAAACTCTGAAGATCTGGTGGAGTTGATGAACTAGCTAGACGGGATGGTATTTGTCGTCATTGTGGCCTACATAGGGATGAGGGACTCATATAAAACTCCAGAGCCACTTTTTCTGTGTCATTTTCACTTCTCGACAGGCTACGGATGTGATCATAGCCCTTTGTATGGCTTTGTTTGTGAGGTTTCCGCTGGACGCTCCCCACCCAACTTGAAACGCATCTGGGTAACGGAGCGTGCGGCGGAAACCTCATAAACAAAACCATACAGAAGGCTATGACCAGACCAGTAGCCCACCCAGAAGCAAACACGTGAAGGTGACACAGAAAAAGTGGCTCTGGAGTTTTATATGAGTCCCTCGTCCCTATGTAGGCCACAAAGAGAACAAATACCGTTCCGTCTAGCTACCCCACCAATGTCACCAGAACTTTTAGAGGTTTTATCCGACCCCTTTGATGCTTGTTCGCATCAGAATTCTTCGCGACTACCGTGTAGGCTCTATTGCTGTTGGTGCTTTGCATATCTATACAGGCGCCACAATAAAACTGTGCGCTACTAAGCGCTTCTGCGCTGTTATGCCTGAGAACGTTCCCAGAGCATATTTCGACGCGGCCGTCATCAAGCTCCACACACTTCCTTCGGCCGTCTTGCCAGACTTTCAGATAACTCAATGATAGGAGAACCTTTTCGCCTTCGAGTTCTCTCTCGGAAGCTGAATGGTTAATATTCATTACTTAAAAAAAAATGAGAACAATGTCACGAATGTGAACAGAATTGGGAGTTGGGAGCACGCTAGCCAATCATAACCAATCAGAGCACAGACCGAACAAACCCTGGCCAATCAGGGACGAGATTTACCAATCGCTTACCGCTCTCTAACGGTGAAAATACCGCCAAACCTGATGCTGATGAATGTCATATCAGCGGCCAGATTCATCAACCATTACCAGCCGGTAACGGCGAAACATACCGCCAAACCTGGGGCCGGATTCATCAACAATTAAACCCGTGGATATACGGGGTATAAGGGCTAGAGTTAAAGTAAGAGTCAGAGACGCAGGGTTCATCGTGGGTATCTCTACTCCCTATACCAGCGGGTTAGTCGTTGATGAATCCGCCCCCAGGGGTTTGGCGGTATTTTCACCGTTAGAGGGCGGTAAGCGGTTGATGAATCTGACCCCAAGGCACCGACTGCACAAACCCTCTCTTACTGCCACACCCATTCGATATGACCTGATGATTGGCTTGCGCGTTCCCACCTCCCAATGCTGCCTACAATCCCGACTGGGACCAAAAATCAATATTTTTGATTAGCAAGGCTTATCCTAAGGGCATTTAAGCAACGATTTTTAAAAAATTGGAAAAGTTAGGCCAGCTATCAAAGAAATGCGATCAACCTTACATCATCGGCCGCCTTACATCACCACCGACCAAATTTCACACTTTTCCATCTTCTACAGAAGTACTGAAGGCAAAGGACAAGGAGATAAAGACCTCAAGGTCGGTGTGTGGTATGCGCCACAAATTCTACTTCTACAGGATATCGTAGAGCCAATTTCAACGCGTATTTGGCCTCCACAACGACTTGGCGCGATCAGCCTATGGACAAATCAGCATTTTATCCTTCCGGGGCGGGTCTGGTACAACTCATCGACACCGGAAGGATGGAAGGCTTGCTTGGCCTCGGCGGGTAACTCGAACCGAGAACCTGGAATCGGGTGCTTGGCAGCGCAGTTGCAGGAAGCGCTGGCTGCCGAGTGCACCAGATTCCATTTTCTGGGTTCGAATTTCCTGCCAAGGTCAACCAAGCCTTCTATTCCTCCCGGGCTGAGGAATTGCTACCGGACTCGTATAGGAAGGCTGAAGCACTGACACTCCATCACCTGACCACCGCAAGTTATTGCAAAGGCCAAATGCGTATTCAAATTGCTCCACAACATCCCGTGAAAGTAGAATGCGTGGCGCATCCCAGAAGGAATTGACAAACGCCGCCTTCATTTTTTTATCCCAGAGGAAGATACTTTACCTAATTTGCATCCCAGCTTCGTAAGAACTTCTCCAGCAACACAAGAAGGACCTATTTTGAGTTATGCAATTTGGGGAGGGGGAGGGGAGGAGAGGGAATACCGTAACTAAGTGAAATTGTTGGGGAGAACAGACGTCATCTGGCGTTTCACACATGCATACATTCGAGGGCCGGATTCATCAACGATTTACAGCAATTTAACGGAGAAAATACAGCCGAAACCCCTGATAACGCGGCTTATCAAGGGATACGGTGAACATTTCGCCATAATAAGCCACGCTATCAGGAATTTTGGCTGTATGATCCCCGTTAAATTGCTGTTAGTCGTTGATGAATTTTGCCCCAGGTCTTGGTAGTGACTGTGATTTGAATTGTTACTTGTGATGGTGTTACATCTTCATGCGGAACAAGGTAGGTCATGAAAGGAAGGAGACGCTGCATAGCGTCGTTGTCATGGTACTTTCTGTTTCATCGTGTCAATGTGAATTCTAGGTTACAGATACTCATCACCGAAGTGCCTGGCTCAGGCGAACGACGAAAATGAACACCCCTGCAAAATCGAATCTCCGCCCTTCAAATGATAGACATGTATATTCCACTTTTGCGAAGTATTTGAACCTACCGAGTGAGGGACCCTGATAGTTTACTATGGAACCGCAAAGCCCCAAAAGGCGATATATTTCAAACTCGAATATACGGGAAAGTGCAAAAATACTGCAAGTCAAGGAATCGAGCACCTGACCCGGAGCCTATAAAGCAGTATTTTTGCTTTTTCTGCCTATTCCATGTTTGGAAACTACTGGCGTTGTGATTCCACAGTAAACTTTCAGCCACGCAACTCGGTAGGTTCAAGGACTGCAGAAATCGAACACATGTTTCTACTATTTGAAGGCTAGAGATTCTCACAGTGGTGTTTATTTCCGCCGCTCAGACATACCACGTTGACCGTATGGAATCAGAAGACCTGTCACAGACGTTGTTTCGCATGTGTTGGGGTTCAGTAGTGTTGACGGCGTCGTTCTGGTCAGTTTTAGGTCGAATTCCGACTCTTCAGCCTCTCCTAAACCACCATGTCCACCAGTCCACAGTTGCCCTTAAGCCAACCAATCCTCCCAGTTCCTCTCATACACCGACCGATCATCGAAGACACTCTCGTCGCTGTCGTTGTCGCCGCTCCTCAACCTGACCGTACGACATCCGGGGACAAACAAATTATATTCTTCGGCCCAATTGACCGTATCCTCTCTATGACACATGCACACCACGACGACGACGATGACGACGGCCTTTGTAGGCGAGAGAAAGACGACGACGCAATTAGAAAGCGCGCCCCGCTGCGAATCGGTCGGCATCGGCATCGGCATCGGCGACGGCGGTGACGGTGACGACGACGCCACCAGCTACCGTACTCGCCTGTTCTGGACATCGTCGTCGCTTTCCAGGCAGGCATTCGGCGCGTGTCAGCGCTCAGCAGCGGCACAAATTGTGGACGCAATTTGACAATCGGCGAGACTCCCGCCGCTGCTGCTCGACTTGACGACGTGTAATTAAACCGCGACGGTCGGAAATGACGACGACGAAAACGACGACGACGACGAGCAGAGGAGGTCTCGCTCGGCCTGGACCTGGCCCTGGCCCCGAAGAACAAAGTGAGATCCGGGGCACCGGCACACACAGAGAGGCGAGATGTGGATTGCGTAACGACGCTGTTGTCCCCGATGGGAGTCGCGTTCGAGTCACAAAACGCTCTCTGAGACAAAGCGCGCACCGGAAACGCTGCTCTGAAAGCTCTTGAACGCCTCCACACAATCACCGACGGCAATCACCGCTTGGAGGTTAGGCGGCAGACATTTTCCGACGACTACGGTAGGATTCGAGAAGCGAGTTGGAAGGGTACTCACCGACATGATCCATGGCATCATGAACGGCAGTCCGAAGCTCGGACTGTACGCGGCCGCATTCTGGAGATTCGCGAGGTTCGCGAAGCTCGGCGATGGGATCGGCTTCACGAATGCGCCGCTTTTCGAACCTGAAATGAGAGCATTTTGCACATCACCACGGAACAAACAGACATAAACGTGCCAAATACCTTAAAATAAGTACAATTTCAAAAATTTAATACAAATTTTGATCCAAGTCGTTAATGTGGCCAGCACGGAGACAACTAATGCGGCAACCAATCAGAACACCTAACGAATACGCACTGGCCAATCAAAACGTCGACTGTCTATGCACATCTGAAACGCCTTGGGGCCAGATTCATCAACCGCTTACCGCCCTTTAAAGGTGAAAATACCGCCAAACTTGATGCTGAATCAATGCCATATCAGGGTTTGGCGGTATCTTCACCGTTAGATGGCGGTAAGCGGTTGATGAATCCGGACCCTGAAGAGCCTAGTGCGCCAACCTTCTGCATGTAGGCCACATTAGCGACTTGTATCAAAAAGTGGCCAGAAAATAAAACTGCGTTAAACCTAAATTAAACAAATACACCTCAATTTAATTGACTTGAAATATTAAAGGGCCTTTCTTTTTCATAAAAGTGAATAGAAATGAAACAAAATTTCCATAGAAAAACCTCTATTTCCCATTTCAAAACAACAACAAATTACCAAATAAGACGAGCACAGACTAGACATTGGATCCGACGCCGAATAGGATAACTTGAATCCGTCATTTTTTCATACCTGGTGAAGAGGATTGTGCAAGCAATGGCATTTTCGAAGAGCCCCGGATCTTGGAATTATTCAGATGAGAGCAGCTTTAAGAGGAAGGATTTTCCGATGATCCAAATCACTGATTTATCTTAGGATCTCACACTGGATGTTCAAATCGAAAATGGCCTCAGATTCTAATTTAAATCACTCATCTGAATTGTCCGAAAATCCGATATGGGACCAGATTCATCAACCGCCTACCGCCCTCTAACGGTGAAAATACCGCCAAGCCCCGGTATGACATCATCAGCATCGGTATTTGGCGGTGTTTTCACCGTTAGAGGGCGGTAAGCGGTTGATGAACCTGGCCCCTGCTGAAAATCACCCAGCCTTGAATCGCCCTAAGATCTAGACTTTTCAAAAATCCTATTGTTTGCGCAATCCTTTTCAACCTGGGTTTGAAAAGAAAATGACGGATCCGAGTTGTCGGAATCAGCGTTGGATCCAATATCTAGTACAGACCAAGTCCACAAAGAGCACAAGAAGGTGAGCTTTGCCACCTTAACGAACTCTTTACGGAGCACCATGACCCTTAAGAAAGCTCGGATCTCAAAAATAGGAGAAATCCACTGAGATCTTCTTTCTGGCTCAAACCTCGCTGTCAGTTCTCTTAGGTGCAATTCAACTTGGGTATGGTAAACCTGTATGCCGTCACGTGTCTCCAGGGGCTAGATTCATCAACCGCTTACCGTCCGGTAAGGGCGAAAAGTACCGCCACACCACTGATATGACATTCACCAGCATGAGGTTGACGGTAGTTTTCACCGTTACCGGCCGGTAAGCGGATGATGAACCTGGCCCCAGGTAACCACGTTGGATAAGCGCAAGTCTCACAGACCTGAGAAGCGACAATGTTGCCTCTACCTGGACTATACAGATCCGTACAAATTCCTCTCCACTAAGCAGAGCTTCACAGATATTTGCCACAGCAAATTTGACCTGTAACGTGTCGTCTTCTCAAAAACAAGGTATGAACCCCAGATCTCGAATCACTTACAGAATGCGCCTCGCTCAACGAAATCTTATGAAAATATTTAATTAGAATACAAGAGCAGACCCAAACGGTAAAGGACGTGTGGCCTCACAGCCTGTTCTTCGTATACCATTACAGAGGATTGGGTGATGAAGAAGAACTGTAAGGATTTGTGCTGCTTTTCAAATGCGTAGTCGGAAGAGGTGTCAGCTTTCGCATGCATCCGATACCAGGTTCCTGATTCGGATCTACAGCCCAGGCCAAGTCATCCAATTTTTCGGATGTGGCGAATTGGTACCAGACTAGTCCGGGAAGGATAAAGCACTGACTTGTATTTCGGCTGGCCGCCGCAAGTCATTTTGTGGCCAAATACGCATTCAAATCGCTTCTATGAGATATCGCAGAAGTAGAATGCATGGCGCATCCCAAAAGCGATTGAGTAACGCCCTCCCTTTATCATGTATCCTTATCCTTATCGTTGAATGTCAAACCGTCTTCAGAATCGTGACACTCCAAAGGTTCTGTTAATAGGCAAAGTTTTGTGACAGAAAATCCTGAGTGTGGCCAAAAAATTGGGTGTATGAAGACCACAAGTTCATCTAGTCCAGCTAGGTGAAAAGGCTGATGGCGTTGATCACCGATACGTCAAGCAACGTCTCCGTGTCACGTGTCATAGTGACCCAGTAAGACACGAAGCGTGTCATCTCCTTCGCGTTTTCGGAACTAGTCGGCAATCTGGCCTGCACATGAAGCGAGAATCTGCATAGTGAGGCATAGTCTGCAGAAAAGTCCTCCCTACGAAGAATCAGACATCTTGGGGTGGCCAGTTGTATGCGTCTGATCCACCTTCGCTGATTGAGTTTCCACAGTATCCCACAGTAGTTGAAAGCATGGCGTATCCCGGACATTCCAACGACCGGGCGCTGACAAGAAAGGTAGTGGTTGTTAATGTGGCCTACATGATTATTGGTGAAGCCACACTGGAATAATCAGGCCGCATCAAATGAAAGTGCACGGTCCATAAGTGGTTTCGAGTTTTATGGTCGTTGCTCTGATTGGTGTGATAAGCTTGCATGTTGTCATCTCTACATGTAGGCCGCATTAACGACTAGTACCCATGCACTGAATAAAATGCCCACTACTTCAAACATTTCTGAAGTAAGGACAACCAATTAACTGGGTCATTCTGGCACGTGACAGGGTTAGCTGAACGAGTGGTCTTTTTCCTTTCTTAGTAGCAATCCAAATCACCTGGTCCCACATCAGAGCGGCTCTTTCGGACGCGACAACGCCCACAGCACGAACAGGCTACCTGGACAGCTCATGTGGAGTTTGCGCCGGTTCTACTTCACCTCAATACGCTATTCATCACTCAGACGACTATTTCATCATCGTTCTTAAAGCATTACTCAACACATTCTCAACAACTCGTCTCGAATAGTTGGCGCCAACAGCCGCTTCTCCTCTCCAACTTCAAACTCTCGACCGAAGAAGTTTAGCCATAAAACTGGGTCCCCAACCTCACAATGGCTGCAGAGGGTTGTAAAGGCTTTCATGAAGACAAATCCTTCCTCAGCTAAAAGACCTTGTCAGCTTTTCGGATCTCTGTTACATGCCAAGGTTTAGTGCTTTGACCCCGATCGAGACTTCCTGCTCTGTAGCCGAAGAACAGCTGCTTCTGCCGCCAGCCAGCCAGCCAGCAAAACGTGGCAGGAATATGAGAAATGACTCTGGACTTTATGATAGATATATGGCTGCTATTAGACACGATGTCACTTAGAGAACTGCCTAGTCCCGTATCCTCAAGGTCAATGGCGTTACACTGTCCGATAAAGAATAGCCACAATCCAAACGGAAGCCGGCGCAGAAGCTGTCGAAAACTGTTCAACACCTCGTCGTCGCCCTCGCGGTCCGGATAGCTAATGGCGACCCTTACCTTTTGAGAAGCTAAACTATGAGGAGCCACTCATTTTTGCGGAATGAAACAAACCTACGCTATCATTTACCAACTACAGCTGAAGGTCATTACCGGCCAAATCAGGAACCACGACAGTGAAAGCCAGATGCAATAAGGACAGAATCACAGGGGGATATCTCTATTACGTTGTGCCATAAGTCCCCGCCGTTTTTTCAACGATTCACTGCGGATTTCGCCGGCGTTGTCTTGCACAGCAGTATACAGCCTTCGAAAGAGAATGATTTGTTCTATCAAAGCATGTACTGCATTTCTTTTTTCATCATGAATTTTGTCAATTTTTAGGTCATTAAAGTGAAAAAGTGAAAAGTGGCCACCTACGCAGTCGCTTCCCTCCGCTTAGGTTTGGAATTTTTGCGCAGTTTTTCATAATATTTGGAAGACAATGTTCTGTGCTACAAGAATACGTGCTGGTCCTATTTGCTCATTTGCCCTTTACTGATTTTTAGGTCATCAAATTGGGACCTCCAACTTTTCCGTTCGAATTTTTACCGACAGCTACTGCCCTAGGGTTGGAATTTTTTGCTTGTTGTTATAAGTCGTTCGGAAGAGGATGTCTTGCTCAGTAAGAATTTGTGTCGCGTTTATTGACTCATGCTGATTTCTGTCGAATATCAAAAATTGAACGAGGAGAAGTTGTTGGTGAAAATGATTTTTCTCGCATATCAACAAAATTCCAAAAAGAGAGAAATCATCTTCACCAACAACTCCTTCGCCTTGTTCAGATGTTGATATTCGACAGAAATCAGCATGAGCCAATAAACGCGACACGAGTTCTTATTGAGCAAAACACCCTCTTCTGAACAACATATAACACTATGCAAATAAGCCCAACTACAAAACCGAGCTGTCGGTAAAAATTCGGACGGAAAAGTCGGACGTCCCAATTTGATTACCTAAAAATCAATAAAGGACGAATGAGCAAATAGGACCAACACATATTCTTGTAGCACAGATCATTGTCTTCCAAATGCTATGAAAAAATGCGCAAAAATTCCAAACTAAGCGGAGAGAAGCGACCGCGCAGATGACCACTTTTTCACTTTTCACTTTAACGGCCTACAAATTGACAAAATTCAGGATGAAGAAAGAAATGCAGTATAAGTCTGATAGAGCAAGTCAATATGCAAGAGACCGCCGGCGAAATCCGCAGTGAATCGTTGAAAAAACGGCGGGGACTTATGGAACAACCTGATAGAATGTAGACTAGCACAAAACGGCAACCTTTCCTCGTGTTCCTAGAAAAAAACCCAAACAAAATCGCGTCGAAGAAATGGCAATGTTTTAAGAGAAAACATGCGCCTAGTATCCCCTAACAATACAGCGATTCCATGACACGGTTCCGTAAGGCCCGCTTATACTTTGACGCCGAGCGACGCGACGCTATGTATGGCAGCTATATTGATTGAGCGGCACAATCGATCAATTTGGCCACTTTACATGCCGTCGCGTCGCTCGGCGTTGGAAGTATAAACGGGGCCTAAAGGTTCCCATGGAATCTAGAAGCGTTAGGGTAACACACGAGAGAGTTGTCGATTTGTGCTTGCCTAATGCTTGTGTCTGTGTTCCATTCATATTCGACCTGCAGTTCACGTCCTGCTCACAACTAAACTTCACTCTCGTTCCTGAGTTAGCCAGTAGTGCTCTTCCCCGCTTGAATTTGAGATGTTGCTCCACTCGAAGAAGTCATTTGTGAGCACGTTATGGTATGGATCACTCCTGGGGCCAGATTCACCAACCTTTTACCGACCACTAACGGTGAAAATACCGTGACATTTAACATTAATCAGCATCAGTTTTTGGCGGTATTTTCACCGTTAGAGGATGGTAAACGGTTGATGAATCTGGCCCCTGGTAATCCAAACACCCCAAGTGCCACTCAAGCTCGACCTCAGGCAGGACTCGAACTCGTAAGTCCTCAACTGCTATGCCACAGAGAGGCGTTTGCCGTCCATCCTTCTGATGGGACCAAACCGTGGACCTAATTCTGAAGCAGCGATCAATGTTGAAGCGCAGATCCTGTACATCACACAAAAAACTGGTAGTAGTCGGCAATGTGGCCTACATGAGAAGGACGTGCCAGCCAATCAGAGCACCGCCGAAGGCAGGAGAGCACAGAAGAGAAGGAACTGCGAGTTGTGAGCAACTTGGGCACGCTTAGACAGCTTCGATGGAGCGCATTAAAGGGGTTCCTTCAGCGAATGTGAGCACAGAACCCAGCATGCTCTCTGCGTTCACGACCAGCGTGCAGGCCATATTGTCGACTAGTACCGAGACACGAACGGAATGGCGGCCTTTCTGTTCTACTAGGCCATTCTAGCATATCACACGGAAACTTTTCGTGAACAAATCTGCCGCTGGTGATTAATAATAACCGCCCAAGCTCGGCGGAAACGGTAACCGTCTTATACACAGCAAAATCGGATAATGGTAGCTAATGTCGCCTACAAGGCGAGCCGAGAACGCACCAGCCAATCAGGGCGCGGGCTCCCTCTTGATGAAGCAGTCTGATAGATCTGGTGCATTCATCTCTTCCCTATGTAGACCACATCAACGACAATCTCCAAAATCGCTTCTCCCATCAGTGGGGTCGTTCAGAATGAAAATCCTGATTCGATACACTTATTCAAAGCAGTAGATTCTAGAACACTGCCGTAGCATGAACTCTAGAACGCATTACCAGCCACTTTTTTCGCACAATTTACCCGTCAGAAACTCTAGAAGACCCCGCCGGCCTTTTTGCAACCACCTAGCTGTCATGCCCAGCTCAAGTAGTCGATGGATTTCTTCAGTGTCGTCACCTTTCCTCGAACGGGACGTTAGGCCCATAACTAGCCCTCTTTCCGGGGCAAACCAACACGTCACACAAAATGAGACGGCCGTTTTTTCGGCGGCAAATGGGACGACGTCCCATAGAGGGTTGTGTGCCCCAGAGTACTGGTAAAATAAACGCACGCAAACACTATCAGATAAGAAAGTTCAGGCGCCCTTTTCGTCCGGCCCTTCGCTGTACTTATCGACTTCTTATAGCCAGCGGTTAACCGTTTCTTCTCCTCGGAGGCCAGCGGTGACTAATAGACCACCCACCCACCACATTAGGAAGCTCTTCGCTCGGACGAGACGAGACGAGAGTCACTTACAAGCCGCGGCTTATTGGCAAACATGCTCCGCCGCCAATTGACAGCGATACACGCACACTTTCAGCGCAAACATCGCTCTGAAGAGTCGCCGAAAGCGATCGTCGGCGAGCGAACAAGCCGTTGCGGCAGTCGGGAGCCGCTCTCCACCGCCACGGTAAACAGCTCGACATCCTCTTGACTACGATAGCTGACAGCTCCTCGGCCTTATCACCTTGTCCTCCACATCGGGGAAACGACCTGCAGATCGAGCCCAGAGAGATGTGTGTTTGCTTCGCACAGCCTCAGAGCCTCATCTGTTAGCGACAGATGAAGAAGATGAGCAATCAGACCTCAGGCAACGAGGCAGGCAATCCCTCAAAATTCACCTGCCGTGGCGAGTGTAAATTGCAGGTGATATGTGAAAAACGTCGTTTATCGCGTCCGGGGCGGCGTGTGGCAGCGATTCCTCTCAAATCATCCGCTTCACTTGTTCCACTCACCCGCTAAACGGCCGTAAAATCGCCGCCAAGATGCGCGGCACGGCACGAACGAACTTTGGCTTGAGAACGAGTTCTTAGCACTGTCCCCGGTTCAGTGTTACCACGTCTTTTACTACGTGACGATTGCGGCTAAGAAGACCTCTTCCGGCACAGTGCAAAACTGACGAATGGAGCTAACCAGGGAGAGGTCTCAACGTCGTCGTGTCTGAACGGCCACGATAAATATCACCGCGAGAATCCACATCCTTCAAGTAGTAGAAAAATTGCTCCTTTTTGCAAAGTCCTTGAACCTAGCGAGTTAGGGCCTCTAGAAGTTCACTATGGACTCGCTCATTCTCACATGGCAATACTTTCCAGACATCGAGTTTGCAGAAAAATGCAGAAATACTGCTTCGTATTCACGGGGTTAGAAGTTTGATTCCTTGACATTTCCTTTTTGTGCATTTTTCTGCAATCTCAAAGAATGAAATTTCTAACCCCCGGTGAATATGAAGCAGTATTTCTGCATTTTCTGCATATTCGATGTCTGGAAAGTATTGCCATGTGAGAATGAGCGGCCCATAGTAAATTTCTAGAGACCGTAACTCTCTAGGTTCAAGGGCTTTGCAAAAATTGGAGCATTTTTTTCTGCTACTTGAAGAGTGGAGATTCTCATGACATTCATCTTGGCCATTTAGACGAACGCCTGAGATCCTTTCCTGATAATGTAGCACTTGTGTAGGCTTCAGCACAGCATTTCCATTCAGCCAACGCCTGAATCTTCTAGAACAGAGCCTTCCTTGGCAGAAAACTTGATCACACCTGATCCTACAGGGACTTAAATAATTCGGATCCGTCATTTTTTCAAGCCCCGACCAATGAATGGATCGTGATCTAGGCTCAGATAACTTTTGTCACTAGAACGCATTTTCGAACGATTCAGATGACTGATTTGGATCAGAAATTGGATATCCCACCCAATCGGATATGCGATCCCCGATCCAAATAAGAAGGGTTGTCTGAAACTTCTGAGGGTACCTGCCGCGAAGATGGGCAGCATTTGGATGAAGAAGCGCGGTAGCCAATTAGTATCAAATTGCGTATTGGCTATGTGCTATTAAGCTTGCACGAGTCAGTATTCTGATTGGCTGCCATACGTTTGTCCGGTGTTGTGATTGGCTTGCATGCCACCACCTCCCAGTGCTGCACATCTTCGCGACATGATCCCATCAGAGAATCCACTCCATTGAAAGCCACTCTTATCTGATTCACTCCAAGACGGGCTTTTGAAAAATGACGGAAATGGTGTCGAATCCAATGTATAATCAGTACTGTGCGCTACACTCATTCTCCTCTCTTTCAAGCAAAGCGCTGTTCTTTCGGCCAAACGTGGTCATGTACAGCTTGAAATGCTGTCTGGAACTTAGTGCAGATGCCTGACCAGTTCATTTTTGACGTTAACGAGGTCCAACCGGAAGAAATGCACCATCTTATGGTTTGACATGTCTGCTGAAGCTTTGATACGCTGTTAGATGGACGTTCAGTTGCGAGCAAGACCCTTGCGCCAGGTAGGACTCCAACTCGGACACAGCGCTGCCTCACTCCACCACCGGTGCCGTTCTTCGCACGTAACACCCGCCATATCCATGTTGCCCCTAACCTTATGGCTTCTTTCTGCAGAAAACTCGTTTCTATACTGAATGAGCTTCCGCAGGACACTACAGCTATAGAATTCTGCAGCTTCTAGTCAGCTGATTACTGTTAAAGCTGTGCGTAGGTCTCCATAGGTCTTCTTCTCCTAGCTCCCATAAAGCAGAGTGGAGGATATTGCTGTGCCATCAATTTTTTGTTCGAATGATGGACAATCGAGTAAGCACCATCTTTCACTTATTCAGATCAAGTTCCGTGAAGAGTTGGGCTCGAAGGAATATATGCGGACAATTATCCGAATAATTATTCGAATAGTCGAGTATTCCATATTTCTAGATTTTTCAATGTTCGCCGGATCACGAACATCGATGGTTTCCAAAGTCGTATATTCGTTCGTATTCGAACACCAAAAGAGAGCCATATTCAAATATTATTCGAAAATCGAATGATTTTATTCGAATATCGAACAAACTATCTAATCTTTGGGCACTGATACTTATTCGAATAAGTTTCTCAACTACTCGAACTATTCGAATTTTTTCGAAATCGAAATTTTGACCATCGAAAAAATTGATGAGTGAAAAAATTCGTTCGTTCATTTGCACGAAAATTTTCGACATCGAATAACTCGTTCATTCATTCGTTCGATTAAATTTCTCAAAAGCACAAATGTAGTTATGTGCTTGAAGATTAGAAGCTTATTCGATATTCGAATAGAATTATTCGATTGTCGAATAATATTCGAATATTCTCGAACTCCGTTTCAATGATCGAATTCGAACGAATATTCAAAAATCTAGAAATATCGAATATTCGCTGTTAAAGGGAGATGTTTTCTTGCGATCAAACTTTTGCTCCAGGCGGGAATCGAACCCGCACCTTTTGCATTCCGGGCAGCAATGCTACGCCTTGCACCACCGGCGCTGTTTGACCACCCGTAACATCTGCGATATCCTCGAGGCGCATCAGCACTCCCCCATGATATCGGGTATTGAATATTCGAGTATTCGAATAAATTATTCGAATGACTATTCGGATATAATCGTTCGAGTACAACTACAGTAGAGGACACACCCCCACCTCTACCTCTCACTTTTCGCAACGAAGCCACCAATTCGAAACCGATGCCCGGTCGTTTTTGTCGACCGGCTCGGCCGTTCTTTCTCGCTTTACATCACACACAGGTGCAAATCACCTTGAAGTCTCTTCTGCCGGCGCGCAGCAGCGCGGCGGCGCCCTTCCGCCGCATCTTCCTAGCTGCGCCCGCGCCAAGTGTTCAATAGTAGCAGCACACCACCTGACAGGTAGGTTAGCGTCGTAATTCCGCGAGAAACGAGAAATTACGGTCGATAACTGCGCGCGTTAGTGGCTCGGAGTGTGTATTGTCTCATTATCACACACTCTTTGAAACTTCGACGAGAATCGATTCCGGTGACCGGGAGAGCAGCCGTTTCCCCGTTTTCATGGCCCCTTCGCAACGCTACCTGAACCTGCCCGTGGTGGATCCAGGCCAGACCAGGCCAGGCCATCTCAGCCGCTCGAAGAAAAAACGCGATCGGCAGCATTTACACAATAGCATGCAGTCGCTGGCTGCTGAGGCTGCTGCTCACCGCCCGCCCGCTGCACCATAAAAGACATCTTCTAATGGGACCGTAGCCCCGTGAAAAAAGCGCTCCGTAGCACGAATAATCGCATGCCAACGCATGCTAGAGCCCTCCGCTGCAGAATGAGAATATGCGAACAGCGTCCGCCGCCACGGAGGCCCGCTTTCGAACGCAGCCACCACTTGCCAGGCGCCGGAGAAAGCGCCAAGGAACCTTGAGCCTTCACCTTGACTTTCTGGGGACCCTGCTTGGCGAAATCGACGAGAAACGACGGAATTTTCCCATCTAATCAATGTACCCACTTATGTATAGAGACAGACAGTACTCAGTTCCATACCCACAATGCTTTTAGCTTCAGTAGTGCCAACCCGTTCTCGACAATGTAACAGTCGAGTTCAGCCAAAGTGGACAGCACAAAGACTACTGATTTTGGCGGTAAAACAGCTAGGAGATCCTTGACCGCAATTATCTATTACATCAGTTGTCCGAGAAAACTTCTCCGCCTAAAGAAATTACAGAAACTACACCATACGAGCGTAGGAATGAAACTGGATGCAATGCTTTATTTCCCAGGTCGTCTAGATCCGTCTAGATCTTATTTATTCACTCACCCATGACAAGTTGTATATATTGCTCTAACGATTCTGGTAAGATATGTTACTTTGAAATTTTTTAAAATTCGGTCCCGGCTCGTTTAGAGAAAAATGCCGACCTTACATTGCTTAGGACTTTTGGAATTTTGATCTTCAGATCTTCTTTGCTTTGAAAAATGCCGAATTTAACTTCAAAAGAGCCCAATTTGACGAGAAAATTGTATATTTAAAGCCGAAAAGGGGCATGTTATGCCCGAAAAATCGGCGCTAAGGTTTGATTTCGAGCTCCGCACGAGCGTAAGGGACAAAATGGACGTTGCACTTTATTCCCCAGCTCGATCCCACAGGCTTTATTTATTTGTTATTTACTCATGACGTGACCAAGACCACACGTAAGAATAATACTGTTAGAATAAAGTACTAACGAACTCAATCAAAAACAAATAAATACAGCAGAAGGCATTCACTGTGCACCTAATAGTAGTTTCTTGAAACCATGCAAACATAGACCCATGACTTCCTGGAGGCAGATTTATCAGCGATTGAACCCGCGGGTATGCATGGTATGAGGGGTGGAGATGCCCAAGATGAAGTATTCATGAAGCTCAACTACATTTTCAGTGCAAATCAGAGGCTGAATTCATCAACAATTAAACCCGTGTCTATACTCCTTCTTCTCTATCCTTTATACCCCGCATACCAGCGGGTTTGATTGTTGATGAATTCGGCTTCTGAGTTGCACTGAAAATGTAGTTGAGCTCCATGAATACTTCACCGTGGGCATCTCAACCCCTCACACCCTGCATACCCACCGGTTTAGTCGTTGATAAATCTGATCGCAGGATGTCATAGGTCTATCTTTGCATGGTTTCAAGAAACTACCATTGAACAATGAGCGCCTTCTGTTGTATTTATTTATTTTTGATTGAGTTCGTTGGTATTTTATTCTAACATTATTATTGTCACGTGTGGTTTTGGACACGTCATGAATAAATAAATAACTAAATAAATAATTAATAAATAGAATCTGTGGGACCTAGACGAGCTGGGGAATAAAGTACAACATCCGTTTTTTTCCCTTACGCTCGTATAGAGCTAGAAATCAAACTTTATCGCCGATGCTTCGGGCATAACAAGCCCTTCTTTAACTTTAAATATATCTATCCTAGTCCGGGGGGGGGGGCATATAACTAAAAAGTATTATGTGTAACAAATCCACTTGAGACTTACCGAGCGGCCTCCACAGAACAACATGAGACCTAAACCGGAAAAGTAACAAAGAAAAACGAGAAAAATTGCATTTGTTCGCTTGTAACTCGGCAAACTTGTGTGCCTTCCTCACCATGTTGGATCCTGGTTATAACATGTCAGGCGGCGGTCAGCACGCGGCATGCCTCCATTCCGTTGCTCTTTGCCCGCCGAGACGGTTCCGCGGCGATTTTTTTGTTTGTTCGCTCGTTTTTGGTTTCTTTTAGGTTCCAACTCGTTTTCTAGGAGCCGCTGGGTGAGTCTCAATTCATTTTGTTACTTTTTAGTTATGTGCCCCCCTCCGGACTAGGATAGATCCCAATTTTCTCGTCAAATTGGGCTCATTTGAAACCAAATTCGGTATTTTTCACACCTAACTCGACAATTTTCAAATAAAATTTGGCATTTTTGAAAGCGAAGCAAATCTGAAGATCCAAATTTAAAAGCCCGAAGTAAGCTCTTTTGCAATTCGGTTCCAGCTCACAAATCGAGCTGGAACCGAATTGCAAAAAAAAAATCGGAGAAACACATCTCGCCAAAAATCGTCAAAGCAATACAAACAAATTGTAACATGAATCTCCAAGACATATTTCTTAATAGTTTACGTCTTAGTGTTGCTGCTGCCAATCGTTTGCATCCCTCTTCTTTAACGTGCTTTGTTCTGTTCGCCCTGTGTTTTTTTTTTTTGGAGCAGACCTCCACGTAAAATGAGATTAAATAAATAAATTCGACACTTTTCCAAGCAAGGTCGACGCTTTTGAAATCAAACTGAACACCTTCCAACTCAAAACGAGCGTTTTCCGGAAGACAGGCTCTACGAGAAGCTTAGAATGTTTTCTAACAAAAATTTTGTACAACTTTTTCTTGAATTTTTTTTAGCTCAGCTTTTAGCCCCACATGTGAACAAACTACTTGAAATTTTGTACAATTTTTATTTTCCAAGGAACAACTGTTTAGATCTTAATCTGAAGTGCAATTTTCTCGCGTATTTGAAGAATAGATCGCGCCATGGACTCGTCTTGCTCGCCGTGATTTTCCTTTGATTGATAGTGAAGATTCTACTTAGAATTACACACTTGTCGACGGTACAACAAGAAACATTGTAGAGAACACACATATCTCCACTTGGCTGTTCCAAGTAAGCAGAATTTACACTATCGAATCAAATCAAAACCGCGAAGGGTTAAACACGAGCAAGGCGCCATCTCTCCTCTTAATACGCTAAAAATCACTGCCATTCTGCACTTTGGAATAAGCTCCAACAATTAATTTTTGGCAAAAAATAAGTTCTCTAAATTTTTAAACAGTGTGTTCATTTTAAGGGGTAAGTGAAATATAAGCTTTCAAGGAAAACCATAGTAAAGTTTGCTTGGACGAAAAAATTATTCTCACCGCATGGGAGAGTCTCAGGCTTGATCTGGAAGACGCTCGTTTTATTTGAAAAACGTTCAGTTAGATTTCAAGAGCGTCAAGCCTACTTGGGAGACTGCCCAGCTTGGTTGGAAAACTGCACATATTGATTTAAAAAGTGAATTTCAATTCAACGAGAAAATGACATGTTCAAGGCCGAAGAAGGGCTGTTATGCCCGAAGCATCGACGATAAAGTTTGATTTCGAGACATTAACGACTGGCGCCATAAATCTTAACATCTCGACGAAACCATATGCAGCCGCAGAGAAACATGTCCAAATTTCCCAGTCAGAAGAGGACCAGAATCAGTTGCCAAGGAGGCCTGAAGATCCACAACCAGGATCGGAAATCGCTTCCAAAGGCCGCCCTCAGAATTCACTGATAACAGTAGCTACTGCTGCTGCTGCTGCAGTCAACAATGAACACAGCACAGATCGGTCGGCAGAGCACCCCAATGGCGAATCCGCAAACTTCGAACTTGATTTATGCAGTCGCCTTCGTTGTCAGCTGATAAAGCGGTACTGCATAGTCGGTAATGTGGCCTACATGGAAAGGGGTGGACCCAGAGGGAACGCGTATGAACCGTACCGCGATTGGCAAGTGCTCTGATTGGTTTTGACTGACCCGTTACCGCCCCTCCGTGTCGCGATGGATGTGCCGGAGTAGCTCAGTGGGAAACGAAGACCGTCATTTCCTTCGAGTAGCTCTCGGTACTAGTCGGCAATGAGACCTACATATAGGGCGACATGTGCACTGATTGGTGTTGTGATCGACTGGTGTGTTTCCGTTTCTTATGTAGGCCACATAACCGACAAGGTAAGGAAGATTCCAATAGGGCCAGCTAGAGGTCAAACTGAGAGAGAAAAGGGTAAACGCTGGGGTCAATCAGTCGACCCGGAATGCGGAATGCACTCCACTTTTACGGGAGCTCGCGACGAGAGCGACTTGCCGTCTTCGATTGACAGTGTAAATCATACGAATCGATTAACGTCGAGCGAGGCACTGATATGGCATCCTTTGCCCAGACGGCAAGTCGTTCCCGTGGAGGATTATGGACAGGCCCTATGGAGTGGTGACACTTGGATAGTGATTTATGTACAACCGTTGGTTCCTGGTGCGCATTCAATGCGCCTTCGCGAGCTCCCGTAAAAGTGCAGTGCATGGCGCATTCCAGACCGACTGATCAACCCAAGCGGTTAGTCTTTCGCACGCACTCGTGTAGCGCAGTCGAAGGAGATGCCTATTTTCCGATACCAGGTTCTTGGTTCGAATTTCCTGCCCAGGCCAGCCAAGCGTTCCATCCATACAGGGTCAGTGAATTGGTAGCAAACTTGTCTGGGAAGGATAAAGCGCTGATTTGTTCCTCGGCTGCCCACCGCAAACCAAGGCCAAACACGCATTCAAATCACCTCCACGACATCCCGCAGAAGTAGAATACGTGGCGCATCCCAAAAGGGATTGAGTAATGCAGTCATATAACCTTTATAATTTGCACGTGCGGTAAAGTAGCAACCGTCGCGGACTATAAACAGGCCTATGCTCGCTAGCCAACAGACGATCGGCGACGTTTCAGTGTTCCATCACACGTAGATCGGGCGACAACGTCATCTAAACGACCTCGCCACGCTAGCTGAACACTGCTCTAATCCTTCTATGTCTATACTCAAAGGTATAGAACCCGCTGGACGTCGCTTAGGCGCTTAGTATCGGTTGCTGTCAGTCAGGCCTTGTCACCGGGAGAGAAAAGCCCACTGAAAACCTTCCTCTCCGTTCACCACAGCAATAAGAAAGGTCGTCGTCGTCGCGCCAGCCTGAATGACCGTGAACGCCACAACTGACTGGCCGACCGACTCCGACTCCGGCGCTGGTTGCTGGTGGTGGTGATTTACTCATTTTCGTTCGCGTTCGCCGCCGCGTCTCTAAACAATCGCCGTCGCAATACAGGTGTAATCGTCGCCGAAATCTTCGGACAATTTACTGCTTCTTTTGCTCCGATCGACGTTGAATTCGCCAACCACAAGCAACCACCGTCTCCCAAAAGCACACCAGGAATGCAATAAAGTCATGGGAAAGGAGCAATGGTTCAATTTTTTGACAAAATCTATTCGTTAACATAACATATAGTAGTATTTAGTGCAGAAAACAAGCCAAACAAGGCCTTGAATTGGATCCAAAAACGAAAAATTTAAATCCAAAGCATTCAAAAATACCACAAATACAAGTCATACACCAACACTTTTTAGAAAAAAGACTGTTTTCAAAGAAGTAGATTTCGCTGCAGTTCAAGATAGGGGGACAGGGAAGGACAAACCTATTAACCTACGCAACTTGGCGGGACGTAAGGTAACGACGTAAGATCGCACCGTCTAAATAAGCCAAAGACTGGCTCGTACTTGCTGACCACACCTAAATTGGTCTGGTGGAGGATTTTTATATGTGTACCATTTAGGCGGTACTTGTCGTTAATATGGCCTACATGGGAAGGCGGAGCACACTAGACAACCGGCAGCGTCGAACGGGCGTGCCATCCTAGGGGAACGCCCGCGATTGACACTCCGATTCGCTGGCGTGCATTCGGTCGGTGCTCTGATTGGTTGTGATTTGTCATACACCATTTCAACAGGTTTCCTTGGACTTCTGTTCCAAAGCTGAGGATAGCCCCTAGCCCACCTGTCAAAGAAACCATGTCATGTCCTATGTGACTGATCGCTACAGAGCATTAGATGGCGATCAAACAAAGCCTGTAGGCGTTACTTGTAGCATTATGCCAATACTGGTAGTTAATGTGGCCTACACCTAGAGGAGAGGACGTTTCAGGTCATTCGGACCAGCAGCCGAACGAGTGCACCGCCCTGAGGCTTCGTACTGAACCCTGATGGGCTGTTGCGTGTTCGGTCGATTCTTTGATTGGTTGAAATTTCCTGGTACGTCGCTATATGTACGCCACATTGACGGGTGCGCGCACGATGGGTGCCCCAATCGGCTGGCGTGTGTTCTAGTCGTTAATGTGACCTACACGGAGATGCAACACGCACGCCAATCACAACCAATCAGAGCACTGACCGAATACTCATTAGTCAACCAGAGGAACGTGTCTCGCTGATAAGCCTGTTCGATGTGGCTAAACTGTCCCCCTTCCTATGCAGGCCACATTAACGACTAGTATCAGAACTGGCATCTAAGTCAAACGACGTCCAACTTTTAACCGCCATTTGAACAGGTTTCGATGGACTTCTGCTCAAAGGCAGAGGATATCACTTGAGGCTCCTGTCAAAGAACCCTTCCTGATTGAATGACCACCTACATCTGCGTTAGATAGCGATGAAACAAAGCTTCTAGGCGTTGTCTATACCATTCAAGTGGTACAAGTCGTTAATATGGCCCATAGGGAGAGGCTGATAGATCAGGATCAATCAAGCCGCAACCCGAATGGGAGTGCCGGCCTCAGGGCTCATGATTGGCTGATGCGTGTTCGGTCAATGCTCTGTCTGGTTGTAATTGGTTGGTGCTTCCACTTCCCACAGAAATCCGTGTCCACGGCACCGACCACGAAAGGATGGAAGGCATTGTTGACCTGGGCGGAATCTGATCCTTGAAACAGTTCTGGCGCGTCGTTCGATTGCACTGCCTAGAGAAAAACGAAAAAATAGCCCAACAACTGGCGTATGTCTGAGGTTGAATAACTGTATGGATCTGGGATTCTTCTCACTTTAAATATAAGAAAAGTATGTTCCATTTTTGCAAAGTCCCTGAACCTACCGAGTTAAGGGACCTGAGATTTTACTATGGTAAAATTTCAGGTCCCTTAACTAGGTAGGTTCAGAAACTTTGCAAAAATGGAACATATTTTCTTATATTTGAAGTATGAAGATTCCCACTGTGTTATTCAACATCGCCACTCAGACATACGCCAGTTGTTAGGTCATTTTTATTTAGGCTGTGCTTCCGGAGGAGCTCAGGTGCCGTCCAGGCTAACGAAGCCAGTAGTACACTTTTAGAGGCCCTGACTTGGTCTGTTCAAGGACTCTGCAAAAATGGAATAAACCCCCCTACTAACTGAAGAATGAACATTCAGGACGTGTTATTCCTCTTGGAATTTCAGAGGTACGTCTGCTGGTAGACCCTTCTCCGGTGAGCTGCAGCAACGCTTCCAGGCTCTTAGAACCCTCCAACTTTGCCAAGGCTTCCTTATCGGAGATACAGATTGCTCTCACCGTGCACCTGCGCCCAAGCCAGAGCCGCCGCTAAGTTGCCGCTCCCAGCGAGACAGGTGGCAGATGGCGCAAAGTCAGCTCATTGGCCGTGAATCCGTTCTACCTCGTAGACACGAGCGGGTGTGCGTGTCTTCAGATCGTCGTCGGGATAAGAATCACCACGCC
Source organism: Heligmosomoides polygyrus bakeri (assembly GCA_947359475.1). Taxonomy (NCBI): domain Eukaryota; kingdom Metazoa; phylum Nematoda; class Chromadorea; order Rhabditida; family Heligmosomidae; genus Heligmosomoides; species Heligmosomoides polygyrus. Next base: position 90,949,625 of record OX375869.1, on the reverse strand, counting down.
TAGACAGGTGCTGGTTGTTATACGGGCGGGCGGACGGGGCGGACGGCGCATACACATACACACACGCCACCACCGCCTAAATGGCACTCATAAATGAGACCTCCGCTGGCCGACGACGTCAGCCGACCGCCATCCGAACAGCTAGCCGAGCCGCTCGCCGCGGGGATCACCTTTCACCTGCGTGGAAGTCCGCCGCCACCGCCGCTCTATTCGAGTACAGCGAAAGTGAGCCACGAAAAAACACGGCTCACTGCCCCTGGCCTCGGGAATGAGCCCCCCCCCCCCCTCCCCGTCTGTCCCTAGGTGGCCGTCGGAATCAATCACAGAAGTGGAGAAATCGATCCTCAACTGATAACGACGCTCCAGTGCTTTGAGCACGCCGCCGCCACAGCATCACGCTCAGGCCAACTTACTCGACAGCGAAAAAAACGCGGCGATTTTGTCGGTGAAAAAGCGAAGTTGAAACGAGCATTGGGGCCGAGAGGGTGAGGGGTGAAACGCGCAAGTGCGATGAGCAATGAAAAACTCCACTAAAGAAGAACTCCAGAACAGCTGCTGCTGCTAGTTGGCTCTCCGGCTGAATCTGCCGACCGAGAACCGTGTGCTGAATAAGCGAACGCGGACGAAAAACGGCTCCGAAAAAGGAGAGGCCGTCAGGTCATTCAAGAAGATGGCAGGTGCGGGAAGACTGAATGTAGCCATTCTCAAATATTCCTCGCATTTAAGTTCATAAGTTAACAAGAATAGCAATAACAGATGAGAGCGCGTGCAGCGCAGTCGGCGGAGCTGCAGGCTGTCGCGTGCACCGAACCAGTTCCTGATTTGGGCTTCCCGCCCAGGTCAACAAAGCCTTCCACCCTTCCGGGGTCGGTGAATTGGTGAGAGACTTATCTGGAAAGGATAAAGCACCGACTTGTCCATCGGCTGGCCTCTTTATGTCGTTGAATGTCGGTCAACTACGCATTCAGATGACCTCAATAACATCCCATAGAAATAGAATGCATGGCGCATCCCGATAGGGACTGAGTAACTCCGTCATTTATCCTTTATAGTAATAACATTACTTCTCTAAAGGCTTCAGAAGAGTCTAAGAATATGCTCATAAACTGAAAATAGCGCAAAACAGTTTTCCGTCCCACTCAGAACGTTTTAAGCATAAAATAAAGGGGTATGCGACGGCGACAAAGAACCACAACAGACCTGAAATACCCACAAAAAAACTACATTTGAGACAGGTTAAGTAAAGGAGTGTATTTCACATGACCGACCATCTTGTGAGGTTCGTTTAAAAAAAATCCGAAAAAATTCACCTATGCATTTTCACGATGGCACAGACAGCCGAGTGGGACGAAAAGCATTTTGCGGCATTGTCAGATTACGACCCTATTCTTTGACTCTTCAAGGCTTTTCGAGAAATATAAAATGTTATTGTTATTATTAATTCAGGATAAAGAACGGCGTCACTCAATCCTTTTTTGAGATGCGCCACACAATCTACTTTTACGGGATATCGTGAAGACGATTTGAATGCGTATTTGCCTATCAAAACGACTTGCAATGACCAGCCGATGAAAAAGTCAGCGCTTTATCCTTCCCAGACAAGCCTGTTGCCAATTCAGAGGCACTAAGGGATGGAAGACTTGGCTGGCCTGGCGGGAAATCCGAACCAGGAACTTGGAATCGGGTGCTCGAGGCAGACTGCGCTTCCTCCAATTGCTCTACCACGCGCTACAACCGCTGTCACTTCTCGGAATCCCGAATAGAAAGTCCAACTCGCGAATAACATCACTAAACAGACAGCAGGAGAAGCAAGTGACAGCAAGAAAGCAGAAGACGCAGGTTCGAGTCCCGCCTCGTGCAGGAGCTTTGATCGCAACAGTGCTAGACAAGACAGGTCTCCATGAACCAGGAAAGGATCTCATTGTCAGGCGTATGTCTGAATGACGAAGTGAATACTACAGCGAGAATCTCCACCCTTCAAATAGCTCCATTTTTGCAAATCTTCTGAACCTACCGAGATAGTTCACTATGGAAACGCATAGACTCACCAGATAATACCTTCCAAACACCGAATATGGAGAAAAAATCAAAAATACTCCAAGGAGAGGAATCGAGCACCTGGCTACAAACCTATAAAGCAGTATTTTTGCTTTTTTTGCATATTCGATGTTTGAAAAGTATTGGGCTGCACGAATATGCGAATCCATAGTAAGCTTTCAGGGCGCCTAACTCGGTAGGTCGAAGGACTTCGAAAAAATGGAGCATTCTTCTCTAGCACTTGAAGGATGGAGATTCTTGCAGTGGTATTCATTTTCGCGCTTCAGACCTACGAGACCCTTTTCTGATCAGAGCTATTCATGCAAAGGAGTGTGTGATGATTGAGTGGAATAATGAACTGTAAAAGCCCTCCGGTTACAAAAAGAGGGGCAGCTAGGGTAAGGCCGGACCACTCTGTATCCTATGGTATTCGTTTTAAGAAGAATACCTCAAAAATCAGACAAAATGTATGCAATTTCTATACGACACATCACCAGCGTTACAGAAAATTGAGAAAAATTAAAGGAACAACAACAATAAGGGCTCCTTGCACTCTGTGCTTTAAAATGAAGGCAATATAGGTTAACTTCACGTAAACAGCAACCGTAAATCCGCGCTTAGCCATCGATATAGAATATACGAGGCTCTGCATGGCGGAGAGACACGGAGAAAAAGTAGTGCGAGAAGGCGTTATTAAACACACCACTGAAAGTGTCTGCAATTCTACGCAAATACGCACACATTCCCCCGTCCCTACCAACCAGGAAAGCGCTGAATTCGCACATGTTGCCGATGCAACCGTATAATAATTTCGATGGCGAGAACTTTCCAAATAATAATAATAACACTGCTGTAGCTCCAGAACAAAACACCGTCGTTCATAGTTCTCTGCAGAAGCTAATCTTCAAGAAACCTAAGAACTGTGAGCCGCTTTCCGGATCTGTCCTAATCGGGAGGGGCAGCGCTACTGAGACAGTTGTGTCCTGCACGTCGCGACACAACCCCAAATTCTCGTATCATTTGCTACTAGCTGAAGTTCTGTAATAAATCCAAGGAATGGAATGGAGGATTAAAACATCCCACGCCCCCTCCCCTCTGAATAGGATAGATACCGCCTTCCTAGTTGAGCGGGAGCGACGCTATGAACAGCCATCCTGAGACGCCAACTCCTCAATTCTTCGACATCTCAAGTCATAACAAATCAAATCGTCATAGACTAACGCACGCATTGCTAGGAAGATGTCGTGGATGTTCTGTTCCGTCAAACAGCGCCGGTGGTGTAAGACGAACATCGCTGCCCGGAAGGCAGAAGATGCGGGTTCGAGTCCCGCCTGGCGCAAGAGTTTTGCAACTAAACATCCTCCTAACAGCTTTTGTCTTCTATAACAGCCGCTCTAGGATTAAGCAAAAACGAAAACTAGTGTAGAATGTCAAAAGAATGCAGACCGCGACCTTCAAAATGTCCTGTCTCATATGCAATGATAAACAAAAATGCATCGAAACTATTATCAGTCAACTCCAGACTTCAGAAGTCTTCTTTGTCGAGTGGCATAAGCACCACTAACTAGAAAGGAAGTCATCCAGAAGAGTAGCCTCGTTCCATAGAACACCTACCGCTATAATCTGGAATTCCCAATTCGGTTATCATAAGTACAACCTATCACCTAAGCCAAAACGTTACAACCAGAATAAATCTAAAACCATCCACCATCTAAAGACCCTAGGCGGCCCCATTACTAGACAGACAACAAGATCGCACACAGGAGCTCTGAGCATGGCAAAGGTGAGGATAACGATGAAGACCGCATTAACCTTACCGTCTGGGATGCGTCGCGCATTCTAACTTATACGCGATGTTGAGGAGGCAATTTAAAGGCCTATTTGGGTGTATACTACGATTTGCGATTGTCAGCAGATGGATAAGTGAATATACTGTCCTTCCCAAACAAATCCGATGCGAATTCATCGGCCCCATAGGAATGGGGGTTTGTTGGTCTGGGCGGGAGAGCCGAGACAGGAACCTGGAAGCGACAGTCGGCGCCTCTAACTGTTCAACCATGCACCATTCGTCTCTATATCGATCATAAATGAACGACAGGACGGATTCATCAGCCGCCTACCGCCTTCTAACGGTGAAAATACCGTCAAATCTCATGAATACCATGGGGTTTGGCGACATTTTCACCATTAGAGGACGGTAAGCGGTTAATGAATCTGGTCAGAGATGGTCATCGACTAAGGAGCTCTTCGACTTGTAGCCACTAAAATCGCTGATGATCACAAGAAGGTGGCTTTTCGGCTTCACAAATTACTACCCCATGGCTCCACACTGAAGAGTTAAACAGAACAAAAAAAAAAGGATAGCTTCAAACTATTACCAGTTAATCTTTCACCACAAAATGTATGGAGAACTACTCTGCAGAGCGGGGCCGGCCCCTTTCATTGACTAAATGAGGTCCAGAACTCCCCTATACGCATACCTATGACTATTTTGCGGAAACTCATCCACCGTTTTCTCTTCACCGATGGTATTCACTCTCGAATTTTACCATAGAGGTAGTAAAGCATTGAAGGTTACAGAATCTATCCTAGTCGGGAGGGCAACCTTAAAGAGTCAACTGTGTGCATCATTCCATGTCATACAACCCCATCTGAATTTAAATAAACTCTCGCACTATGAATCAGCTCCTGAAGGCATCGCAGAAACCCAAAGAAGGGATTGGAGATGCGAATTACTATGTACACCCTCCGATTAGGATAGATACAAAAGACATTTAAAATCATACAGATCAGGCATTGACCCTAACGGTTCCATTGCTAATCAAGTAAGAACGCGCAAAAGGCGGGGGCGGAAATAGGGTCGGGGAGGGGGTCCACCATGTAGGACAGCTCTACAAAACGGTTTGTGCTTTTTGAAACCGGATCTTTTGCAGCGCTGGTGCATTTTGCCCCTACAGTGAACTGAAGTAGGCCATTTCTGACCTAATTTCACATACACATGCCTTCTTACAAGGCGACAACCACTGATTGGGTGGTGACCCTCCGTGACCCTATTTGCGCCAAGGCAGGAGCTTTGAGAATTAAAAAAGTGATGATAAAGCCAATGAATGAAAGCTTAGAGTTAGCTTATTCATTGTAAATGGAATAATGGAATGAAAGGGAAATCAAGGTTAGTTTTTAAAAAAATACAATGCCCTATGGATCTGGCGTTGTCAAAACGCCCTTTGCGCCAGCGTTCGGATGAAAGAAAGCCAAGAAAATTGTGGGAAATTTTTAAGAAGAAGCGCTGCAAGATCTCAACGAAATCCTCGCTGAAGCAAGAAAGCAGCACTCAGATCAGAACTAATCGCAAACTGTTTAAACAAATTCTGGCGTGAGATTCAGTGTTTGGCCCGTAGTAAACGCTTCATAACTTCTTAAATGACGACACCAGCGGAAATGGAGGAAAGGCATTAAATTGAAGAGATGCAACTGCATGATTGAATGCACATATGAAAGAAAAATCAAAAAAAAATCGAACAAAGGCAAAAATCAGCGAAAAGACGCACCTATCAACGGATCGCCGTTGGGTCGGGACTCGAGCTCGGTCTCGAGCACGACGTCCTTCTTGTCCTCGGCGAGCTGGTGGCTCGACTGCGCATTCGTCTCGAGATCTTCGGCGTCGGTCCGTCGGAATACTTTCACCTCATCGGCGCCCTCGTCGGCCATCACGTCGTCGACGCTGGGCTGGGAACGTGGCGGCGGCGACTGTCGCTGATGCGGACGTCGTCGTCGTCGTCGTCGTCGTGCTGCAGGGATTCAGAAGGCGTCGTCGTCGGCTGCTTGCGTCACTGGCTGATGCTCGTGTCGTCGCACACCTTCTAATGATAGCAACGTTGTTCATTGAGCGGTGGGCTGGCTGGCTGGCTGGGCGGGTGGCCGCCTGCCAACTCTGCGTCCCTGCCCGCCGGCGCTCTCGCCGTCTGCGCTCGCGCTCGCCGCGTCGCCGCCGCGCGCGGCCACCGTAATCGCCGCTTGCGAATCTAGGGGGCCGCACGGAGCGGTTCAAACCCGAGTCGTCGACCTTGGAGCGGACGGAATTCGAATTCGGGGCCCTTCTCCTCGTAAAATTTGACGAACGGTTCGGTCGGCGACGAGCGGGCGAGCGAGCGAAGGCGACAGCGGCAGCGCGCGATGAGAGCGGGCCACGGAACGGAACGCGAGTACACGAACGGCAAACGGCAACGAAACGACGAGACTGTATGAGAGGAGGACGGACTGATAGCGGCTGAAGTGTGTGACAGTAGTAGCAGCGAGCTGGAGGCGAAAAAACGCGACGGCACGGCGGCGGCGGCGACGACGGCGACCAGAATGTCCTTGATGATGAAGACCCGAAGATGGACTGCCTCGCCTCGCGCGCCACCGACAATGTTTCGAACTGCGCGAAGACAAATAACCGCACGCCATCGTCTCATGAACTAGGCCCTCCCGCCTCCTTTCGATGGACCTCCTCACCAACGGGGGAATCGCGCTGGCGACGAGTTCAGAGGCGTCGCCGCGCGGCGGCACCCTACCGACCCCGTTACCCTACCCTGTCGCCGACCTCAATGCAAATTTTCGAAGGTGAGCACAGCAGCCATAAAAACGCAGTCGCCGTCGGCACATCAAAGACCACACAAAGAACAACACAAGCAACTAGCAGCGAAATGTTGGTACAAGGCCGGAATTAGGGTACGCGCGCCCGTGTGTGTGAGGACAGGTGAGCTTTGGCGGCGGTGAGCTTGAAAGACGGAGATTAGAAGACGTTGAAGAGGTGCTCAGAAGCACTCACGGACAGGCTAGAATAATGTATGAGGATCAGCAAACAGTTGCAGGAAGAGTATGAGGGGAGATGACCCGCAAAGAAGAAGCGGCAGCAAGGTGTTCGGGGTAAGGCAGTCGGTTTTTGGAATCTGGCACTAATAAGTCTTGACTTCTAGGACTACGGGTATTGTAGCGCTAATCCTGTACAACCTTCGCGTTAGTTAGGTGGGCTAAAACCAATCTGATAGGACTGCAACTTTCCCTTTTTTCCATTATAAAGTTGGAGGCAGAAAACCTTGATAGACGTTCCGTTCTTGACCAAGTCAAATAACTGAAGCATACAGGTCCTCCCAATGCTATCTTCGATCTCAGATTTCATGAAGGACTGGATGACCGCCTCACCTACTGCTTCCAGCCTCATTACTTGGAAGAAATCCCAGGAAACCATGAAGCTTAAGAAAGTGAGCACCACTGTAATGAACGCCACTGGTCAATGGAGTTAAGATATACAGTAAGCGAAGGTAAAACAGGCAGCGATGGTCCGGAAATCCTCTGCGAAGGCAGATAGCGAACAGTAGACGAAGTTGTGAGGAATGGAAGGGATTACGTCGGGATTAACGTACTGGTCTGTTCGGCTCAGCATCATCTGATGTCCTAGTCTATAGGGAGAAGAGACACCGGATCCCACAACTGAAGGCCTTTAGTTGAGAAGAAAAATAAGTAATAAGAAAAATAGACGCAAATAAAAAGCAAAAAAAGGTCCTGATGGGCTGGAGGCTTCCGAGTGAGATAACCTTGCCAGGCAAACCTTTTCGTCTCACCCTCGTTTGGCATCAAAAGTTCATTTGTTACCTCAATTGCTCTATTTCTTTGCATTTCAAGACATTATCAGAAATAATACTTCTATTTATTTGTGATATTTTCCTCATTTTTCAAGTCACACCTATTCCTCGGAAACAGCCTGATTCTGAAGACTGAATAAGGTAAGTCTAATAGTGTTGTAAGGAAAAGAGATGAGATACAAATGCCATCCAATGAGAAAAACTTGCAAAATAAAGATGAGGAAAAAGTACTTACCTGGCCCGATAACTTCACCCAGCTGCTTTCCGAAGGGCTTTCCGAAGTTATCTGGTCAGGCTAACGTTCAGAAAACGATAAAAGACCTTAGGGATCTCAGACTGTCCTCTAGACTCTTTGCCTTTTTCAAAGTGACTCGACACTTCAGGAAAATGTCTATTAATTCGCCATTTTGGTGCTCTTTCTGTTTTTTTTTTCTCCTACCTTTTCATCTAACTTGATTGATTTCCGTTCTGGTCCATGTTCTAGTGAGTATGGCACATCATTACTGACGTAAATCAATAATTAAACAAATAAAAGTTGAAGCAGTAAATGTAGAGAAATTAGCGAAAGAGTAGGCGGATCGTACTAGAAAGAAACTAGCCTGATCGGTACACTAGCAATAGAATTAGCATTAAAGTCGAGAAAACAGCTGGGTACCACATATGAAGCCTTTAATAAAGAAAAGGAAAAAACCAAGAACAAAGAAAACTCAAAAACTTGGAAAGAGAAACGTTCACCTCGGCGGAGGAGTTTAAACAGGTAGTCAGACCTTCACAGAATAAAAAAAATTGCGACGTCTAAACGTCATGAACATTATGAAGCTCCTGAATGACAGTTAGTTAGTAGCAGTTAGTTAATAAAAATGTGCTTGTTTTCTTGAATGATTAACTTTTAAGGCAGTTATTTCAAAAGGCCGAAAAAGTGGCGAAAATGCAGCCTTTTCGGAATTTATGAAAGGGTAACGGCCGTGACTGTACGGTAGAAGAAACTTATAGGTAAAGCTTTGGCATGCAGCACTGAAATATTGGCTAGGAGGGGAAGTATTCAGGAAAGAAATACTTTCCGACACTTTAGTAGGAAGAGCGAGTCTCACTTTGGTCAACAGAGCAACTTTTCCTTACCTTAACCTACTTTAAGCTTGGAAAAATTTGCATTTCTAGCATTGTTGTCACTTTCCGGTTGTATTCCATTTAATGAGTTCCGCTTTAGTGTTGGCTAATATGATGTTTGAACCATTAGGATCCACCTATAGCCTGTAACAGGATTTTTGCTCCGAATCCACTTCTGCGGCAAAATTTTAATAACATAGCCGACCAGAATTTTCTACGCGTTACGGATACCCTTGCTACCAATGTTTTAGGATAAAGGATAAAGATCGAAATTAACTATATCTGACCACGACAGCATTTCCTTCTTGTCTCGTTTGGCACTATTTACTGATTGGGGGACTTCATTTTCTATCTTAATTTTCACTTTTCTAGCATTACAGGACTACAGTATGAAAAACTTCACTTAAGATTTAATTCTGTAGTTCATCATTACCTCAACAACCGTTTTATACTAACGGTTCAAAAAATTAGGTCTTGTGGTGCTTTAAATAAGAAAAAAATCACACCCTCAAATAAGAAGAAAGGAGCGAATGATGAAGATTAGTAGCTTCGGTCGGCGTTACCCCGTTTTTGGAAGCCATGTGTCCCACTTCTACGGGAAATTCAGAAGTGAACGTTTATACCTTCCATTTATTTGCTCTAGTCTCACAGAAATCGGCTGAAGACCCTTTGGAAAAAAGCGACAAAAGCTCTATTTTTAACAAAAAGCTGAATTTTTTAACAGAAAAAAACGCTGTACTCAAACTCATTGAAGTCCTCACTTAGCCTTTACATCCATTACATCACATAGTCATAGTTTTACAGTTGCCTCTTATCCACGTTTGTTTGCTGTTTTGTGACTTTTTTTTGGTAAAACTTGTTCCTTTTTCTCACGTTTTACGCTTAAGTATATCCACACTACGAATAAATAAACAAATAAATAAATAGTAAAATTCGATTGAGGACTAGAGAGAGAAGGTCCACCCTAATATCTTTCATCAAAATTCTGGTGCTTTGTACAAAAATTCTGAAATATTATAAAAACCAAAAGTACAGATGGATATAAAATATTATAGCCGTAGGAGGAGACCGTAAGCTTGCTTTCACTTTGGGTAAGCTACCAGATGTAGAGATACACTGTGACTCTCTTCATGGATTGCACTTAAAATTCTAGTTTCAACCTCCTATTTTCTCCAAAAACTTTGAAAGCTTTAATGAAAAAATGGATAATCAAATGCAAAGTACTTATTCCTATAATTCATCATTTCCTCAGCAACTGTCTGATATACATAGAGAGCTCGTAAAAATAAGTCTAATGATTCTTTAACAGAGAAAAAATTCACGTGCTCGAATAAGAAGAGTAGAACGAATAAGGAAGATGAATAACTTCACTCGGCCAATTTTTTAAACCAATTTTTGGAATACGTCATGCACACCACACCTACTAGAAACGGAGAAACGAACTCTTATACCTCCCATTTATTTGGTCTAGTTTCACAGAAGCCGACTGAAGGCCCTTTGAAAAACGCTTCTATTTTTATGCTGGAAGCTTACGAACGAAACGGCTAACAGCTCCCGTGGGAAGGAAAAGAAAAAGATAAACGAAGAAAAGCGAAAGCATGCCGAGGGTTTAACTTGGCTTCTGAACGGTACATGAACCTTCTTCAAAAAGTAGCAAAATATTCAGTGAAATAGGCCTTGGCATGATGGAAGAAGCATTCGAGCCACGAGTTCGTCTGACACTCCAATGGCGACACGACCTCTTCGGCTTCGGCTTCAAATCTGACATTCATATCAAAGAGCAACCGATGACGGACGGCGCGAAGGCGGTGGCGGCGGCGTCGGGCCGTGACGGCATGGTGGTCGGTCGGGGCCTGTCGGTCGCAGGGGCCTGCTGGTCCGAGCGATGCGACGCAGCGTTCGTCGTCGTCGTCGGAGGGGGAGGTCGCCTCCGATGGCACAAAGAGCGTCGCCTTAAGCGAGCCTGGCCAGCTAATGACACTTGACATCACGCCCTTAGGTACGTCGTCGTCGACCGCACTGGAGCGCCGGTCGCCGGCCGATCGCTCCAGAACGGTTCGGTTGGACAATACGGTCATTTGTGGCTGGCTGGGTGGTCTCGATAAGTACGGCCAATAAATCGATCGAGGATCGAAGAGGGGGCCAGATGTGAGGGGGAGCAGGGCACTTGGCAGTGGAGAGGACCACGAAGGTGAGCTGGCTGACGGATCCTATTGAGGAACGCTGGGAACAAAGGAGGTCTGATCGCCGAGTTTCTGAAGTGCTGGAGCACCTCTGAAGGAAATGGTATGATATGACCCGCGTGAGTCACCTGAAAGAAACAGCGACCATCATAGCCTGTCTCTATGAAAAGTCCATCATAGTCTCCTTATTTCCTCGTCTAGATTCCAAGAATTCCTAGTATTACAAATGATTCTGCCGACGGGTAGAGGTGCCAACGAACCCCAGGCCGAGGTCACACTTCACTGGGTTCAATTACCCAAGTTTGAGAAACGACTGACACCTACATACACTGCCTTCTTTGCGAACCTACAGCTTCAAGGTTTAGTGGAGAGATCAATCGTACAAGGATAAAAGGACAAAGGACGGCGTTACTCAATCCTTCTTGGGATGCGCCGCGCAAGTCGTGGAGACGACTTGAATGCGTATTTGGCCACACAATGACTTGCGATGACCAGCAGATGAACATGTCAGCGCCATCATCCTTCCCAAACGAATCTCGTACTATTTCGCTTACTCCGGGGGATGGTAGGTTTGGTTGGCCTGGGCGGGAAATCCGCACTAGGAGCCTGGTATCGGGTGCACGCGACAGTCGCGCCTCCTCCGACTGCGCTATACGCGCCCAAATGAATCGTAGATCACTCAAATTGAAAAATTCAAACAATTCTCATTTAGAATTATATTGTGCAAATTTTAAAATTCTCTCGGATCTATCCTAGTCGGAAGGGACACCCACAAAGCGTTAATTGCGTACGTCATCCCGTGCTACACAACCGACATTCACCGAATTTAAATGAAAGCTCTTGGATAATGGTACAGCGGCTCACTACATGCCCCTTTCGATTAGGATAGCACCAATCTCCGTTATTTTTGGTTGAACTGCTGTTCCATCAACTATATCCTCTCACTCATCTCTTCTCTTTTCCACCTTTGTCCATTCCTATTCATATATGTAGGGGTAGCGCACTTGGGGAAAGCGTCGGCTGCAGCAAGCATACCGAATTCAAGGTTTTTGGTTCTAGTCCAGCCCAGGCCAACCAAGCCTTCCATCCATCCCGAGACGGTGGACTGTGGGAAGGATAAAACACTGGCTTGTCCATCGGCAGGCCTCCGTAATTCCCTATGCTGTATTCAAATCGCCTGAACGATACATCCGTAGAAGTAGAAAGCGTGGCGTATCCCGCAAAGGGATTGGCTAACATCAAACTTTATCCTTTACCTAATAAGTCTAGGAAACAAAACGAACGTTTAGGTGCGACAAATAGATTTTGTGAATAAGGGCGCGATAAAGGCTGCAGGACGGCGTTAAAGCATTCTGCTCTGGGAAGCGCCGTATATTCTACTTCCTTGCGATATTGTGGAGGGAGTTTGAGCTCGTATTTGGCCTACACAATGACTTGCGCTGGTCAGCCGATGGAGAAATCAGTGTTTTGTCCTTCCCCCAGACGAGACCGATATCCACCGACAACTCAGCGACCCGGGAGGGATGGAAGGCTTCTTTTGCCTGAGCGGAACACGAACCAGGAACATGAAATTGGGAGCATGAGACAGCCGGCGCCTCATCCGACTGCGCTACCACCCGTTCAAACGAAGAATGACAATTCTAAGCAGCCAGAATTTCATAGCAGCTTCAAATCAGCAGTCAGACAGAAGGAATCATGTTTTCAAAAGGAAGAACATGACGATGATAACGGTGCTGTTTATAAAGAAGAAGAAGAAAGAAGATGATGATGATAATGATGAGGAGGAAGAAGAAAAAGAAAAAAGCTACGAGATCATTCAGAACGGCTTGGAGGTGTAAAGAGAATTAGCTTCAGGTGAACCAAAGGACTTGTAAGCGTATCTACGAGTAAACGAAAGAGCACTGCGCTATGCAATAAACAGGTCAAAGCCAGCATAAGCAGATCACGAGCGACAGATTTCCGACGAGTTTCCGAGAAACCTAGAAGAAGTTGCCTGCTCATCCCAAGAATATCTAGTGGGTTACCCTCCGCCCAGGTTCTGATGTTCCCACGAATGCCATTGTGGTAGATCCAAAGTACTTCTGAAGACGCGGAAAGATAGAAATCTCTGGCCCATAAGCCTCTTTTCAGAGAGTTGTCATCAACAGACAGTTACAAAGAATAATATCAGTCAGACATGCCCTAGCGCTCCTGTAAACGAAGACAGAACTGGGCTACTCTGGCACAGAACAAGAATGAATGGCTATTCATTCTGACTGCTAAAAACACGCTCTAGCGCTCCTACTAGAACTGAAGTGGGCTACTCTGACACACAACAGGGACGGATACCGACGTTGCTGGTGTCGTTTTCTCAAGAAGACGGACAGTCGGATCAGGTGACAGAGAAAGTAGAAGCAACAATCGGAACAGGAGGATATCACCAGATAAGGGAATTTCGAGAGAAAAAAAGAAAGAAAACACTTCATGACTGATTTTCAAAGAAACGCGAAAGAAAGATTCATGAAAGCAAAGTATTTTCAAAAATTTAAAAACAGGGAGTAGCTGTTTATAAAATATTTTATACCCTTTCGAGCAAATCTCGGTTGAAAAATTGATTTTATTCAATGCTTTAACACATTTGCTTAAGCCTGGACCGGCTGATAGAGAGGCTATATGCTGATGATTTTATTCAGTTTTTTACTGCTTGTAAATTAGCTTTATGACCGACTGCTTTATCAGCCTGTCAAACTGGACCTAGACAACAAAATCCTAGCCATTTCTACTACGCATTTGTTTCGCAGTCAGGAGTCGAACCTCTAATCGTTCGCGTCTTAGAGTGCATCGCTAACCACTCGGCTAACTGGGAATTAACCCGTTCGTCGGGCGATCATGAACAGGGAATAATGCTGAGGGCTGAACGCTGGAGGAGGCCTTATAGTCGTCAAATTCTGAAGATCGGCTCTGGATTTCCTTTCTGAAGGCTCCTGCGAGTCTTCGGAATCCAAAGCGTTGGAGCTAATGACTCAGTTCGCTAGAAGCGACAGGCAGAAGAGAGCAGAAGCACAGTGCGGTCGGTGTGCCGGCCGCCTCTCCGGCGAGCTGTAATCCGATAGGCGGCCTGCGAAGGGCCACCGTAACTGATACCATAACAGATTCATCAACAGAAGCGGTCGACGGACTGACGAACGGACGGAACGACGGCGCTGCTGGCTGGGTCGCAGGCAACGGTCGGAAGTGCTCTCCAGCCGACGAAGAGGAGGAAACGTCGGAACAGGCGGGGCCTACGTCCTTGAAGTTTCGGAAGAGCGCCGACGGACGACGACGACAAAAGACCGACCGAGGCGGAGGTGTCAGTCAGCCGGGAGTCATTTCAAATGTACAAACAGGGTCAAGTGAATGATGATACCTCCTGCTGGGGGAGGGAATCGTCGGTGGCCGGGGCGATTATACGGGCAAAGGACGCGAAATTGGGGTCCGACGCGGATCGCTGCCAATTGCTCGCTACACTGGCTCGAGACACCGCGTAATGACGAGCGCGACGATGCCGGCGATGATCCGGTGCAGGTTTCAAGCGGAAAAACCGCTGCGGAGTGGCCGAGCAGAGGAGGCTCATCTGGACGGTCGACAAAGGGCTAAACGAACGGAAGAAGAAGGCTGTGTGACGGTCGCGGCGGAGTGACGAGAGGTTGCGCAACGGCCACTACCTGACCCTCTTGTCGCTTGAGTGCGCAGCGAAAGGATTAGAGTAGGACTACAAAACAACGCATGTCACTCTCTTTCTGCCTCCGACGCCACGGGGGCGGAGCATCAGCGCGCTGGGGGCGTGGCTACCGAAATCCTCCCCCGAAAGCCGGAAGGAAGGCAGTCACCTCTGAAGCGACCGAAGTGAAGAATTCACAGCTATGAGTGGAAAGCCGCCCCGGCGGACGACAAGCCGCTTCTGGCTACGGTACGAAACCGCGCGGAAAACGCCGCTGTCTGCCTCAAGGATACGGTGGCGCTGGGCGTTTATAGGCTCTAAACCCCTCAAATTCTCACATCAGGCCTTCGTAGGAAGTGCTTACTCTCCTGGAAAGCTATAGAATAGGCTGCCAGTCTTTCATGTTTCCAGATCATGTCGTGCCTCCTGCCGATGACCTGAGTTCTCGCGTTAAACTGGAGAATTTGCTTTAAAATTGTGTTAAAACCTCACTCTACTGAGCTTGAGGGATAGGCATTTTACTCGAATGCCCTATTCGGGTGAGTGATAGCGCAATAGGCGGTACGCTGCCTGTCGAGCGCACGCGGAATCATGATTCTTGGTTCGAGTCCCACTGAAGTTAACCGAGGCCTCTAATCCCATATGTCGGGATAGAAGATTGCTACCGGTCTTATCCGACTTGTCCGTATGGCTTACCATCGAATGTCGCCGTGTAAGCGAGGTAACGGATAAAGAACGACGTTACTCAATCCCTTATGGGATGCGCCACGTATTCTACCTCTACGGGAAGTCGTAGAGGCGATTTGCGATTTGAATGCGTATTTAGCCATACAATGATTTGCGGTGGCCAGCCGATGAACAAGTCGGCATTTTCTCCTTCCCAGACAAGTCTGGTATCAATTCACCGACCCCACAGGGATGGAAGACTTGGTTGGCCTGGGCGAAAATCCGAACCAGGAACATGGTCTCGGGTGCACAGAACAGCCGGCGCCTCTTCTGACTGCGCTACACAAGCCCATAAGCGAAATAGGCATTTGAATTGGCCCGCAATATTCCGAAGTAGCAGAATGCGTGTCACATCCCAGAAGTGGATTCGTTAATGCCGTCTTCTGTCCTTTGCCTTTCATTGCACCTGCTGTGTAGAGACAGTGAACAGAGTAGCCTGAAAAGGGGGACGATGAAAGTCAGCGTTTATAGTCCCTTTTTGGGAAGCGCCACTCATTCTACTTATACGAAACATCGTGGAGGCATTGATTCCGTATTTGGGCCACACAGCGACTTACGATGGCCAGCTAATGAACAAGTCAGAGTGCTATTCTTCCCAGAGAATTTTAGTATCAATTTACCAACCACTTACGGATGGAATACTTCGTTGCCCTAGGCGGCAAACCCGACCACAGAACCTCAACTGGAATTCAGACAACAGCAGGCGCCTTCCCCGACTGCGCTATCACGAGCTCGGAAAAGGGGTTACTTGATAGATTTCTTTTCTGACTCGGTACTTGACTTACATTTCCTAGTTGCTGAGTATTTTCTCCTTAGGCAATAAGTAAAAAGTATCTAAATTTGTAACTTAAACCTACAGTAGTTTTCTGACGTCAAACTAACGATAAGAATAAATGATAGAAAGAAAATATCGTCGTCAATCGAGAATGTCACGGAGTGCGCCACACATTCCGATACAGCTGAATATCGCGAGGCAATTATTTTATTATACAGTAACTTTCGAAGTTGATGAATTCGTTATCCGGGAGGATAATGCCAAATCTCCATCAATTAAGGAATTGCAGACGAAGAGGGTAAAGGGAATAAAGGTCGGCGTTAGTCAATTCCAGTGGGATGCGCCATTCATTCTACTCCTACGGGGATGTCGTGGAGGCAATTTTAATGCGTATTTTGGCCGATACAATGTCTTACGCTGGCCAGCCGATAGACAAGTCAGTGCTGTGTCGTTCCTGGACAGCTGTGCTACCAATTCACCGGCACCGGATGATGAAAAGCTTGGTTGACTGAGGCGGGAAAATTCGAACCATGAACCTGGAACCAAGTGCACGCGACCTCCTCCGACTGCGCTCCACGCGTCCATATAGAGCATGGAAAAGAGAGATAGAGATACCTTGCTATGTGGGAATGAGATTAAGGCCGTCTGTTGCACGCAGATGGCTTGTAAGTCATCGATTTTTAAAAATAACAATTATTTGCGTAAAATTGCTTCAAATATAACTAACTTCTCAAATTCAAATAAAGAACTCTGTATATAGCTAAACCTTTTGTTAAAATATTAACAAAAGATTTACTATATAGAACATTTCGCCAAAAGGGATGAAAATAAGCTTAGCACAAAAGATTACAGAAAAAGTTGGCTTTTCAAAGATTTACAAAGGCGATTGCTTCTATAGCTTGCATAAAGTGAAAAGTGCTTCTTTTTTAAAGAGTGACTCCGTAGTTCATTTACGGAAAAGCTATTATACGCTCTACAAATTTTAGATCAATAAGTAATATAAGAATTATAGCAACTCTTCCTTCATGAGCCACCGAGGAGGTGCTATCACACTCTATAATAACGCGCTGTGCGCGCTGAGTCAAACTATGTAGATCGGCGCCGCCGCAGAAATTAATCATCAAATAGGGGGAAATTCGGGGGGAAAATTCGAGGGGGGGGGGGGGAAATGGGGGAAAAATTACGGCACGAAGATATCGAAAAATACCAAGACGTCTTCTCCTTGCCTGCGAACTTCAGCCCTGGGGTAACCGCGGTCGCTGAACATGAATTTAAAGTTCGTTTTTGAAGTATCGAGCGCCATCAATCGATATTGATCAACTACGGATCGCGAAAATAGCTGAACATACCCAGACGTCTTCTACCTGCCTGGAAACTTTAGTCCTGAGGAGAGTCGAGGAAAAACACGAACAAACACGAATCTGAAGTTCGTTTTTGAGGTATCGATCACCGCCAATCGATACTGATCAAACTATCGATTTTTTGTGAATGTCGTCTAGGCGGTCCGAAACTAGCCCTGGGGGTAGTCGAGTCGCTCAACACGAATCTGGAGTTCGTTTTCGTAGTATCGATCACCTTTAATCGATACTAATCAAACTACGGGGCGAAAATAGCGGAAAATATCCAGAGGTCTTCTACGAGTCAGGGGAGCGCGCTAGTGCAAGGCACGCCGATAGGCGTCACGGAGCACTTGTAATAAATAAGGTTCGTCCGAAAGCGGAAGATAAACGAGCTAAATGAGTTCATTTTTACCTCTTCATATTATTCAAGTATATATTCATGCTCTAGAACGACTACTGCGTGCGAGGTGGCGCAGTTGGAGGACGTGCTGACTGACGCTTGCACTCGATTCCAGCTTCCTGGTTCGGATTCGCGCCCAGGCCAAGCAAGCTTTCATCCCGCCGCGGTCAGAGATTTGGTAACAGATTTGTCTGGGAAGGACTGTGAAGGATAATGCACTGACTTGTACATCGACTGACCATTGTATTTGCCAAATACCCATCCAGATGGGCTCCACGACATATCGTAGAAGTAGAATGCGCGGCGTATCCCTAAACGGATTGAGTAACGCCGTTCTTTATCCTTTTTATACTGTAAATCTTTCATTTTCATATAACGTCGCTTCAGAATGCCCTATCGAACTGAAGGGTTGATGCGTTGGGAGAATTTGGGGATTTGCTCGAACGGTCAACATCTCCCCTAATCCTTGTCACGTGCCAAAATAGCCCAAGGTTTCCTCCTTGCTCCAAGGCTCCAAAGAGCGTCAAATCTGTCGTTCAAGGCCTCTAGACACTACAAGCCGCTGTATAAGTGAAAACCATTCAAACTGCCCCCACGACATCCCGTAGAAGTAGAATGCGTAGCACATCCCACGGTATCTATCGCTTGGCCGAGCACAAGCCCTCTGATCTGGCTTCAGCTCTCGCTCGAACGAGCTCTCAACGTATCTGCCCGTACACTTGGCCGTTTATGGGCTGACCCTGGTCTTGAATTCGGACCATGGCATGGCTCATAAGTGGCCCGTGAAAGGTCATTGCCGACGCCGCCGCCGTAGTCGCCATATCGTCAGGAGACGTTCTGGCACCGTCGATCGGCGTACCGTATGAAGAGATCCAAAACTGATAAGCGAAGAATGAGAAATTGAAAATCGATGCCGATGCCCATCAGATGACGGAGACGGGCCCTTGATGAGCTCTGAAGACGTGTCTGTGTGGTTCAGCTGCCGGCTTTTTCGACCCCGCGCTATCACATCACAGTGCATTCGGCATAGAATCGGAACAGGTCGGAAGACGACGGCGACGGCGACGACGACAATGGTGAGCAGAGCAGGTGGATCGCCTTTGAAGTGTGGCGAGAATTTGTCACGACGGGGCGAAGGATCTCGCGCGCGCCGTTTCATAAATATTGTCAGTGCGATTTTTTGCCGGACGACAGCGCAACGGAGCGGGGCGAAGAAGAGATCCCCCTGCACATCCACACGTCATTTCAGTCCGTGAATGGATACGGTTCAGCAGGGATTGCCGGAGAGTCTCAGATTTCCACATGAAATAGGCGAAATTAATCCACGCTAACCTAGATTTGCCAGGAGATCGAAATGGACCGA
Organism: Heligmosomoides polygyrus bakeri; assembly: GCA_947359475.1. Taxonomy (NCBI): domain Eukaryota; kingdom Metazoa; phylum Nematoda; class Chromadorea; order Rhabditida; family Heligmosomidae; genus Heligmosomoides; species Heligmosomoides polygyrus. Next base: position 90,930,391 of record OX375869.1, on the reverse strand, counting down.
GCCGAGGAAGCGCAAGGAGAGGGAGAAGCCCACCTGGGTTCGGAGGGACGTCCGAATTTGGCGAACGGCCAGCGAATTCGAATTTCACCGTCGTCGTCGTCGTCGATGCCGCCGTCGCCTTCCTTCTTTCTGGTGCCGTCCTCCTCCGAAAAAACGGCCGGGCCGACCGGCTGGGGCCCGTTGGGTGAAAAACTCGAAGGGCGGCGCTCGGCTGTCCTCTCTCGACCGACCTCAGCAGCGGCAGTGACATGCTCCCGAAGGAACACCACCATCACTACCACAAGCAGCAGCAGCAGCAGCGGAATGACTGCCGAGGGCAGTGTGATTGAGAGGTCTGCTCTCTGACAGCCACTAAAAGTCTGTCATTTCCCCCTGCAACACAGGGTTTCCTTTATTGACTCGTTCGGTTCGCGGCGGGCGTCGTACTTGTCGGCAAGAAGCGGGGATGGAGGGTGTACCTATCTAGTCAGGCTTAACATCGTTACGCTGTGGGAGCTCTCTGCAAGGTCGGTGTCGGTGGACTGGTACCGGACTTGTCTGGAAAGGAAGAAACACCGTCTTGGTAAAGCTGAAGTCACCTTTTTCACATCCTGTGGTGCGGCAATCATCGACTTGTTCAGTACATCCCTATCGCGTGCCAAAGTAGACCAGTTACTCGTGCTTGTTCGAGAGCGGTACGAAGGGCATGAGATCTCTGATTAAGGACCTCATGAAGAACTTTGACCAAGTTCGGTCCATTAGAGGACATCTTCGGTCTTTCCTGACCTGAGCCTGAGCCAGCCACTTTTCTTCTAGAGGATGTCAGCAGACTAAATGCGTATTCAAACAGTGTTTACGATAGTTCATAAATTGAAATATATAGCACGTGGTAGTGCAGTCGGAAGATGCGCCGGCTGTCATGCGCACTTCGATTCAAGGTTGCTGGTTTGGGTTTCGCGACGAGGCCAATCAAGCCTTCTATCTTCTTCGCGTCAGTGAATTGGTAGCACATTTGTCTGGGAAAGATACAACACTGCCTTGTTTATCGGCTGGCCACCAGAAGTGTCTAGTATGGCCAAATACGCATTCAAATTGCCTCACTCCCTTAAGAGTAGAATGCGTGGCGCATCCCAGAGGGTATTTATTTATTTATTTATACGTGTATGACAACACGCGACGAAATAAACATCAGCAAGACAACACATTGGTAATAAACACAAAAATACAAGAAACGGTGAATTAGCGAGTCTTAAGATAACTACATACCAACGAGCTTTTTATATTGGTTAATCGAAGATGGCAAAGTATGTTTTTTGGTAAACATCAAGAATTCAGAACCGGCCCTTTGAGTAAAAAAGGAGGCACGAACACAACTTTTGGCCGTAGAATAATGAATTTTAGATCTACAAACCCTAGCGGTAGAATGATGGACTGTATAAAGCTCAGTAAGTGGAAGTGCAACTTTTCCAGTCATCATCTTGAAAATCATAATTAGATCGTTTCGATTTCGTATTGATTGATTATTTTTTCGTATTGATTGATTAACGCCGTAGTTTACCAATTATCTTTCTGATGGAATAGGAGAGAGAACATGAAGCATGAAAATGCTTCAAAAAATGGAAGTGAAGTAGAACAGCTAGATTTCATAATGAACTTATTCAAATTTGTTTATATTCGAATTGTAGTAATTAAATAAATAATAAAACTAAAACAAGTACTAATCGTTTAAATGCCAATTAATCTCAAAATATAATACAACCATTAAGAGCTAAAAATAATAAATTAAAGGCAAAAGTCAACATAAAAATGATTCCACCGTGTAAAAATTCTTGGAAGAAATAAAATGACTATAGATAAATAAATAACATATATATAATCTCTTCTTTTAGCACTAAAATTTTCCGCCTTTCTGTTCTTTAAACAGGCTACAAAGCTTTATTTTTTCACGAAAAATTAGAATTTTATAAAATTTCAAACAAAGTGTTCACTTATTGGGTGAGTTAAAGGTTCAAAGAAATCATACTGAAGTTTTCCTCGAACCAAAAAAAACTGTAGACATTGTAACAAGTACATTTGTTAAGAACGCACACACCTCATTGTTCCTTGTAAATAGCATTTACACTTTCAATCAAATAGAAATCGCGACGAGCTTTTCGAGTGCATGGCGCAATCTAGAGTTTTAGTGCATTTTATGGTTGCTGATTTGCTGCTGTTTAAAACAGAATTCAACTTGTTATTTTTTCTCTAAAAATAAAAGTTTTACAAAATTATTACACTCATTTGGGCGGCTAATGTAAAAAAAATTCAAAAAAAGTTACTCTAAGTTTTCCTTGAACAAAAATTTTTTCTAACCATCTTATTGTGACTGTAGTTCAACCTGTATGAAGGCTGTTTCAATTCAGAAGAGTTCTCTTTGATTTCAAAAGTCATAGGTGAGCTTAGAAGAGTGTCGAATTTGATTTGAACAGTGCTCAATTCGAGGCGAAAATGGTATATTTTGAATCTTCGCTCCTCCCTTTATATATTTAATTATATAAAAAAATGTAAAATTAAGATTTTTAAAACATTTTTAGTTTAAAGCATTAAATTTAGCTGAATTAGACATAAAAATTTTGCACATTCAAAATAGTTATAATACCTAACTCTTCGCCGATGAGCCACCGCCAGGGAGATGGTATGACCAAAAAGGTTCGTCTGGAGATAGGTGACGGAACGAAGCACTTTGAAAAAGGTAAAAATTTTTAATTTTATGTTTTTCGTTTTCAATTTGCGTTATTCTAAAGCGAGCCTTATCGTTAATGCAATTTGTGAGTTAATTTTTAAGGAACTGTGCTCGAAGGCCAAGAAAAGCTACAGAAATTATGGTCCGAATGATGTCGCGAAAGTGTGCAGCATTGGGAAGCGGCAACGCGTCAGTCCGTCAGGCCTTAACGATGACGATCGGAGTGTCATTCAGAGAGGGTGTGTACGGTAGCCGTAGGATTGGCTGGAATGTTCCCAACTTCATGTGCTGCCCACATTCGCGACATGTGCCGGAATCATAAAGGATAAAGGACGACGTTATTCAATGCCTTCTGGGATGCGCCACGCATACTACTTCGAAGGGATATCGTGGAAGCGATTTGAATGCGTGTTTGGCCATACAATGACTTGCGGTGGCCGGCCGATGAACAAGTCAGCGCTCTATCCTTCCCAAACACGTCTGGTACCAATTCACCGACTCCAGAGGGATGGAAGGCTTGGTTGGCCTGGGCGGGAAATCCGAACCAGGAACCTGGTTTCGTGTGCAGGCGACAGCCGGCGCCTCTTCCGACCGCGCTCCAAGCGCCCGTGCCGAAATTATTCTCCAGAAGTTGACCCGAACGCGGCTATAGTAGAAAACGATACCGATGTGCCTTCTAAAAGTCCTTTTCGGACTTCAAACGATGACCTATATGGCTTGAGGGACAACAGTCTGACAGAAATTGTCCTCTTCGCTATTCATGGCTGCATCATTCGCTGGACAATCGCAAAAAGACACCAACTCCGATGGGACATCTCGCCCTAACGCAACCCGTTATGGAGCTGACAGGAGATGAATGGGAGCTGTGAGCTCTTGAAGCGAAGAAGACACGGGACGTCAGTGGTGCATGTTGCAGTGCACGGCAGCCGCTGACGTTACTCACAATCAGGTAAGCGTCGACGCCGACAACTTCGATGATTCAGAAGACTAAAGGTCAAGTCTACGCTCAGGAGAACGTTGTAACAGATCACCTAAGCATGGTTGCAGTCGTCTGAGAAAGTGAATTCGAGTTCTGATAGCGTAGCGGTGCCGGGCGCTAGGAATCGATCGGGTTCGAATCCGTGAAAAAGTTGTTGAAGAACTTAACTAGAAGCCGAATGTATATCGCATTCATAACACATTGGTAACGTCAAAACATGGAAGAAAAATGTAGTTTTTGAAGAATTTTTGGAAACCTTTTCAAATTTTCTAAAACAACATTTAATCTTCGCTTTTTTATTTATTTTTGCCTCCTGGGAAGTCTTTCGAGTCATATAAGAAGAGCCACAGCACAGTCATGCATGTTTTTTTCGTATGTCAAGTTTAGTTGAAATTTTCATGTTAAAATATGAAACGAATTTCGAGTTACGAGTTTCATGAGCTATTTCAAGATTGACTTGAGGTGGTCAGTCGATGAATTCTTGGCGCCTATAGCGCAGTCGGAGTGTCGCGCGCACCCGATATCGGGGTCCTGGTTCAGATTTGCCGTCCAGGTTAGCCAAACCTTCTTCTCCGGGACAGGTGAATTGGTACCAGAGTTGTCTGAGAAGGATAAAGCGCTGATTTGTTCGTCGGCTGGCCACCGTAAGTTACTCTTCGGCCGGATACGACTTCAGATCGCCTCTACGACATCCCGTAGAAGTAGAAAACGTGGCGCAATACCTTCCGTTTTCGTGTTTGTTTTATTCCTGGTCGTTCCTTTTTCCTTTTTATTGCGTTTTTTACATCATGTTGACAGTACTTTTTCAGTTTTTGTAAATTTTGAAATAAATAAATCTGTTTAAACTACCCGTTACGCTTCAAGAGTGCCTATTTTTTAGATTTTTGAGTGACTAGAACGCAGTGATGTGGGCTCGAGTATTGCTCAGTGCAGATTTCTGTAGATAACGAAACGTCCTAGCGATATACCATGACATAAACCCATGCAGAAGGTATGTAGCCCGTGGGAAATCGGACTAGCTGCTGCGGAAGAGAAGTTTTTGTCAGCGAATGCGGACAGGTTCTCAATAAAGTAGTCCATTCCTATGCTTTATGACAAGCGACAGAGCCAGTCGGCTAGCATCCGACCCCATTCTGTGAGTTCCTGTGTACACAGACGCCTAGAGCTACTGTGACTTATCCGAGATGTTCGCGGTCAGGGTTAAGAATCATGAATTATGATCCATGTCGCGAATGTGGGCAGCGTTGGGAAGTATGCCCGCATACGCCAATCATATCCAGTCAAGCAACGACCGAATATAGGGCAGTCAACCACAATACCGACTAGATGCACACGCCCTCTCTAACTGGAATTCCCATTCGATGCAGCTTGATTGGCTGGGGCGCCTCCACCTCCCAGTGCTGCTCACATTCGCGACTAGGACCTACGCCTAGGGATTTATCCGATTTGTTCGCGGTCAAGGTTAAGGATCATGAGTAACGGTCCATGTCGCGAATGCGGGCAGCATTGGGAAGTAGAGACGCATTCGCCAATCATAACCAATCAAGCAACGACCGAACACGCGATAGCCAATCAGAGTGCCGACCGTACAAGTTCTTTTTCAGTGAAACTTCCGTTCGATGTAGCCTGAAAGGTTGGCGCGGCTCCACACAGTGCTGTCCCCATTCGCGACTAGGACCTACGCCTAGGAACTACTGTGACCTATCTGAATTGTTGGCGGTCAAAGTCAAGGGCTATGAATTACGGTCCATGTCGCGGATGTGGGCAGCGTTGGGAAGTAGGAACACGTACGCCAATATTAAACAATCAGGCGACGACCAAATACGCGACAGCCAATCAGAGTGCCGACCGTACAGGTTCTTTCTCAGTGGAACTTCCATTCGATGCGGCCTGAATGGTTGGAGCGGTTCCACACAATGCTGTCCACATTCGCGCCTAGGAGCTACTATGATTTATAAGACTTGTTCGCAGTCAAGGTTAAGGATCATGAATAACGGTCCATGTCGCGAATATAGGCAGCATTGGGAACTAGGAACGTGTAAGCCAATGATACTCAATCAGAACAATCAGGCGACGAGCGAATACGCGTCAGCCAATCAGAGTGTCGACCGTACAGGTTCTCTCAGTGGAACTTCCATTCAATACAGCCTGAATGGCTGGCGCGCTTCCACACAATGCTGTCCACATTCGCGACTAGGACCGATAGGGACCAGTGCGAAAATTCGAAAAAATGTCAGCGTCAGATTTGGAAAAGAAGCTTCTATTGATCTTGGAAGGGCCAGTGGATTACAGAAGAACATGACGATTAGAATTTTTTGTCCACTTGCTAGCAAAGTGTTGCTCCTCATCCGATCTACAGGCACTTCTGATATTCTGAAGTTAGAAGTCTAAAAATGCTGTTAACTTCAGGTACGACTTAATATCAGATAAAATAGCAAAAATCGTGATAAATAAAACTATAACTTTCAAATCCGACTTCAGAAGCAGAAGAGGAGAGAAAGATGTGTGCGACGGTAACCATGAAAGATAAAGAAATTAGTCGCCTTGTTTACTCCTAGGTCTGACTTCAAGGTAAACAAGCCCACAACTCAAGAATTCCATGATGTTTGCTCTAAGCGATTGATGGAAGGAACGAGTCTGGAGACACTTCTAGGCCTAGAGCTTGATCAGGAGCTTCTGTAGGCTGAAGACGCGGAAAAGTACTGTAGCCCAGCCAGCAGTGATGCCTTGAGAAACCGAAGTCTGAAGCAACAATGCGTCGGTTTCGGCGACAGAAGAGGGGCTTCTCGGCGCCGGTGCAGAAGACGTCGCGGTTCTCAATGAGGCGATTAAATGATAAGGGGACACAATAACTCCGATACCGGGGGAGGGGGTAGTCCAGGGAGTCTCCCGCGGTGCCGTCGGGGCATGTCGGACTGGCCTCGGGTTCAAATGCGCCCGGAGGTGATTAGTGCGTACAGGAAAAGCCGGGTGCGCAAACAGAGGGCCAGGAGGCGGCCGTCTCGGGGACTGGGAGGGAGTAGGGCCACCGGTCGGTCGCTGCCGACGGTGGTGGCCATTCATTTCGGGCCGAAAGGCGTGGCCCGGCGAATTCAAATGCAACGCAGCGGCGACGAACGACGAGGTAGTGGTGGTGGCTGCGCCATCTGGCCCCCATCGTCGCCGTCTTCCAGTCCGTCCCCGTCCGCCCGTCCGCCCGTGCCTACTCGACGACGCCCAGTCGGGGGCGAACAGCACGCGACCAGCTGCGGTCCGCGTTTGAAATTTGACGCGAAATCACACCTCGCAATGACAGCATCCGACGTTCGAGTGGCCGCCGCCGCCGTCGCCACCGCCGCTACGGCTCCAGCGGGCGACGGGTGTTTGAAATTTGAATGGGGTCAATGGGGCGAGCGAGATCACTTACTGAGTGGTAGACGGGGTCTCTAGGGCTAACAACTTCTAGCAGAATGACAAAACCCATCCGAAGGAGGGGCATATGTTGCATGACTATTCTGGTTTACGCCGCGCATTGTGCTTCTCACTGTGGGCGCGGAATAAGTCAAACACGTCTTCGGACTTTCTGGGGCGAACCTAACGAAGTCTTCAGGACACGTAATAGTGCTTCCTCTTTCCTTTTTCCTTTACCTTTTTTGAGGAGATGCTGACTTGGCATGGAAATGTATTCGGTAGTCCGGAAAGTTCTCAGTGTTTTGTGTGCTTCACTTTAAACTACCATAACTTTCTCAAATCGTATCGGATTTAGTCGAAGTAAGCACCATTCGAATCAACATACATTTGCCAATGAGCCACCAGGCGACTTGTTCCATCAGCGGAAAAATTGGGCGGTCGAGATTCGACAAATTCCACGAAAGCTGTTTTTGCCTGGTCCTGATTGGTGAAGGTTTTACCAGCGAGAAAGTTCTGAAAGTGTTTGGAAAGGTGGTAGTCGGTTGGTGAGAGTTCTGGAGAATATGGCGGGAGAATACTTTAATTTATCCGTTTTGTTCGCTGCCAAGGTTAAGGATCACGAATTAACGGTCCATGTTTTGAATGTGGGCAGCGCTAGGAAATAGGAACGCGTAAGCCAATCATAATAACCAATCAAGCGAAGACCGAACACTTAAAAGCCAATCAGAGTGCCGACCGTACAAGTTCTCTCAGTGGAACTTTCATTCATTTCAGCAGGACATTAACCCTTAATTCGTTCAATTTTCGAATAGTAATCTGTGAGACATGTGGGCGGACGTCATCGTGCAAAAGAATCGGGCCTCTTCTGATGGCCAATGCTGGCTGAAGATGACGAAATTGTCAGTTCATTTCGTCGACTTCCTTACAGTAGGACTCTACTGTGATCGCTTGGCCTGGTGCCAAAAAGTCGTAATGGACCAGACCAGCCGCCGACCACCACACAGTACCATTACCTTTTTTTTGGTGGAGGTTCGCCCTTGGAAGATACCTAGGGGGTTCGTCGATGTCCAATCACTGTCCGGAACGTTTCTTGTTATCATACAGAATCTACCTTTCATCGCAAGTGATGATTCGATCCAAAAACGGATCGGTTTTGTTGCGTAAAAGTAGAGAAGAACAAATCTCGGAACGTGACAATCTTTGCCGCTCAATCAACTCGTTGGGCACCCACTTTTCGAGCTATTTCACCTTCCCAGGGCGTTTCAAGGCATCTGCAACAGCAGTTTTACTGACACCTAGCTCCTACGCGATCCCTGTTTAGGATGGTTCAGCCTCTACCAGTTCCTTCAGCTCGTCGTCCAGGATTGCTCTAGGTCGACCGCTACGGGGGTCATCTTCGAGGCTGAAATCCCCGGTCCGAAATTAACCGAACCACTGGCGCACGGTGCTTTTTCCAACGCTTTTAGGCCCCACATTTGACTGATTTGTCGAGCTGTCTCGACTGCGGACTTTCCCAATTTGAAGTCAAAACAAAATATCTTTCTGAATCGCTCCTTCGACATATTTCAAGAAGGCCTTCAAGAACAGAAGTATTAGGTTGTAACGAATTAAATGGCACTGGCTCGCGCCATTTTTTGGCGCGTCTTTACGCGTTTGATCAAGAACAAACCGTAAATGTGGCATATCATTTAGAAGCGCAAACTTTGCTCTACCGGTGAGTACCAAATTTTCTATGTAAAAGTGGGAAAACTTTAGAGTTTTATTGACTTTTTTGCAGATGGACAACAGGGTAATCCGAGGCATTTGCTTGTATGAATTCAAGCTGGGCACTACAGCTAAGGAGGCGGACGAGAAGATCAACGCCGCATTCGGTCAAGGATGTTCCACAATTCGGACGGCGTATCGTTGGTATCAGAAGTTCCGGAATGGAGATGAGAGCTTGGAAGAACATGAAGGTCGTGGGAGGCATGTTGATGAGGACAAGCTGAGAGATGTGGTAGAGGAGGATCCACACAAAGGTACCAGGGAGATAGCGAAGGTTCTTGGCGTCAGTCACAACACAGCTGCCCGGCATCTGAAGGAAATTGGAAAGACCAAAAAGCTGGAAAGATGGGTGCCTCAGGAGCTGTCTGAGGGGCAAAGAAACCGACGATATGAGATCTCGTCCGCACTGCTTCTACGGAACGAAACGGACCCATTCCTTGATCGCATCGTAACCTGTGACGAGAAATGGATAACGTACGACAACAGGCGACGTTCGGCACAGTGGGTGGACAGCGATGAGAGCCCCAAGGTTTTTGCGAAGCCGGAATTGCACCAAAAGAAAGTAATGGTGACTGTATGGTGGTGTTCGCTGGGAATTATTCACCACAGCTTCCTCCCTCCCGGTGAATCCATCACGGCAGAGAAGCACTGCACTGAAATTGAAGAAATGATGAAAAAGTTGAAGGATATCCGGCCGGCCTTGGTAAACCGAAGGTGAGTTCTCCTTCTGCACGACAATGCTCGCCCCCATGTAGCACGAATGACGTTGCAGAAATTGAATGAGCTGAGCATTGAAACTCTACCACATCCTCCGTTTTCTCCCGACCTCTCCCCAACAGACTTCCATTTCTTCAAGCATCTTGGCGACTTCTTGGTAGGGAAAATATTCAAATACCAACAGGATGCCGAAAGTGCCTTCGAAGATCTCGTCAATTCCAGAACTTCTGATTTTTATGCTACTGGGATAAAAAAGCTTGTGTCACGTTGGCAAAGATGTGTAGAATCAGAAGGTTTTTATTTCGATTAATAAACTTGCCTACAAGCCGAGATATTAACTGTTTAAATTTACAGTGGTTCAGTGCCATTTATTTCGTTACAACCTAATACGTAATGCCTGTTGAATTTGGACTTTATAATGGAAGAGTGAAAAATAGTATCACAAAACGCTGAGAACTTTCCGGACGGACAACCTAATAGAAACAATGATCAACCTAGGCAATGGCTGCCCAGAAGTCATTGTATATGCTAAATAAGAGAGAAGAGTGAAGGTCTTCACCAGTCGATCCATTTGTAGGATGCGCCATGCACTCTATCGACTCTATCGAAGGCAACAACCTACCAAACGGGGCATTTGGCACGCAGCGGGGACTATTAGGCACGCTTCTGAAGCGGGGCTCACAGCGGATTCCTCCTATATGACTCGCTCTCGCTGTTCAGACATGCGGTTCAGACTCTTCCCTTGTCAGTGGTGGAGTTCGTTGACAAACGGAACGACGTGTGTACATAGCACGTGGCATAAGCCATGCATTCTGCTCCTCGCTGAGGCAGAGGAATAGGTCAAACACGCCTTTGAATTTTGTGGGACGAGAGCATAGTGTAGTCGGCAAGTTGTTGCTCATACTAAATAGGGAGAATAAAGGTTAGAATCGGTTAATCCACTGGTGGAATGCGCCATGCACTCCGACTCTATGGGACAAGGTGAAGGCCTGCTAATCGATATGAGGTCACCAGTGAAAGCAGCCGCTCTAAGTTGGAGTTTGAAATGATTTAATACCTCCCGAAGGATGAATGGTAAAGGAAGATGTTAATCAATCTCCCTCAGGATTGCGCCACACATTCTATCCCTACGTGACCTCATGGAGGCAAATTGAATGCCTATTTGGCCTATACATAGAATGACTTGCGGAGGCCAACCGGTGAACTTGGCAATGTTTTGTCCTCCACAAACAAGTCGACGACCAATTTGCTGACGTTGGGAAGATGGAAGGCGTGGTTGCTCAGTTTGGGACCCAAACTAAGAGCCTCGAATTGATACAGCCAGCGCCTCCTCCAACTGCGCTACCACGCGTCCTTGAGGAGGGACTTCTACGAGGAGGGACTTCTTCGCCGCTTCGACGATATCGCGCGGACGAGGGTGGTTCTGCTCAGTTCGGAGCAAAAAGCTAACTTACTCATCGCCTACTTGGAAGGGGTGGCTCGAGAGAAAATCGAAGAACTGTCGGAAGAGGACCGCAGATCGTTCGACGCGGTGGTCAATCACCTGCGATCCTTTTTCGAGGGTCCGCACCATCGCTATATGGCTCGGCAGATGCTCTCTTCTTGCAGGCAGGAGACCACTGAGCCTTCAGTGATTTTTGCGAACCGCCTTCTGGGCCTCGTTAGAGCGGCCACGGCAGGGCAAGATCCCGCAGTCCAGAAGGAGCGGGTACTGGAAGAATTCGTGGCTCGTCTCCGGCCCGATATTCGATACTTTGTCAAATTGGACAACCCCGCATCATTCGAACAAGCCGTAAATAGAGCCCAGACGGTGGAACAACTCTTGGCGGAGGCAACAACGGATCGACTCATCAATCCGACAGTGCGGGCCATGGCGGATGTGAGTGCTTTCCACACGCCACGACCAGGTGGGGCATCTGCTGTTTTCCCACGGGGTGACATCTCTCTTCGTTCTAATTTCAGGCCCCGTCGTACGGAACACCGCCGGAGCGATGCACCGAGACGCCAATCTGCGAACACCACAGCGCGGTTCGAGTGCTTCAATTGCGGAGGACGAGGTCACATGGCTAGGCAATGCCCCTCCCCGACGATGCAACAGCGACAAGTCACATCAGGTACGCGACCTTCTTTACCTTCTGCTAACTACTACGGTACGAGGGGGAGGTCGGTAGAAGAGCACAACCCTCGTGGGGAGGCATTACACCGCAATAACGGGGTTAGACTAGCAGTCGTGGACCCCCACGGACCGCAGTCCGCTTTAGATAGAGCGAATGCCCGAGTGGCAGCGCTTATGGAGCGAAATGACCAACTATCCCGGCTAGCCTACGAGAGGGATTCAACATCGAGCTCGAGGGGCCACATCCGTATAAATTCGCTATTTCTATGCGTTATCGTCGCTCTGGGTTCTATTCCAGTGAGTAAATCCCAGCCGGTGTGGTTATGTCCTGGGGATCAACACGACCCCTTCCTTCGCATCCCGTTGGACTATAATTGCTCGCACCTCTTGCCAGACCTCTCATCGCCACCTCGCAATTTGTCGATTCATGTCTTCAGGCCCAACACTAGGAGGTATGACTCCCCGGCATCACTGTGTAAGATCGTGGAACACACCGTGGTTTACTCAGTCAACTTCTTTGGAGCTCGAGCTGAATCCCACTCCGAGTCTCACCGTTCCGTAACCGTCGAACACTGTCGCAGGATGCAGACACATAAGCGATGCGAGTTTGGGATGCTTTTGAGTAGCGATGGGATATATAAAACACCCAATTCCCTCGTTTACGACTGGCCGTCGGCGCCATTCGGATGTTGTGTGGAGCATACTCTCTCGGTCACCAATTGTTACCTCGTCCCCACGACAGTGCATGGTCGTCACGGCTCTTCGGTTCCAGAATCCTCCGTAGGAGACCTACGGCACTGCGCATACCGGGAAGGATCCTGCGTCCTTCATGACGGTTCGGTTCTTATATGGTCGCCCATCCAAGAAGAGTCCTGTCAATTCGTCCTGGTGGCTAAGATGCACGGACACCTTTTAGGTAACGTGTGGCTCAGCGACTCCAAAGAATTCGCTCTCTCTTGGTCGTCGGTTAGTCCGGTCATAACAGACTGTGGCCACACAGTAACGCTTTCCGACCAAGGGTATGCACTGAGTTTTCCTCGCAGGGTGTCACGCTCTACCAAAGTATCATCATTGATCACTTTCGGTAAACTTTGAAGCCTAGCTTAAGCACTGCTTCCGACTCTGCGAAGTTTCCGAATTAGCCGACGAATGCACAAACACTTAAAGGGTAGAGGATAAAGGACGGCGTTGTCCAATCCCCTTTAGGATGCGCCACGCATTCTACTTCTATTGGATGTCGTGGAGGCGATTTAAATGCGTATTTTGCCATACAATGACTTGCGGTGGTCAGCAGATGAACAAGTGTCAGCGCTTTACCCTTCCAAGACAAGTCTGGGAGCAATTCACCGACCCCGGAGGGATGGAAGGCTTGCTTGGCCTGGGCGGGAGATCCGAACCAGGAACCTGGTATCGGGTGCAGGCGACAGTCGGCGCCTCCTTCGGCTGCGCTACACACGTCCTGAGAGTAACACTACAATGTAAAATAAACAATTCACTATCAAAAAAGTTTGGACAGCAAAATTTGAAGCTTTCAGCTACAAATTATCTTCAGAGTGTGGAATAAGAACAGGTACGGGATTATCATTCAAGAGAACGGTACTTCGTGGGCTGATGCTCGCATCGGACCGGCTCCCCATTTCCAAGTTCTTTGCTAACCCGCTTTGTGTGACTGTTCTACGAGCATGTTCAATCTGCGGGCGCTATCCCGCTAAGTACAGAAAGAACTGATAAAATATAATTCACTAATAAAATGTCACTAAAAGCCTATCTTGGAATCGTAGACATTGACATACACACGATTTTCGCGTGGTCTGGAACAAATCTATTTCTTTGCAACGTCGGGAACGTGACACGACGTCGTGTCACACGTCAGCAACTAACCAATACTATGTCGGATCTGTCAGGTTGCTCCGAAAGTTCTCAGCGTTCTGTGTTACTATTTTTCATTCGTCTATAATTAAGCAGGAATTCAACTTGCAGCGCGCATTAATGCTACTTTCTGTACAGAATTTTTCGCTCTATTTGATTGAATAACTTATGTCTCAACGTTATTTTATATTTCTGTTCTTGAAGTGCTTATTGAAGTATGTCGAAGGAGCAATTCCGAACGATATTTTATTTCGACTTCAAATTGGAACAATCCGCAGCCGAGACAGCTCGACAAATCAGTCAAGTGTGGGGGCCTAATAGTGTTGGAGAAAGCGCTGTGCACCAGTGGTTCAGTGAATTTCGGACCGGAGATTCCGGCCTCAAAAATGACCTCTGTAGCGGTCAACCTAAACCAATCCTGGACGACGAGTTGAAGGAATTGGAAGCATCTAAACCATCCCAAACAGTTCGAGGGATCGCGGAGGAGCTAGACGTCAGTAGAACTGCTGTTACGGATGCTTTGAAAAGCCTTGGGGAGGTGAAAAAGCTCGAAAAGTGGATGACCCACGAGTTGAGTCGGCGGCAAAAATCGTCACGTTTCGAGATTTGTTCTTCTCCACTTTTACGCAACAAAACTGACGAAACGAAAAGGCAAACGGATTTTCTACTGCTTCAGAACAGGTGTATTCAGAGCACTCTTTTAGTATTTCACCTCCCTACATTAGTTGCGAGTTTGATTTGATTTGTTTCTTCACTTCCGAATCATCACTTGTGACGAAAAGTGGATTCTGTATGATAACAGGAAACGTTCCGGACAGTGGTTGGACGCCAACGAGCCCCTAGGCCTTTTCCAAAAGCGAGCCTCAGCCAAAAAAAGGTAATGGTCACTGTGTGGTGATCGGCGGCTGGTGTGATCCATTACAACTTCTTGGCACCAGGCCAACGATCACAGCCGAGTACGGTACATGTAGCATAGGTGAGCAGCATTGGTAGGTGGGAGTGCGCCAGCCAATAATAACCAAGCAGAGCACAGCTCGAACGTATGCCAGCCCATTAGGGTACCGAATGAATACACCCTCTCTGAACGACATACCCATTAAATGCAGTCTGATTGGTTTAGGCGTTCCCACCTTCCAATGCTGCTCACCTACGCGACATATACCCCGAGTCCTACCGTGAGGAAACGACGAAATGCACCGAAAATTGCGTCAACTTCAGCCAGCATTGGTCAACAGAAGGGCCTGATTCTCCTGCACGATCCGCTCACACGTTTCACAAATCACCATTCGAAAATTGAACGAATTAAGGGTTGAAGTTCTGCCTCACCTGCCATATTCTCCAGACCTCTCGTCAACCGATCATCACCTCTTCTAACATTTTCAGAACTTCCTCGCTGGTAAAATCTTCACCAACCAGGACCTAGCCAACACAGCTGTCGTGGATTTTGTCTAATCTCGACCACCTAAGTTTTTCGCTCATAGAATACGTCGACCGGTGGCCCACTGGCAGAAGTATGCTGATTCAAACGGTGCTTATTTCGATTAAATCGGATACGATTTGAGAAAGTCATGGTGGTTCAAAGTGAAGCACACCTAACGCTGAGAACTTTCTGGACAACCTAATTGAAGACAGACAGGTGGGGTGCCGTTCCGTCTTTTTCCAGCCGTCGTCACATTCCACTCAGCACCTTGCCGCTCTCACTCACCTTGGCAGTGGCTGAGTGGCGCCTCTGAACCAGTGCATACACACCACCACCACTTAACCCTTTTGCCAGCTGTTGGCACTTCTTTCATATGGCCTGCCGGGTTCACGTCACGTCAGTAGACGGCGAGCGCTATGAGTAATGAGTCTTCGCCGGCCAGGACACCACTGCTGGACGAAGTGTTGAGAGCAAGGGAGACTATGCCACACACGGCTTGAAGTCAACGCGAACAGGAGCAGAGTGGGATGGGGAAGGATATGATAGAAGAGAAGGATGGAAAGCCAGTACGGTCCAGGTTTTAAGGCTTAAACATTTTTGAATGATGTGAAAAATTAAAGTGAAAAACAACAGATCTTTTCCTACGCGAACTTTTTGCAGTAACACTTTTCCAGCTGAAGGAAGGATGGGATGACTGACTGGCACTGAGGATGAGCTCTCTGGCCTATAGAATTGTAGACGAAGCCAAGGGTACAGATATACCTATCTCACATATCACCTGTCGACGTGCGATCATCGAGTTCAAACGGGTCCATTAGTTCCCGCAGCGTGCCAGAATGATCCAGTGGACCTTCCTCGCTGAGGGGGCTGTAAAGGCGTCTGTTGCTGTTTTCCTTTCTCAGGGTTGTGTTCCATTGTTCACTTCTCCCACGACTGTCCTATACGTCGTAATAAGTTATTATAATAATTATGACTATTACTGTTCAGAATTCGGAGACCGAAAGCGTCCCGAGCTTCGTTGACGTTCGAAGATCAGAGACGCTATCGCATGGGCCAAGTCGTCGAAAATAAGGTGGGCCGGCCATGTAATGCGCTTCGCAGACACCCGCTTACGAGAGCCGTCACCGACTGGGTTCCGCGGGATGTCAAGAGAACACTAGGACGTTTTTCGAACTTTCTTCGTGAAAGCCCTGAACGAATGATGCAACGCTCTTCGTGTCCCTCGAGCGAGGAGATGGGGCACTATGGCACGCGACAGGGATGAATGGAGACGCTGCTCGCGCCCTCCCGAGTAATGCGATGATCATTGGAACGACAGGTGATACAGGTGATTTTCTAGATCGTTCAGAGCTTCAACAAACGCGCTGCAAAGCGCTATGGTGCTCTTTAACATTCAGTGGAATCCTGTTGGCAGCGGCTCTCATCCAGCTGGTGTCTGTGAAACGCATCAAGGGGCCGGCCCACCTAATTTAAGAGGACTTTGCCTATGCAACAGTGTCTCTGATCTTCGAACGTTGACGAGGTTTGGAATTGTGGAGGCCTGCTTTCGGCAATGCAGATGCCAAAAATGGACATCCGGAATACATAGTTCAATGAGTTTTCAATTTCTTCGATGTAGAGTATTTTTCATCGAATTTGTTCTGAAAGCTGACTGTTTCAATGGTTGGCTGGCGTAAGTCATTGTATAGGCCAAAGATGCTCTATAAGGCCAGAAACAACTCAAGGAATTAGAAAATAATCAACGGATCAACATAAAAGTTTTTAAAATAAGAAAAATCCTAGAAAATTTGGGTCTATGCGGGAAGATTGCGGCACCTGCACCACCTCCGTCTTTTAAGGAGAGGAAATTATGGAATGCAGACCATATATGTAGCTTACCAGGGTTAAAGTTGCACCTGATAATGGCTTAGTAACGTTCTACGTTCTGCTTTTGCTATTGTCTTTTATCTTTAAAAGGTAACTATGCCGCATTTTTTGTGATAAAGTGATTTTGTATCATTTATTTTAGCTCAACAAAGGCTCTATTTTTATGCTCTATTATACTACGGAGTTCCTTTCCTGGCTTATATCCACAGAACCAACGCATGCGCAGTGCCGCAGGCTTCCAGAGTATAACCTAAAAATTTTGCACCGAGGTCTTCCTACGTACAGTTTCGGTATTTGAAATTGATTTCTGGTATTTAAATTTGCTGGACTAAATAAATCCGTAGAAAGTGCGGTTTAGAAGGACCGTTCCAGCCCCATACCATACGGTATGAACCGTAAAGCCCATCTGAAACGACGGATAAATGCAGGGGCGGCGGCCTGATCAAAGCGACGGGATTACTGTCGCCGTGTCAACAGATTGGTTTACGGTACCAGGGGCGAAACCTATGGAGTCCCCGATCGGGTTACCGTATCCTAGGGAGCTTTTGTTTTGTTAGTAGGAGAGCTTACATCAAAGCCCAGACCGCCTGAAGGCTTTGCTCAGGCCATACCGTATCCCTCAACTTGAGCTTTGTACTGTCGCGAATAAAATGGCCGCGGTAGACATTTCCTTCTCTGTTCCTGCTTTAGTTAGCCCTAGATGAGTGTATTAAGAGCAGAGGTCCTACTGAAGGCAGTCCGGTGTCAGTAGGAGAATCGCTCTTCGTTTCGCCACTCGACAGCCGACGACATCAAGTAGCTTCTGGTGCACGAGCGATCCGCTAACGAATTCAGCGTGGTCCATTCGAATACGCTAATTCGACGCCGGTGAAACAGCTCTCGGCTTTTGATGGCACTTCTAGGACTTCCCACTGTGTTCGCTGATTTCAATAGCCGGTGTCCGAACCGGCGTGAGACTGAAACAGCTGGCATTCTCATGCTTTTCTCTAGCGGCCTTCAAAGGGATTCACATAGTGGCTAGAGGGAGAGGCAGCTCCCGGCCATAGGGAATAGGAACTCGACTGCATATTCAGCTATTCTGAAGCTACAGAATAAACCTTGAATGAAATATTTAGATGGTCTTACGTAACCAACAACAACTAAGCAAATTTAAGCAAATAAAAGAATAAAGGACAGTGTTAATGAATTCCTCCGCCGGATGCGCCACGCATTCCACTTCTATGGAATGTCTTCGAGGCAACCTGAACGCGTATTTGGCCAATACAATGAGTTGCGGTGGTCATCATGGACAAGTTAGTGTTCTATCCCTCCCAAACGAGTATGGTACCAATTCGCTAACCGTGGAGGGATGGAAGGTTTCGTTGGCCTGGGCGGGAAATCCGAACCAAGAACCTGAAATCGAGCGCACGCGACATCGGCGCTCCAACGGACTGCGCCACCATAGTACGTCGCGATATTCTTTAATTTCACGGAATTTTTGGATGACCTATAAACTAAACTAAGAGGCTAGGAGTTTTCCGCACAAAGCATTCACCAGAAATTATGTAATAGCGCCATGTTGCAAAGCCTGTTCATCAGACCTCAGTGATTTTCACTTCAAAAGGCTATTTTCAAGAAAAATCGATAAAACCGATCGATAATGACAAATCGACCAACATCGTTCAATTGTTAGAAGCTTGTGCGCCGGCGGTCATATGTGAACCTCCCTTAAACCTTAAACGTTGAATCTGAGGAGAGATTCGAAATGCTGGTGGAACAAGCGGCTATTAATTTCGGTCAGATGGACGGATGAAAGAACACACGGACAGACGCATGGACTCGTCTCATACACAGTATGGTAGATTCCTGCACTAATGACTGCAAGAAGTTATGGAAACTGTCACGCAAGAAAGGATAACGCTGATAAAGGCATACAAGTTGGAGGCAGGCAATCCCTTTGTGGGATGCGTCACGCACCCCACTTCTACGGAAAGTCTTCGAGGCGGTTTGAATGCGTATTTGGCTAAAGCAACTAATGGTGCTCACCTCTTGATGGAAAGTTAGTGCTACCATTTCCAGACCAGTCCGGAAAAAAATAAAAAAATTAAAACTAAAAAAAGTAATAGGAGAAGTCTAAAGTAGGCTGCTCTGTGGAAAATCGATGAGCAAAACAGAACTGACGAATGCCTCCAGACGTTCCCCTGTACTGAATACGAATTACGCATAAGACTAAGTAGTCAATACAAAAACCACTCCAGGAATGCCCCCCCCCCCCGACGTCTGACCCACATGACGATGACTATTCGGGAAGATTCTGATGCGGTACCTTCAGCAACTGCTTGGTAGCATTTCAAAAATTAGAGGAAGTTACAGCAGCTTACCCAAATATTGTTTCGATTTATGAAAATAGGAAAATTTTCAAAAATTCAATAATTCAAAATAAAGTGGAAGCAAAAAATAAAGTACTGAAGGGCCGAGCGAAAAACATCCTTGGAGTTTTAGAAAAGGAAATATAATAATACAAAGGTACTCTAGCTAAAACAGCAAGTGGAACACTAGGACATCAAACACCCACTGACAGAAGACCACCTGGGTCAATATGGCACAAGGAAGGATTAACGGAGACGTTGTCTTCGCCGACGATTCGACATCCAATGCGACGACATGTGATAGAAGACAATAGATAAAACATGAAGGTTCGCGTTAATTTCCTACTTTGCAGGATGCGCCACGCATTCGACTTTTACACGAAATCGAAAATCGAAAATTTCAAATGTGCATTTGACGAATCGTTTGTGTCGTGGCCAGTTGATGGACAAGATCAACGCAGACAAGTACGGTGCCAATCGGCCAATCACGGAGGAATGGTAGACTGCGTAAACCCGTCTGCGAATCAAACCTTAAAAAAATCGATTCTGTTCTATGTTAGAAACGGCGCCTTCTATCGACTACACCACACGGGAGAAACTTTGTCCTTCTGACTGGGAATGGGATTAGAACTAGTAGCTTATGCAGGCTGGACTACGGCTGTTCTACTATTCAGTGCGTAGTAGGGCAGTCGGAGGAGGCGCCGGTTGTTGTGTGTACCCCGGCGCAAGATTCTTGGTTCTAATCCCGCCCAGTCCAAGCAAGCTTTTCATCTCTTCTGGATCGACGAATTGGTACCAGACTCGTCAAACATTGACTTTTCCGTCGGTTAGCCATCGCAAGCCATTGTATAGGCTAAAAATGCATCGAAATTGCCTTCGTGAGATTCAGAAAAGTAGAAGACGTGGCGCATCCCGTAAAGATGCTGATTGATGCCATTCATTGTTCCTTATTATGCACAGAAATACTAGGAGTTATTTTTTATCGCTTTTAATAACGATCTGAGAATTTGGAAATTGTGAAAAAAGAAGGAGAAAAGAAAAACGAAAGAAAAAAATTGAAATAAGTGGAAATTTTTCGTACAAGTCGGTAATGCGGCCTACATGGAAGGTGGGCATTTATTAGACCAATCGAGCCGCACTGTACTACACCGGGAGGAATGGCGCGTGGACCTGGACTTTTTTGAAAGCTTAAATGTGTGATTAAGGGTCATAAACCTCAAAAACATCTTCTATTGAGTGTTGCAAGTGTTCTGAGTGGTTGGCCTCTTCCCTTCTGCCCATGTAGGCCACATTATAGCCATGTACCAAGGTTACCGTTTTGAAAAGCTTTCGCTGATTATTACTGCTAAAAGTTTAGCTTTTTATTGCAATGGTTAATTTTCTATTTATTTTTTGTTAATTCGGTTTAATGTGGAAATTCGCAAGTGCTGCCTACCGTAAGACTTTGAATTCAGACTAAAGGCCAATGTGATCTATCCTAGTCGGGAGGGATAACCGTAAAAGTGTCAGCTGTCATGCCACACAACCACATCCGCTGAATTTAAAGGAGAGCCTTAGCATCATGGAACAGCATCCGAGGCTATTGTATGTAGGAACATAAGCAAGGATTTGCAGACGCAAATCACCATCCACTCCCTCCGATTAGGATAGATCCGGTCAATATTTCCGTATGAAACACTGGGTTCAAAAGCTATTAAAACGCAGTTTTAGGTATCTCTCTACCCAACCCTACCGTACTCCAAACACAGAGCTCGTGCTCGTCTTTCGCCAGAAGCCAGGAGGCTGCGTCGGGTTCCAAGAATAGGCGAGCCGCTTCAAAGGCGTGTCAGTCACCTAGTAAGCGCCATTTTAGAGAGATCTGCCTGCCTGGGCGAGAGTTAATTAGCCGCCGCCGTCGATCGCGTTGTCGGACCGGCGGCCGAGACAGCGCTGACCCTCAGCCGCCTCATTCACTGGCTCATCTATCAATGTCAGTCGAGAAATCGTCGTCGGTCAATAGGACGGCACGCGCAAACAGCATCTCCCCCTCAGTAGATTAGCGGCTTCGGTGGACTCTCGAACTCGGAAAAGGCCGCCGGACTTGGCGTTCGGTATAGCCAGCTATAGAGGACATGGGCACTTTTGGCACGGGGGTAATAAGGAGTCTGGGACATGATACCTTCGTATGCAACTTGGGAAGAAAATTGGATTTATCCTAGTCTGAGGATGGCATCGTTAGAAAGGCGAAACAACTATAAACGTTAAGACCTCTGCTGGCTAGGAAATCACAAAGAGAGGTCCTCTCATAGGAAAGTTCATGGTTCTGCCTTTGTGAACTAGTTTGGGTACATGTCGCATAGGTGAGCAGCATTGGTAGGTGGGAGCGCGCCAGCCAATAGTAACCAAGCAGAGCACAGGACGAACACATGCCAGCCCATCGGGGTACCAACTGTGCATACCTCTCTGAATGGCACGCCGATTCTATGCAATCTGATTGGTTTAGGCGTTCCCACCTATCAATGCTGCTCACCTATGCGACATGTACTAGAAGTTTTTTACAAGCGCTAAAATTATAATTTGCAGGAGACCCGTTTCGATTTTCAAGTGTACATTTCCACTTGAAAAAATGTTTAGGCAACTATAGCGCAATGAAGCTCAACCTTTTTATGGTAGAAGTAAAGCATGAGAAAGTTTTTCTTAAACAGTCTTCCCTACAAAAAAACCTCCTGAATAGAGAACAATGAAAACCTGTAACCTAGACGCACAATTCTTCAGAGACCGGATTCATCAACAATTAAACCCGAGGGTACGCCAGGTATAAGGGATAGAGATAAGAGATAGAGAGGGTATAGCTACCCATTATACCCCGCACACTCTCTGGTTTAATGGATGATGAATCCAGCCCCTGCGGTCCAAAGAGAGCGGGTGACGGCCGGATTCATCAATCTCGCGGTAATGGTAAAGAGTCTTGGGTCAAGGGTATGCGGACAAACCGTTGAGAATCGTCGAGAACCATCGAATGAATACAGATGTAGAGCCCATATTCTCACTTCAGTGCTCCATGTAATCAGCATTTACACTATCAATCAAATAAAAATCGTGATGAGTTTTTCGAGTTTTATCTGACCTTTTAATCTATCTTTTAATCTAATTCGCCTAACCAGTAAGTGAACACAAGTGTTTGAAATTTTACAAAAAATTTATTTCCTAGGGAAAACAATGGTTTAAAGATTGTAAGCTGTCACAACGATGTTTTGTTGCGATCAAAACTTCTAGCGCCAGGCGGGACTCGAACCCGCACCTCCCTCTGACCGGGCGGGAATGCTCTACGCCATTACACCACCGGCGCCGTTTGATCGAACGCAACATCCACACCTCGTGGGACCGATCAGCACCCACCCGTATCCGGGATGAGCTGGCCGCTGATATCAGCATGGGACCAGTTAAGCTGATGGTCTTGATAGAAACAATTCAAATCAGTTTCTTTAAGCCTCAATTGGCTGGTATCGAGGTTGTAAGCTGTCACAACGATGTTTTGTTGCGATCAAAACTTCTAGCGCCAGGCGGGACTCGAACCCGCACCTCCCTCTGACCGGGCGGGAATGCTCTACGCCATTACACCACCGGCGCCGTTTGATCGAACGCAACATCCACACCTCGTGGGACCGATCAGCACCCACCCGTATCCGGGATGAGCTGGCCGCTGATATCAGCATGGGACCAGTTAAGCTGATGGTCTTGATAGAAACAATTCAAATCAGTTTCTTTCAGCCTCAATTGGCTGGTATCGAGGTTGTAAGCTGGAATGGTTTAAAGATTATTTCAAAGAGCTAGGAGGCGGCCATTTTTAGTGCCAAAAAAAAGATTGCGCCATGCCCTTTCCCAAGAGACGATTTTTGTTCAATCGATAGCAGAATTTCTGTTTGCATGGAGTTTAACAACAGTTAGTCATACATCAAAAACAACTGTAAAGGAGAGGCACATCCTTATTTTGATTTTGAATTAGATTTTTTAATTTTGAAAAATAATCAATATAATAATGAATAAAATAGTAACTAAACTTCTTCCCACTATCCTCTGTTGGTAAATTTAACCAACTCGATTAACCCATTACCTAACCAGTCGTGAATCCTTTCTCAACAGATTCTTAAAGCATTTCTCCTTTGAAATCTTTGTTGGATTTAGAAAGCTAAATTAAAATTTTTATTTAATTATTTCGGTGCTTTTGCAAATATAAAAAAAAGGTTACAGCACCTTCCTCTTCACGATGCGCCACCGGGAATACGGTATAACAAAAAAGTTTCTTCCGAAGAAAGGTGGCAAATCAAACTAAGTGTTTAGTTAGCATTTATTTTTATTATTCGTTTTAACTTTTACTTTATTTGATGGCTCATGTAAGTGGCATTTACACTATCAATCAAAGAAAAGTTGCAGCGAACTTCTTAAGTACATGGCGCGATCTGATCTTATAACGCTCTATCTGCTTGCTTTTTTGCTGCGCTTTAAAGCAAATTTTAATCTATTATTTTTCTTAAAAAACAAAAATTTTATAAAATTATTCCGCTTTTAGAGGCAGGTGAACTTAAAAAAGTCAAATAAAGTTATGACAAGATTTTCCTTAAACAAAAAATTACTCTAACCACTTTATCCAGCCTGTAGATGAACCTGTCTGAAGGCCATTTCGATGTGGAAGAGTTCGCTTTTATTTCAAAAATCTTACAGCTACTCAGACATGAGTCCTATTTATTTATTTATTTATTTATTTGCACTATATATTGCGCAATTGTAAGCAACTGAACAACATGGACACGGTGCAGACAAAATAGTAATAGCAAAAAATAAAAATAAAAATACAAATTGATATGAAAAGTGTCCAATTCTACGTGAAAATGGTATGTTTACATGCACTGACTCTATGAAAAGTCGTGGAAACGAGTAAATGGTCATCCTTGGGTCCCTTTGGTAAGAAGTTAACGTTGATCACTCCCTTTGAGGGATGCGTCACGCATTCGACACATTTTTAGAATGCCTTGGATGCAATTCGAATGCACAATTATCCCATTGAGCATAGCCTAGACTTGCAATAGACACCTGGTTAGTCAGTGTCGTATCAGCAGTCTGGTGCCATTTGACTCTGATTTTCACAAAAGAAGGCGTCGGCGGGACCCGAACTTTGAATCAACTCACGGTGCACGCGACAACCAGCGGCTTCTAAGCTACGCTACACAGGTCTTCATGGTGATCTGTCGAATCTACGCAGTCATAATTCTCATCGAACTGATGTCACCATGACTCTTTACACGGCCGTAAGCGAAGGACTTCGGTCGAGCTTTGAGCAACTGCTTCAGACGCTCTACTACTCGACCGGAGGATGTACACCATTTTTGCGCCGAATTTGGCAATTTTCACCTTTAAATCGAAATGACCTTTAGACAGGTTAAACTACAAATCCAACAAAGTGGTTTTGAAAAAAATTTCGTTCAAGGAAAATTTGGTACAACAACTTTCTTTGAAATTGTTCATTCAAAATTTTATAATCTTAGAGAAACAAATAATAAATTAAAATTTGTTCTAAAGCACAGCAAAGAAGCAAACATATAACGCAGTACATAAAAGACCAGGGCACGCCATGCACTTAAAAGTTCGCTGCAATCTTTATTTGATTGATAGCGTCCTTCTTTGGAGATTCTCTAGTTTAATGTAGAAGAAGGTCATATCGATTTGGAAAAGTTTTTATAATATAAAAACAAGTCTATAACAGATTTTTGGTTATTAATTTAGATTTCAGTTTTAATTTTTTAAAGATTGTTTATCAGATTAGATTTCAAAAGTCTTAGGCTAGCTTATGGATAGAAGAGTGTCCAATTTGACGTGAAAAATGTCCAATTTGATTTGAAAAGTGCTCAGTGCGAGGTAAAAATTTTGAAAAAATTGTACATTTTGAATCTTTGTTCCTCACTTTATGTATAAAAAAGTCCTCGTGATCTACACTGCTGTTGCGGAGCAGAACTCACGTTTGACTCTGGATAAACCTTGGCATTCTATGGATGCTGACGGCGCTATTCTTGCAGACATCTGACATTTCGTCGGCGTTCTAGCCGTTCATCAGAGCCTGCTGGTATGGGCAGCTGAGCTCAGACTTCTTTTGGACATCTTCACCTAGACACACCAATGCTCTTACTCAGCCTTGTTCCGCCTTCTAGGAAGGTGAGCCGGTGTAGAGCTCCTCCTAGTCGGTGGGACTGAACGAGATCTGCGGAGACAGAAGCCGCCAGCGACGAGCGGGCCGGGTCGAACACGGCCGCGGGGTCAGACGCTGGTGACAATGACAGACGACCTGTCAGTGCCGTAATGACAAAAGCCACATTGTTTCCGGAGCCGATGACATGGTGCTCGTGTTGTGCCGCTGAGAGCACCCGGCTTTTTCCCTGTAGTGGCTCATCGGGATTGCTTGCGCTACCGAATCGAATGAGACGCTTCAGAAGGCGGAAGGCCTAACTTGGGAATGCCTCCATTTTGTGACGGCCTTCTAGACCGCCCAGGTATTATAAACCCTCCCGCTAATCAAACCCTTCAAACAGAAACCTTATACGGGTTTAGAATTCAGCTACAGTATGCCGAGCGAATGGCACAGTGGAAAAATGCGTCGTTATCGCTCTGCTCCCAAGTAATCATGACAAAGCAAGACCGCCTTGAGACATTCACACAAAAAATGGATAAAAACACAAAAAAATGTAAAAAATCAAAAGCATAAAAAATATATCAGAATATGATCTGTTAAGGCAGGATTCATAACTGGTAAGGTAATGGATTAATGGAGATGGTTAAATTTATCAACAGAGGATGGTGGGTAGAGAGCAAGGTAGGTAATCATGACATGATATAGTTCGGTGAATGATATAGTTCTACCCCACCATTAACCACATCCATGCTTTTGTGAATTTAAGGTAATCCTTCAATTTCTACCCTCTGCCCACGTAACCCTGGATGAAGTCATTCATGAAATTGGCCTCTGATTATAAAAATGAATAAAAACAAACCGTTTCCCACATTTCAACGCCAGTACAAAAATATCTGCCTTTAAAAAAGAAGATAGCTTGCCAATTTGCCAATACACTATAATATCATAAATAAAAACAGCAAAAAATAAAGAATGAAAGGCGACGTTTGAAGGGCCTTCGGGGATGCGCCACGAATTCTACCTCAACGGGATGTGAGGATGCAATTTCATTGCGCATTTGTCCATCGGGCGGCCACCGTAATTACTTGCGGTGGCCACCTGATGGACAAATCAGTGCTTTTATCCTTTTATTTATTGTTCATTTTATCTACTTATCCTTCCCAGACAAGGCCGTTTCTGTCCGATTAATACCCTGCAAGGCTGTGGTTCGGTGGCGCGTGGCTGCCTGGACCCTGTAGGCCACATTAACGACATTTATCGTTTCAGAGGTGTATTCGACACTGAGTAATGGTGGCGATTTCTCATTGACTTATCCTTCCCAGACAAGGCCGTTTCTGTTCGATTAATACCAGTTTTTATTCCACTAAAATAAGTTTGCAAACATGGCATAACTACCAAAAAACTAAAGAAAAGTAGGTGCAAATATAGGAACTGATCCAACCTGACTTTTCTTTAAAAATTCTTAAAAATTCAGGACATCTGTCCAAAAATACAAAAAGCACTAAAATGGAAAGGCTAGGCACGCTTACAGGTATAGTGCAACAGAAAAAGGTAAGGTTTTGGTTGAGGCAAAACTGCTACACGTACAAAAGAGATACAAGGTGGATCTCCCCTCTAGACCTGCACAGAAAGATGAAGTAAGTAAAAAGAGAGGGTAAAATAGCCTCGTTTCCATAGAAATTTATACATTTTCACGTCGAATTGGACACTTTTCAAATCAATTTGGAGAGTCTTCGATGCTAGCTTTGAGACTTTTAACATCGAAGCAGACTCTCTGCAATCGAAATAGCCTTTAGGCGGGTTAAACTACACGCTAAAGATTAGAATCATTTTTTGTTCAAGGAAAATTTCATATAAATTCTTTGAAATTTTTTTAGTTCACCTGTCCCAATAATAGTATAATGTTAGGTTGTCCGGAAAGTTCTCAGCGTTTTGAGTGCTTCACTATGAACTACCACGACTTTCAAATCTTATCGGATTTAGTCGGAATAAGCCCCGTTCGAGTCAGCACACTTTTGTCAACGGGCCACCAGTCGATTTATTTCGTCACGAAAAAATTAAGCGGGTCGATATTCGACAAAATTTACGAGAATGGAAAATAAATCCTGGGCCTTCCTCGTTAACCATACTCGGAAGGTCCAGTGGCTTCCTCAAGGAGAACCACAACCTCAAGGTGGACATCCTCCAAAGGAAGGTCATGCTGTGCTGTTGATGTGATTCTCGAGAAATGCTCTATCATGAGCTCCTTGACGACGGCACCGCAGTAACAGCAAGCATCTACGCTACACAGCTGTAAAAGCTGAGCGAGGCCATGTCGCGCAAAGGGCGGAGCGGAGGGATGTTTGCCTTCTTCACGGCAACACTCGCCCCACTTTGCAAAGTCGTTTCGCCAGAAGTTACAGGAGCTTCGTTGGGAGGTGCCGCCCCACCCACCAGTATTCTCCAGATCTTTCGCCATCGGACTACCACCTCTTTCGAGCTCTCAAGCAACACTTAAGGCATAGGTGCTTCAACGATCGAACCGGATTGGAATCCGAGGTGGAGTACTTCTTCGAGTCACAGCTGACTTCATTCTGGAAGAAAGGACTTCGTGATCTCCCCGTCAGATGGCAGAAGGTTGTACATGTAAATGATAACTACTTTGTAGATTAAAGTCGCTCACAAAAGAAACAATAAAATTTTGAAAAAGATTACGCTGTGGTGCAAGACTTCTTTACCAACCTAATATTAACGCACATAAGCCACGCATCTGACGTTCTTCCACGTTCTTCATTTAAAAAAAAAGAATCACATAATTCCATATAGATGAATATCACACCTAACTAAATTAAAAATGGAAATTTGCACCTTTGATCAGGAACACTTATGTAATCTTATGTAGAAGAGGAGAACGTATTAGGTTGTCCGGAAAGTTCTCAGGATTTTGAGTGCTTCACTTTGAACTACCATAACTTTCTCAAATCTTGTCAGATTTAGTCGAAATAAGCACCGTTTTCATCAGCACACCTTCTTCAACGGGTCACCAGTCGACTTATTCCATCAGCGAAAAAATAGGAGGGCGAGATGCGACGAAATCTACGAAAACTATCTTGGCGTGGTCCTGATTGGTGAAGGTTTTACCAGGGAAAAAAGTTTTGCAAGTGTTTGAAAAGGTAGTAGTCGGTTGGTGAGAGGTCGGGAGAATATGGAGGGTGAGGCAGAACTTCAACCCGTGATTCGTACAATTCTCGAATAGTGATTTATGAAAGAAAGTGCAAAAGAATCGGGCCTCTTCTGTTGACCAATGCTGGCGTTGCCGCAATGTTCGGTGCATTTCCACGCTTTCCTTACAGTAGGACTCTGCTGTGATCGTTTGGCCCGGTGCCAGAAAGTTGCTATGGATCACACCAGCCGCCGAACACCGCACAGTGACCATTACATTTTTTGATGGAGGTTCGCCTTTGGAAAATGCCTAGGGAGTTCGTTTGCGTGCAACCACTGTCCGGAACGTTTCCTGTTGTCACACAGAATCCTCCTTTCATCACAAGTGATGAATTGATTTAAGAACGGGTCAGTTTTGTTGCATAAAAATAGAGAAGAACAAATCTCGAAACGTGACAATTTTTGCCGCTCACTCGACTAGTGGGGCACAACTTTTCGAGCTTTTTCACCCTCCCAAGGCGTTTTCAAGGCATCCGCGACAGCAGTTTTACTGACGTCTGACTCTTCCACGTGTTTGAGATGGTTCATCCTAAGCCAATTCCTTCAACTCGTCGTCGAGGATTGCTCCAGGTCGGCCGCTACGGAGGTCATCTTCGAGGCTGACATCTCCGGTCCGAAATTTACTGAATCACTGGCGCACAGTGCTTTTTTCAACGCTATTAGGGCACCACACTCGACTGATTCGCCGAGCTGTCTCGGCTCAGGTAGAGCGAAAAATTCTGTACAGAGAGTGGCATTAATATGCAATGCAAATTGAGTTTCTACTTATTAATAGACGAATGAAAAATAGTAACACAAAACGCTGAAAACTTTCCGGACAACCTATTAATTATATACGATTTTTATTTTCGAGAAGAAATAATACATCAAATTTTGTTTTGAAACACAAAAATACAGCAATCGTGCAGAGCACTGAAGGAATGGTGCGCGCCATGCACTCGAAAAGCTCATTGCTATGATTATTCGATTGAAAGTGCAAATGCTGAATACATGAAGCGACAAAGTGAGAATATGTACGATTTTTACTACTGTTTATGTTGCATCGTTTGTAGGTGTGAAACTCCACACAAACCTGAATTTTGCTATCAAACGAATAAAAAAGGCGCCGTCATTGACGAGGGCATGGCGCAAACCCCTTTTGGTACTAAAAATGGCCGTCTTCCTGTTATTTAAAACAAACCTTTAGCCACTATTTTCTCTCAAAAAATGAGATTATTACAAAATTTCAAGCAATGTGTTCACTTATTGGGTAGGTGAATTAAAACTACAAAGAAAGCTATACTAAAATTTTCTTTGAGCAAAAGATTACACTAACTTTTTGGAGAGTCACTAGCTTAAAGTAAAAGAACTCGTTTCGATTTGAAAGAGTCCGCTTTGATTTCAAAAGTTTTAGAATAACTTGGAAGGGTGTCCAATTTGATTTGGAAATTGTTCAATTTGATTTGAAAAGTGTCCAGTTCAACGTGAAGATGGCATATATGTAAAAACCCTTATTTCTCGCTTTTCAAAAATTTGCAATTTTACATTTCTTCACAGAAAAAACACATTAATTTGAAAACGAAAACTTCCAGGGTTTTGCCGACGTCCTAAGATGAGAAGAGGCGTGCTCTATGGTGAAAGTAAAAAGGTATTACACTGAAGAGCCTGTACTTTCAGGCAGCACATAACAAAAACCGACGACGATGAACGGAAAAAGCCGTTGGAAAAGGAGGCGGATGGCTGAATATTTTGACGGATGGAGGAAGAAGTTCGGCCCGAAATTTGGGGAATTAAGCAACGTCGACCAGAGGAGCTCAACCGCATGGCGATTTCAGCTGGCGAATCTCGTTTAGAATCACATTCGTGTTCTAGAAACCGTACAGTGAAAAGCTTGCAAAATTTTCCGTGAAAAAACATTTTTCCTGATGGTAAGGTACATAAGGGATCTAAGAAAGCATCAGAAAAATCCTTCAAGTCGTCCAGGTAATGGAGTCTCGAAACCAGACTTTCAAGGAAGTTGGTGGAGACATGGTGAACATCTCAACCATTCTTAGGAGATTCTTCGAAAATTTGAGCCAATTTTCTCTTTCCTAAAGAGCCTTCACTTCACTTGAGACCGTCTACCACCTCAGAGTATTCAGAAGACGGTACCGCTTCAGCCTTCCGGTCCAAATTACCAGAATACCCCGGTTTCCGTTTCATCCATGCAGAAAACGACATTGTCGAGCCAGGAGCAAGGGCATCGCCGGAGGAGACAATTGAATCGGACAAATTGACGACGAAACGCAATCAAAACGAGGAAGACACCACCGGGCGGATCCAGAAGACATCGACAGGCAGCGCGTCTTCTGGAGTCTGCAGCCGCCGAAGGAGAACAGAACCCGTCGTCATCGTCGTCGTGGTCGTCGTCGTCGCTCGGCCCCCCGATCAATGCCCTTCAGCGCATCGCTAAATCCCCAAGGATCAGCTAAGTGAGAGGAACGACGACGGACGCAGCGGCGAAGAGGTACGTGATGATGGATGCTCAACACTAACCACACGCGCACACCGCCATGTCAGTGTCTTTTTCCAGTCGAGACCGCCATGCATACGATTGCACGCGAGAATCTACAGCACTTTCTCTACGCCTACAAGGAGTCGCCGAAAGAGGTACGAATTTTTTAGAGAAAAATTGATTTTTTCCGGTAGGCTGGTATGAAAATGCCGATTCCTGGCAGATGCCTTAATTTTCGCCTAAATCCTTGTCGCGTGCCAGAGTGATCCAGTAGATCCAGAAGAACATAAACACAATACTTTTCCTTCAAGGATTCCAACGAGTTAGCGTCTTTTTACACTCGCACAATCCAATAAGTCACAAGTCGGGTCTATGGAGTGACCGCGAAACGAGTTGACTGACTGGCCGGCCCACCTAATTTTCGACGTCGGCACGATGCGACAACTCTTGAAAATCAACGATGCTCAAAAATCCACAAACAATACTAGGATTGGGAGCAACCTGCTAGCAGTAAAGGGAGACTGTGTTTAAATCAACATGGCAAGTGATGGGTCTCGCCCAGCGGGTGTCTGCGAAACGGGCTGGCCCACCTAATTTTCGATGGCTTGGCCGATGCGAAAACGCCTCCGATTTTCGAATGTCGATGATGCTAGGAACTCCACCTCAACTGAGTGAATCATGTTACGCCATATGCACGCCCATTCGATGCGTTCTGATTAGCCGGCGCGTTCCCATCTCCCAATGCTGCCCACATTCGCGACATGAACCAAAAGATTTGTATTTCGTGGGCTATTCATATACAAATTTGAATATAGTGGGGTGGGGATGCCCAAGAGCAAGGTGGGCATATTGGAGATTGTTGCACGAGTAGATCAGAAGCAGGCCTGACGTTGAATGGGTGAGGCAACTCAAGACATGCCCCTCATTGGTCCGCGCAAAATTAATGGCCGGTGGAAGAGCAGCACCTCTAGTCTCTTCACCCCATCAGCTGTTGTCCAAAAATAGTTCCTTGAAGTGGTAACCTAGTGGACATGTTGGTTGGTAGAGTATTTCACAACCAGCAAGCATTATCGATTAACTACACAATAACGACCGATATTATTGATTTTTAGCCAGAGCTGATCAATTGAGGAGGGGCGTCTTGAGGGTGGCGAACGGACCTTATACGAGTAAACGTAAGCGCTCGTCCATAACGATCAACATTATCGATCATTTCCAGAAAAAGTTTAAGCTGGGGCAACGCAAAAATGCTGATCTTTGG
Source organism: Heligmosomoides polygyrus bakeri (assembly GCA_947359475.1). Lineage (NCBI taxonomy): Eukaryota > Metazoa > Nematoda > Chromadorea > Rhabditida > Heligmosomidae > Heligmosomoides > Heligmosomoides polygyrus. The sequence goes on along the minus strand of OX375869.1, from coordinate 90,898,126 downwards.
ACAGCTTTTAAGACAATTACAAATTATCGATCAGACAGCCATTGTCGCGTGGTATTATCGACATATAGGGCAAAGCCCCACACACCGGCTCATGGTTCGGTTGACTGCTGGTAATAAAGAAGCATCATGAAAGCAAGTGCGAGCGTATAGCATAGATAACTTCTTAGCAGTTGTCGCGCCCCACGGCCAATCGCATGACCCAGGATAACTTCTTGGCAGCTGTCGCGCTCCATGGCTAATTGCTAAAGATTCAGCCGAACAGGAAACAGTCCGAATGCTCACCCATCATCGTTGTTTATTCTTAAGCATGCATATTGTTGTGGTTTTTGTGTCAATAACTGATCCCTCACAAGTACCTAGAGTGGCATTTTTTTATTTTTTATTAACTTTTTATAACTTTTAATTTTTCTATTATATTTAATTAATTCGATTAAATTGTGGGAAACTTTAGGCTATAGTTTATTTGTTGAAAGAAGTATGTGAAGAAGCTGCGGTACAGACAGCCAATTGGTCTGCAGCCTGTGACCCTAAGAATCCGTTTATACTTCGACGCCGAGCGACGTGACGCCACGAATTGTGGCCATATTGATGGGCCGGGGCCTGAGAGCCGTTCATGCTCCGTGACGGGAGCGACAGAGTGAAGCATACGTATCGATTAGTGCCGAACTATCACCTGAGACCAATCGATACGGTAAGCTTTGCCCTGTCGCTCCCGACGCGGAGCGTGAACAGGCCTCTAGGGTTCACGGTGCCTGATTTTCGCCCAACGTCATTCTAGACGACGGGGCCTATCAATACTCGATAATACCGCGCAACACCTGCGTACCTACTCCGCGCGACGGCGCCGCAGCTTCCCCGCATAGTACCGCTAATTCTGATCACGAAGTCTAATTTCGAGCGATTTCAGCCAGGCCTTCGACTGGTGCACGACGCGAAGAGAAGTCAGGCTCAGCGACGTGAATGGGAGCATCAGCGAGCACTGCAGAATCTCCGCTCGGCCGTGGTACGTCGTCTCGTGTCACATTAATCATCCTGGCCTTCTGGACGCGTTTTTTCGCGGGCTTAAGAAGCTGCAGGCCCACATTTGCGCCAGCGCTAACTATCCTGATGCGGTCAGTTATTGTTTAAACTACGCTCATCATCAGACGGCCATTCATCGCGCCACAGCTCCGTCTAATGGCCTCATCTGTGTGCGCGCCTCTATCACCAGCCGCCATCACACACCTTGACGACGGCGATTTGAATGTGATGGCGACGATGATGGTGGTGGCACTAACGCGTAGCTGTGAAAACATGCCACACCTCATCCGTCAGCCGCCCGCCGACGTGTCTTTCAGTGAATTCTGACGTCTCGCGTCCGAAACCACTGACACCAGCCAGCCCTCAAGGACGATACTATCGCCCGCTGCCTGCCACCCTTCCTTTTGAAAACGAAAGCGCCAAGTGTCGGGTTTCGCGAAGGCGGCGGCGAACTTCTGACGACGACGTCGAAGTCGACTGGGGTGAGGGCTGATCGTGCGTCGACGAGTGTTGTGTTACGAGGCGACGCGGTTCTTTTGAACGGTGACCGGTCGGCTTTGAAGGCGACACGATGCACATGAGCGATTGCACAGGTGCGCTAATGATAGCGCGCACACCTTAATTGACATAATTACCTCCAGGTAACGACGTCTCGGCCAAGGGCCAGTGCTCGGTCGTAAGTGCTTTAGCGTCTGTCCGCTCGAGCCATTGATGCACACCGCTCGATGGGGATCACGGAAAGAGCGACATTTTTACCAGTTTTTTTTGGAGGGAGAGAGCTTGAATTCAATTCCTTGACGGTCACCCATTCTTACATTCTTCTTACAGGAGACATAATGAAAGACCTACGTTCCCATGTCCTCTACGAGGCAGCTCCTTTCAGCCAATCAACAGAAAAATCAAACTAGCCTTTACTATTAGGGGGGGGGGCCAAAAGTAATGAGACAAAATGAAAAAAAATCTTTATCTCCTTATAACTCAATTACAACTCAACGATGCTGAGGAGTGTATTTGCCATTAAGGGCAAGGACCTTGCTGCCATCGCTCAGCCAACTTCCTGATCCCATCCTTCCAGAACTGCTCGAGCCTGGTGTTGATCAACTGCTCGATATGGTTGTCAAGGACTGCTTGGGTTTTTGTGTCCCTTCCGACTAGGAAGTCCTGTAGGCTCAAGTAGTAGTGGTGGTTGCATGGAGAGATGTCCAGCGAATACGGTGGGTGAGGCACGTGAACGTAGCCCAGCTGGCCAAGCTTATCCGTGCTTACTTGTTCCCGATGGGGTGCGGCGTTGTCGAAGAGGAGAACCTTCTTGAAGCGCTGCGAATGAATAAGAGCGAGTCGCCCGCCCATCTCCTCTATTTCGTTCACCATGGCCTTGGAGTTCATCGCGGTGCTCTTGGGAAACAGCCTCCGGTAAACCGATCCATGGGCGCAGACCCAAAAGCTCCAAAGATGCTTCTCGCCGTGAACATCTCGCCGAACGAAGGTCGGTAACAATTCACCAGGCCTCACCCAGACTCGCTGCTTGGCAGGGTTAAGGTAGAAGACGTACTTCTCATCCTGCGTGAATATTGAGCCCAGGCTGCTCGGGGTTGGGAATTGGGGGAGATTTGAGCGACACAGGTCGACTCGTCAGACTGGGGTTTCGGCATGAGACAGGCTGGGGTTTTTGGCATGCTTCTGGAAAGAGCGGAAGTGGTAACTTTTCAGATGGGCTTCAGTAAGTAGCATACAAACATACAAATACAACAAGCACGAAACCAGACTCCAGCCACGAGATATATGGACACGGCGTGGGGTGTCTCATTACTTTTGCCCCCCCCCCCTAATATATCATTGTAGGACGTCGCCGACGGCTCATTGTGAGATACAAGACAAGATTCTCCTTGAAAACCACGGAAAATCAAAGATTCTTATGACTCTAAAACAATGCAGTGAATTTCTTCACAACGTGGTTGGCACAAAGAAGACATCAATTTGAAAAAAATAAAGACGCAATTTTTGTGTTCCTAAAAAAGCTTCAGTTTGCCACCCATCTACGAACGTCGTTGCGTATTAAATGGCCGATTTTGCTACCACAATTTCGGACGAATTTTTCGTGGCTATGAACGTTCCCTTTTCAAGCATTGGGTACAGTTTCTGAAAACGCAGGACCTCCTCCTTCTTGTCATTTATAGCTTTTGCGACATAATTGCCTCTTGCCGAGTTTTTGACGTCGTTTTTACAGTATGGATCAATGTGATATTCGGGTGCTCTACTTTATGCAAGGAAAAGTGGACACAACGCCGCGGCAGCTGCTCGTAACATCTACGCTGCATTTGGGGAAGATTTCACTAAAGAATGCACAATTCGCTACTGGTTCGAAAGGTTTTGATCTGGAGATGAAAGTCTCGAGGATGAAGACCGAGGTATTCTGGCATCACTCCTTGACGACGAGCAACTCAAAGCCATGGTAGAAGGGGATCCTCGCCAAACTGTGAAGGAGCTAGCACAGCACTATCAGTCGTCACTTAAATGCGATCGAAAAAGTGAAGAAATTGTATGAATGGACCCGCACGAACGGACCGCCGGGGCAGATGCTGAAGCGCCACGACACCTGTGCTTCGTTAAGGCTGCGGAATCTAAGGAAGCCGTTTTTGGACATGAGCGTGAAATGCGACGAAAAGCGGATCCTTCACGACAACCGTCGTCGCTCTGCGCAATGTCTGGACAGAAATGACAGTCCCAAGGAGATGCCGAAACCAAGTCTTCCTCCAAAGATGACCATGGCGACCGTACGGTGAGCAATAGCTGGTATAGTCCATCACAAGTTCTTGAAGACTGGAGAGACCATAACAGCGAAGACGTATGGTGTTGAAACTGAAGTGCTGCACCAGAAGTTGATTGAGAAACAGCCGGCTTTGCTCAATGGAAGAGGCCCAATCCTACCGCATGACAACCCGTTTCAAAAATTGTTGTCGAGAAACTGAATGAATTGGGATACGAAACTCTACCATATCCAGCATATTCACCAGATCTGACCCCTACCGAACATCATTTTCAAGCATTTAGATAGCCATGTGAAGGATAAAAATTCAGCAACCGAGACGACGTCGAAAATGACTTCTTATGTTTCATCAATTCTTGTAGATCTGATTTTTACAAAGATGAAACGCCCAAGCTGTTTTCGCGTTGGGAAAAAGTGTATTATTGTAATGGTATTTATTTCGATTAGTAAAAACGCTTTTAAGCAAAATTATGATCTGTCAAAGTTTTCAGTCAAAATCGACCACTTCATACGCAACGACCTAATATATCCAATAAAAATCAATAAATAATCCTTAACATTTGAGGATGAAATTAGTGAAACATAAAAAACAAGGGCTCCCACATCCATGCTTCACACAACCTTGCAACATCACTAAGGTAAGGAAAGCAATTTTTGTAATACTTAAAATGCGCTAACATCTACGCTCAGCTAATGCTTCTGCGGCATGAAGCCGCTCTCTTCTTGCGTAGGTTTATCATAGACATTCTCTCCGCACCGTTCAGTAACGTCATTGGTTTGTGCAGCTAAACTTCTCTCCCTCAAGTTGCTCCGCCATGCTCAACGGCACTTGTTACGGCACATCGTTGACACGTCTTCTAAATCCAGACGTTCGTTGCATGACCTCGGTGACACGTCTTGTGAATTGAAAGCGGACGCTCATACCGTCGGCGACGAGTCTTCTGAATGTGGATGTCCGTTCCGCGACATCGGGTGTCTTCTGAATGTGGACGCTCAGAAGCGCGCGCAGTTACCGTTGTGTCAAGCAGGACTTGCCATCTTAAAATGGCAAACTTTTCCCGCGCGGGATACGAAGAGGCGTATCCCGAGCTGGTGAGATTGCTCAAACGTCGTCGACGGGTTTCATTGGAACCTCCAAAAGTGTCTTAAGTTCATCGACGACTAACTCATTATCTATGTATAGTGGTAGATAGAAAGATAGGAAGAAATATAAATAGGTCCGCTTCGCCACTACTTTCAAAAAACCTATTAGTGTTACGACATGTAACAAAGTATAAACACATGCATACCTAAACATACCAATTAATTTTCAGGTGACCGAATGAGTGTAATAATTTCGGTAAAATTTTTCTTTTTTTTGGTAAAAATAATAAATTAGATTGTGTTATAAAGCACAACAAGGAGGTAATCGTTTATTGAATTAAAAGACTAGATTGTGCCACGCGCTCGAAATGCTTTAACGGTTCTTATTTGTTCGATAGTGTAGATGCTGCCTTTATGAATCATGAAAGTGAGGATACATATTTGTGTCCTTCACAACTATTGTGATAGTGCGAAACTCCATGAAACTAGAAATTTTGCTATCAATCGTGTAAAAACTGCGACATCATCGAATGCATGGCGCAATCCTTTCTTTGGCAATAAAAAATTTCCGAATCTCCTGCCTTTTAGAACAAGCTATAAACCCCTGTTTTTCCTCAAAAATGAGAGCCTTATAAAATTTCAAACAAAGCGATTACATTTCGGGTAAGTGAATTAAAGAAAGAAATTATACCAGAATTTTCCCCGAACAAAAAATTATTGTAACCTTTTTGGAGAGTCCCTAGTCTAAAGTAGAAGACTCATTTTGATGTGGAGTAGTTTGTTTTGATTTGAAAAGTCTTAGGCTAGCGAGTGCCTGAAAGATAAAGGACGATACTAATAAATCCGTGTTTGAGACGCGCCACGCATTCCAGCTCTACGGAAACAATGTGGATGTGCACTTCGTCTATACGATGTCCTGCGCTGGCCCTTTATGAGTCTGGAACCAAGAACCTCGATTAGAAGTGCACGGGACAGCTGGCGCCTCTTCCGACTGCGTTAACACGTGTCCGGAACGGATACAATGCCACTTTATTAAATGTCATATAGATTAATTACAAGCAGCTCAGGGAGGGCCATCGTGACACTGTGCTGATAGAGAATCACCACCTTCAGCTCTCGTTCCGTTGGTCGTCGAGTTGCACGAACGACAGCAAGCGAGCAAGCTACTTGCATCTCTGCGAAGTGCCAGAGTAGCCCAGTGGATCTTTTGGGCAGCACAAACTACGCCATCATCCTCGCATAAGGCTTTAACGAAAATTCATTTGGAGGAGTCGTTGAAGAAAAGAGAAAACGCAACGGCCGCTAAAGCTTTTGAGCTGTAGAATTTCTGTGAACGCTTCTATAACTTTGACAGTATCAACTTTCAAGAAGTAAGGCAGAGCACAGACTCAAACCGACTCAGATATAGATATGGACAATGTATGCTAGAATAACGTTGGACCAAAAACAGACACCATAGCATTTCCTTTCCAAACCGTTCACGGGTTTCCAACATGCTGCAGCACCGAGGTTTGGGTCGTAGGAGAGAAAGAACTGCTCTGATTAGCTTGACCTAGCTACATGGCTACGTTCCTCTGCCGCTGCCCAAGAAGGAAAAGGCCATTCCCTACAGTCCAGTTAAATAATAGGTATTCTTCTAAACAACTACGCGTGGATGACGTGTTAGAAGTTAATCTGCCAAACATTCCAGCTGAAATCCTTCCGCCCTGAATCCTGAATACAATTCCGTCTAGGAATCCTGGTTTGGAACAGAGGATAGCATTTTTGAAGCGTGTGTATGTATCTTATAACGACGTATTATCAGCAGAACAACTGTCCAAAGTTGCTCCACAATCACGGTTTTCCCGATTCTTACCAAGAGTTTAATTCCTTCGCGTATTTTTTGGAGCAGAGTAAGGTGGACCACCTTCTGCTAGGAGTACGAAGAACGATCGTTTTTGATTCGATCGCCCACTATTTCTGGCTCCGTCGTTCTTCCTATGCTGTTGTGCGGTTCAGAAACCTGAACTCCATAAAGGCATGATGAACAAGTGATCAGTTTTGTGCAAAGAAGAATCCAAAAGGCAATGCTGGGAGTGATGTGAGTCCTGCAATTATTCGTTGTCGTTCAAGGAGCGGAGTTGCTGTCGCCTGGGTCCGGGCTCATCAACGACTTACAGCAATTTAACGAAGAAAATTACGGCCGAAATCCCTGATAGCGCGGCTTACCAAGCGATATGGCGAGCGGTATGCCGCGTTATCTGAGTTTTCCGCTGTGAATTCTTTGTTAAAGTTATTTAAGTCGTGGATGAATCCGACCCCTGGATCGAGTTACCAAGAAATAGATGGACTAGCCAGATGAAGTGCTTCGCTGACACCCGCCAGGCGAGAGCCGTAATCGAGCAAGATCCACTGGATCACTCTGGCACGCAACAGGGACAAATAGAGACGCTCCCGCGTGAGCATCCGATGACAAACGGGGCAGCAGGCGATTCAATTGATTTTTGCTCCAATGTGCAGATGCAGCTGCGTTCATCTTTGTCCAAGTCGGGAGAAAACAACTTCTCTTCTAAATTCTCACTTCTGCTATACTCACACAAAGGCATCGCGGAGTTTTTTGTGCAAAAGCAGACCGTCGAAAGGGCTTCGAACATTTGAATTTGTGGAATAATCAAAGAAGTAACGGCCCATGCAGTTTCATAGCCCGAATCATTGCATCACAAAAGAACCAGCAACTGCTGAAGTTCTTCGAAATCTGAGCAGCACAATGACAATCGTTGCTGACGATGTAGATGAGGCCTACAAGAGCAGATCCGCTTCTGCAGCTTCAGAAGACACTAGGGGGTGTGGTCGAAAAAGTTTGATCAACTTTTCGAATTGTTTAGGTTTAGAACGACTGTTTCGGGAGTGTCTTCTTTTGAGGTGATAAAGGATTTTTCGTCGCGATCAAAACTCCTGCACCAGATGGAACTCGAACCAACAACTGTGCTTTTAGAGCAATATGCTTACTCCAATGCAGCTGTGCTAGGCATCTAGAGTAAAATAATAGGGATTTTTGAGGTCTAAAACTGTGTCTAGCATTGTATTCCTAGACCTTAAGATCAGCTAAAAACTAATAAAGGAAATAATAAACTAATAATAACGATAAAGGTAAGGACGGCGCTAGTCGACTACTTTTGGGATGCGCCACGCATTCTACTTCTACGGGATATCGTGTAGGCGATATGAACGAGTATTTTTCCATCCAATGACTTACGGTGGCCAGTCGATAAGCAATTCAGCGCTTTATTCTTCCCAAACAAGTCTAGTACCAATTCACCGACCCCGGAGGGATGGAAGGCTTGGTTGGCCTGGGCGGGTAATCCGAACCAGGAACCTGGTATCGGGTGCACGCGACAGCCGGCACCTCCTCCGACTGCGCTACACGCAACCCTAGATATTAAATAAAAATAAATAAAGAAACAATAAAACCGATGAAGAAGGTTGATAATTGAAGCTTTCTCTTCTCAACAATTGTTACAAGTCATGGATCGTCGTTGAGACGTATGAATTCTTCTGGCTTCTGCTTCACCAATTTCTCCCGAGTTTGTCTTCTGGTGTAGCGCTCCACAATTACACTTCCCTGGCCTAATTACAGGCGTTGGCAAAGCGATTAATTCCAATGAGGCCGCGTAATGGTCCTCCGTTTAGCACCGCTTCCAGTCATTAGTTACCAAAACACCTATAGAACCTTTGGCCGCCTTCAAAAACCGGCATTGTTGTCTGTCTGGGTGTGTTGTGTGTAATTTTGCGTGCGACGCGTGTTTACTCGGATACGGTAGTGACGCGGCTGAGAACACGCAGGTGTCGTCGCATTAGCACGCGATGGCATTGTTGGCCGATCGACGACGGGAAATCGGCCACACATCCGCTCTCCGGCCGCGAGGCACACGTGCGCTCGCAAATACACTGCTGACCCGCCGGCCGGCCGTGTACGGTAGACGGAAGAAGACGGCGTTCTTCAGCCGCCCCGGCGCGGGGGGCGGATTACGCACGCGATGGCGTTCGAATCCCTCGGCGAGGGGTCAGGGCTGTGTCGGGTTATCGCCGCTTCGGTAATAATCCGTTTTTCGACAAGGGCGAAGGCGGTAGAGTTCCCTTGGAGGACGTCACGGGACCGGGAGAGGACCTTCAGCGACAGTTGCTGTCAGGAGTTCTACAGTCTATGTCCTATGTCGTATCATCTGTGGGCGCGTAGTTGCGCAATTGGAGGAGGCGCTGACTGTCACGAGCAGGAAAATATAATCTACACCTTTTACACACCTTCTCATTTTTATAAAGAAACTATCCGCAATTTATACTTTTCCTTTTTGTACAAAGCGTGTATTTTCTTAAAGGATTTTGGCACAAAGAGGAATTTTTCACAATTTTTTTCTGAGAATGTCACTAGAAACCGCATAGAATTCAGATGAGCGAGAGGACTAAAAGAAAATGTTTGAAAATTCTTTTTCGGTGTATTCTAGAGACAGCCACCCATGTCCTGTTGAACTCCTTAACTATAAACGATGACTAATTGGCTATCACCTGTGTCACCTGTCGTCCCGTTGATCATCGACTTGCTCGAGCGGGCTCCAGCAGCGTCTCCATTCGTCCCTCTCGCGTACCAGAGTGCTCCAATGGATCCTCCTCGCTCGGGAGCCACGAAGAGCGTAATATCGGTCGTTCAGGGCTTTCACGAAGAAGTCCGACCAACGCGTTGATGGGCGTCCTGGTGTTCTCTTGACATCCCGCGGAATCCAGTCAGTAACGGCTCTCGTCCAGCGGATGTCTGCGAAGCGCATTATGTGGCCGGCCCACCTAATTTTCGACAACTTGGCCCACGCGACAGCGTAAGAAACGAACGTAAGAAACGTAGACACCGACGGAAGAACAGTAGAGTCGAATAGGTGGGCACGGAGTCGGACGTTCTTCGTCTTCTTCGCGACTTCTCCAACGCTCTTAAAAGCTCCCCAGGCCGCTCGTTTCCTCCTGCTCAGCTCCGGCGCTGGGACGTTGGCCATATTGACTTCGGTACCCCGATACACAGCGACACCGGCCTGATCTTCGAACGTCGGCTAATCTCGGAACTCCGGAGGCCTTCTCTCACCTGCGTGAGTCGTGTCACTCTGAGCATCGTCTTCTCGATTCCACGCTGCGCGACGCTGATCGCGTGTTCATCCTGTTTTCATATAGCCCACGTCTCTGAGGCGTATGTTAGGGCAGGAAGAACAGTGGAGTCGAATAGGTGGGCACGGAGTCGGACGTTCTTCGTCTTCTTCGCGACTTCTTCGACGCTCTTGAAAGCTCCTCGAGCCGCTTGTTTCCTCCTGCTCAACTTCGGCGCTAAGACGTTGGCCATATTGACTTCGTGACCCCGATACAGTAGCTGGAACATTCGGTGATGTTCGTTCCGTTGAACGATAATGGGGCATCAGAAACCCATCTTTTCCTCATGAATATCGTCTTCGTAAGATTCAGTTGCAGTCCAGCGTTCCCACATACACGATCGAAGTCGACGAGCATTCGCTCCGCTTGGCTGATGCTCGGTGTTATGAGCACGATGTCGTCAGCGAAGCGAAGGTGGTGCAGTTGCCGGCCGTCGACCTTCACTCTCATGTCTTCCCATTCTCATTCGCGCATGACGTTTTCGAGGGTGGCGCTGAAGAGCTTCAGGGATATGGTATCCCCTGCCGAACCCATCTCTTTACGTCGATGACGACGTCGTTGTAGAATGGTGAGATCTTGGTCGTGAATCCACTGTACAGCTCTCAAAGGACTCTGATGTACTGAGTAGGAACGCCCTGAGTGAGCAGAGCGTCGATGACGCCTTGAGTTTCGACGGAGTCGAATTGGCTATGGGGTAGTAAATTTGGACTTCAAAATCGCATAACTCGAAAGTTACTGCAATGTCACGATTAGACCAAGTTTCTTTACTGGACTTGTACATAATCCCTTCCATTAAGCTTTTGAGAAATAACGAGTCCACTATGCCTAGGTCCATTTAAAGGCTTTGCGAGAACAAACTTCCCCACGGGCTCTTCTATTATTACTGGCTTCAGAAACTGCCGGATCTTTGTTAGCGGTAGGAGTCACGTTGTTTAGCTGGCAGAAGAATGGAGTGCAAAACTTCCGACCACGCCAGGATTCGAACCTGGAATCTTCTGCTCCGTAGGCAGACGCGTTATCCATTGCGCCACGCGGCCATGTGTCACCGACCGCGTGAACGCCTACAGTAGAGCAGGTGTTGAGGCCACAACGAGTGTCAGCGAATAATGACTGACCTGTACTCGGACAGTTGACCCCAACTATGCAGGTCCTCTTTGGCTCTTCTTTCTATTCTCCTCTGGCTTGGAATCAGGTCTCATGGAGCTCAATGTAGACGTTGAGGGAAACATTAACCTTGACGAAGGCGATGATCAGGTGCAATGATGACGATGAAGAGGATGGAAAGAACGCGCAATAGGGGCCAGTGAGAGAGATGCAGTTTCATCTCGGTGCGCAGTCACACAGTCCCAAACCCCAGCAAAACATCTTTTTTTTACGCTGAAGAAGGTAGTCACAATTGTAGACATGTGCGTCTGCATTCATTTATTTATGCACTTCAAACCACAAGAAGAAAAGGAATTTGTAAGCGAAACAAAAAAATCGGCTATTAGAAATGCGGAAAGAAAGAAGACGAAGGAAAGGGAAAGGAAAAGAGGGCAGGAATGTGAAAAAATGGGGACGGTGCTGAGAAAAATGAATGAGTTACTAACGCACAAACCGCTCAAGTAAACATGAAGGTTTGCAGGAGTGCAAACGAAAAAAATCTTCAGAATCGGATATATTTATCTTTAAAGAAAAACTAAGCTCATCGAGCTTGTCAGTTTTAGAACATAGAACATTTATTGAGCCAAAAAGCGATACAAAAGAAAGAGTAGAAAAGGTTACGGCGAAAGTATTTTTTAAAGACCAGTGGAAGCAGAATCAGATAAAAGGAAGCAGAAGCAGAAAAAATGAAGAAATTATTGAGTCAAAAAGTGCTGTAAAACCAGTTTAGCCCAGCAGATCACAGCTAACATTGGCTTTTTAAATACTAGCTAAAGATTAGCAAAAGCGACTTCTTCCACGGTTTGTAAAAAATATTGCTTTTATCAAAGCGATATTGTAATTTGTTTTCTGAAGAAGAAGAAAAGAAAGAAGAATATATTTTTAAAACCAATACGTGGTATAGTGTACAATTTCAGCAGAACGTTATGAATTGATCTGCTTAATATAAAAAAAGGTTCAAATCAGTTTCTTGGAGCCTCAAATGGCTGGTATCAAGGTTGTAAGCTGTTCTTACGATGTTTTGTTGCGATCAAAACTTCTAACACCGGGCGGGACTCGAACCCGCACCTCCCTCTGACCGGGCGGGAATGCTCTATGACAGCTTACAACCCCGGCAGCAGCCACTTGAGGCTCCAAGAAGCTGATTTGAATCGTTGCTATCACGATCATCAGCTCAATTGGTTCCATGCTGATATCAGCGGCCAGCTCATCCCGGATACGGGTGTGTGCTGATCGGTTCCACGAGGTGTGGATGTTGCGCTCGATCAAATGGCATTCGATCGTGGTGTAAAGGCGTAGAGCATTCCCGCCCGGTCAGAGAGGAGGTGCAGGTTCGAGTCCAGCCTGGCGCTAGAAGTTTTGATCGCAATGAAAAAGATTGTTTCATGAGAAATTCCTTACACTATTGACTTAGTACTTGTTTCAATAAGTCGCTTGAAATGCATGGTTCTCTTTGCTTACTGATTTACTATTCACTGAAGAAGGCTGCAGTGAATATCAAAAGAGACCTTTTTGTTTCAGCAAAGCTTCTAACTCGCAGTTGAATGTCATCAGAAGACAATGAATTAGTGTAGGAGGTAGTTCATTCCTGTTCCACCAACTCGAGTCAAAAAGCATTCTTGGAAGACTTTCGAATAAGAGGATATATCCTCTAGCGATACCATTGAAGAATGAAAAAGTGAAAAAGTGACTGATATTCTAAACAAAGAGTGGCGAAAGTGAGGTGAAGAAGGAAAAAAGTGAAATGCATCACTAAAGCGTCATGGCTTCTCTTTACGACGGGAATAGAACACGTATTGAAACTCTTCGAAGTAAGAAGAATTCTGCTCGGCACAGTTCTGTGAGACGTATTAGGTTGGTGCATAAGTTCTCGGACATTTGGTCCCTCCTAAATTGAAAGCGCATTTTCCCGCCAAATTTCTCACATGAATCAACGTGTAAATGATCGATCGATAGAGAAAGGAAAGTTGTAAATGTAAATGTTCCTAACACTTACTTCTGCGTTGTTGACGTCAGCTATTATGGCTAAGCAATTCATCCCAACTGAGACGCATATTCGGCACGTCATGTTATTCCAGCATCAATCTGGCCTCAATGCCAACGAATCGTATCGTTGCCTGAAGGATGTTTACAACGAGAGTGCTCCTGCTCGAAGTACTGTGTACCAGTGGTTCTCGAAGTTTGCAGTTGGTGAATTCTCCGTTGAAGGTAATGAGCGAGAAGGGCGATCGATGACACTGGATTTGGATGGCCTCCGAAGTAGAGTGGAAGCGGACCCATACCAAACCACTCGCGAACTATCAAGCACTCTTGGTGTTAGTCACACAACAGTCGTTCGAGGATTGAAGTCGACTGGCAAGGTGCAAAAACTGGGTCGTTGGGTACCTCACGACTTGACACAACATGACATGGATCGCAGAGCCGATGTCGCTCTGTCTCTCCTTACCCTCAGACGTACCCACGGATGGCTGGACAACCTTGTCACCGGGAATGAGAAGTGGATACTCTACTCTAATTATCACCGGCGTGCGCAGTGGGTTGACGCAACTGGAGAGGCAGAGGACGTTCCGAAACACGACCTTCACGTGAAAAAGGTGATGCTATGCATTTGGTGGAGCGTTCTTGGCGTAGAATACTGGGAGCTGCTGGACGAAGGGATAACAGTGATGGCAGAGGAAGTTGAGGGCCCACCTTCGAACCACACGAGGAGAGCAAGTGAAGGTGTATTTTCAACACGACAACGCTAGGCCGCATAATGCTAGAGCGACGGCGGCTGAGTTGGCGGACTACGGATGGACCGTTCTTCCACATCCACCTTACTCACCAGATCTCGCTCCTTCTGATTATCATTTGTTTTCAAGCCTTCAACGCTATTTGGACGGCCAGCAATCTAGGAACCGAGAGGATGTCAAGGAGGCACTGCCCACATTTTTCGAATCACAACCGGCCACGTTTTGGAGAAAAGGCATCCATGACTTACCAGCACGTTGACGAAGACAATTGATGTAAAGGGTGGTTACTTCAAATGATTTGATATTGTTGTTCGTATGTTGTGATAATAAATATTTCATGCTTCAAATGTCCGAGAACTTATGCACCAACCTAATAGTATGTAGCTGCCTCAAAGAAAAAGAGTGTGAGCATGAGACTTGCTGGGAGTTATCTTTTTCTTTTAGCTTTGGGCCTAGGTAGCCGGAATTGTGACATGATCGCTGGTAGAGCATGAGGGTGAAAAGCGTAAGGACTTTTATGCATGAGATAATTAAACAGTAAACACAAAAAACGAAAAGAAACATGTGGGAGACCTGCGGGAGGAGAAAATGTCGACGTCGATCCAACCCGTAGGATAGGTCAGTGGACCGTTAGTCCAATAGATCAGTCGGCATTTCTGACGACGCAGTAGTTGAAAGGAGATTCCTCTCACGGTCAGTTCGAAATTCGCAAATGAGCCTCATTCTCAGTCTATTGACTAGTCGTTTACCTCAGCTAGGGCAGCGGTCACTTTCCTGTTGTCTAAAGACGTGTTAGCTTCAGAAAAATCTCCAGGAAACACCGCGAGTCGCCAGACTGCCTGAACGGGTTGCAGAAAATATTCTCCCCTTGAGCCAGTGGCTCACCCAGTTCCAGGACAACTCATCTATTTTTAAACATTTATTTGTTTATTTTCTTACAACTACTAGGTCTACTGCGACGGAGAGGGGGGGGGGGGGGTGCACCTTGCATTACTTCAACATCTGGTAGCTTTACTGGGCTTTGCTCCGACCGAAGTAACCTTAGATGACTTCTACAGCTACAGTGTAAATGTATTTTTGCTTGAACTTTTAACTTCAACACTCTTGAACGAAACTGTGGGGCTTTACAAAGCAAAAAACGGGATTAGACCCTACCCCTCTGCAGACTTGCACCCATATCTTCAAGACTTAATTGAAAGACACAAAATCTGGCACATAATGACATATAAACGGAAGACTACTCGTGGAAGTCTGAGCATCGAGCCAAGGAAATTCCATCAGATTCAGGAATTTTAAAGTTTTTGAACAAAACTGTCCGATTTTGGGAAGGAAAATGTGGGTGTACCCTCCGGCCCCACCACCCTTCCAGATCTGCAATTAATGGCAGTCTTCCAATTTTTCTACTCGCTCTGTCTGATTGATTCCCTTCATCCAATCGATCTCAGAGAAAGCCGATATCTCGAAAGATCGACAATATCGATCGATATCGGCAGCCTGATTAAAACTCTCCCACTCTCTCTCTCTCTCTCTCTCTCTCTCTCTCTCTATGTATCTCCGGCTGTGAAGGACTTCTGTAGGCCATTATTAATCACGCAACTCTCACCCTATCAGTTAAGCAATCTGAGTGAAAATCAATATCACCGCTCGGAAGATCGATAATATCGATCGATATTCATTGTCCGATCGAAACTTCCCCCGTTGTGAAGCTCTTCTGTCGGTCATCACAATCACGTAACTCCCACACCGATCGGTCAGGTTTAGGTATTTTTCCGAATTTTTCCATTAATTTTCTGAATTTCACGCCAATTTCCCCAATTTCATGACTAATTTCTGCAGCAGCACCGATAGATAGCTCTGAGCGCGTCATTACACAGTATGATTTTTTTAGACGTTGATTATTTAGAAACAAAAAATTCTTGAAATCCTTCTCGTGTTAAGGGTTTCTCTCTTATAATCTATCATAGGTGAAGTATCTAAATTTCAATGCCTACTGCTATTGCATAGAATCGTTTTTGTTCATATAGAAACTCCTCTGTGTAAGTCTTTCAAGTGCATATCCAATCCTTAAGAGTTAGTTAACTCTTGTTCATTAAGAGACCCAACGCGTGATAGCACAGTCGGAGGAGGCACCGGCTGTCGTATGCAGCCCAAATCGAGGGTTTTTGGTTCGGGTCCCGCTAAGGCGAAAAGAGCGTTCCGTCCTACCGAAGCCAGCAAGTACATATGTACCAATCTGTCGACTAAGCATCATGAGCATTACTTGTAAAATATGCTCTCAAATCATCCGTGTCCCGCAGAAGTAGAATGCATGGCGCATCCCAAAAAGTAGCATGAATAATGCCGTCCTCTATTTTTCATCTTTTCTGCGGTACAAAAATTGTATGACAACAATCAAGAGATGGGATAGGCCGAGGCCAAGTAAAGGTTAATTCGCTGTTGAATTTTTTAAAACTTATTTCTCAAGTTTGAACTCTAAATCGAATACTGTTAGAGCGGTTATATTGCTAGATAAAAATGGCCGCTCCCTATGTTTGCATAAAAGTATTTCTTTCAATTTTGTTTTATTAATAATGAGCTTATTTCAATGTCTTTATGTTCAGCACCTGAAAGTAGCATTCGCCGTCAGAGCCAACGCCACCTACGACGGAGCGCTGGAGGACGAGTCACCGATCCAGAAGAAGACCATCTCGTTCAACAAGGGCGACTTTCTGCACATCTACAAGGTGATCTTTATTTGGAAAACTTTCGCTCTTTGTTTCTCTTGTTTAATAAGAAACAGATGTCTTGAGATGAGCACGTGTAGCGCAGTCGGAAGGGGCGCCGGCTATCGTGTGCGCTCCGATTCCAGGAGTTCTTGGTCCGGACTTCCCGCTCAGCCCCACCAAGCCTTCCATCCCTCCGTGGTCGTGAATTGGTGCCAGACTCACCTAAGAAAAATAAAGCGCTGAGTTGTCCGTCGAAGGCCAGTCAGTCATTGTATAGGGCAAATATTCATTCATGTCGGCTTGACGACATCTCGTAGAAGTAGAATGCGTGGCGCATCCCAAAAACGGATTCAGTAACGCCGTCCTTTATCCTTCATCAAAGAAGGTGCTCAATTTTTGCGATTCCAGAAAGTTTAAAAAATCCAATTTGGCTTGGCGGTCCATTTTTCTTAGAAAACGAACCTACCTCCGATCACACCTCAGAGAAGGATCTTTAAAAAAGGCACCATATAGTCTTCGTCAGCAAGGCCTTTGAATCCATGGGGCTGGAGGTTAACGAGCGAAAGGGATGCCTGGATACTATAAGGGAAGGCTGTCCTGATTCCGATCCTTGCCAGCAAACTTGAGAGGGAACTATTGGTTATTTCCACAATTTATACTTAAAACTTGAACTGTTATTATTGTTAAATAGTTAAATGGAATTATAATGAATAAGAAATGGAATTTATCCTAGTCGGAGAAAGGAAACACTAGCGAACCAGGGACAGGGCGGTATCTTAGAGCTAAAAGATTGTAAAGAAAGCTCTATCAGTTCATATCGCTTTCTTGGTAAAATCGTTTGCTTTCGTTTTCCTGCCGTTGAGAAGGGAACGGTGCCATTTTCCACTAGAAAAAATAAAAAGAGTAAGATGGTATTAATTAAGCTGGTAAGTTAAAAAGAAATTTGGGCCCATGTCGCGAATGCGGACAGCATTGGAAGTGTGGACGCGTCAGCCAATGAAGTCTGTTCGAATGGTCGTGCCGAAAATGCAGCGCTATAGCAAACTGGTGGGGTATTTGCAGGTTGGGATTGCAAGCTGGGTGGGTAACAATACTAAAGAAAGTTGTTTCCTAAATTTTCTAAACACACTTCCATAAAAATCCTGATTCCTGATTTAGAAACAATCTATGCTACTCAATATTGCCATACCAGTAATACTAACTGCTTCCTTTTATGTTTCTTGTTCAATACACCTTTGTTTATTGTATAAATAAATGAATAAATAAATAAACAAATAAATAAATGAATCATCTCTTAATGTTGAGTACGGTGGTGCCGCGGTTTAATTACCTTCCATATGAATAAAGTGCACTTGAGAACTGAAGAGGTTCAATTCTTTAGAGCCGCAGCCGAGATTATATGCTCAGGTGTCTTCTGGATGGGGCATCCGAGTGCCGTCGTCACCAATTCAAACAATGAGCACCACCAGGAGGAGCAGCAGCAGAATCGGCTGTGTAATGATCAGATAAGCCCCATCGGTGGATTAGAGTCGCGCGAGCAAACATCTGTCCTCATTAGAGCCGAGTGGCACGGGTCGTAGGGCGGGTGACGATGAATGTGATGTAATGAATGATTAGGGCAAACAAAAGCGGCACTAATTAGGAAACGCCACTGCTCGGCCGACCAGCGGTCGACCGTCTCCAGGGACGTTCCCTTGGTCTGGGAGAGAGTTTTGTCAAGCCTGCACTATCCCCTGCGTTTTTTTCCTTAGAGTATTGAGGGTCTGAAGTGGCCAGGTGAGGCGAGTTCACTTGATCCTCAACTATGTGATTTCAGCGCTATTCGCACGACTGGTGGATCGGACGAGTTGTTGCGGCTCAGACGACGATCGGATTCGTCCCTACGGCACGTCGCCTCGCTCGCCTCGCCGAGCAGAACGAGGAAGAAGCGAAGAGCAAGGGAAAATCCTCGGAGAAGAGCACTGTGGTGTAAGAGCTGCGACACTTTCAGTTAAATTCATGCTTTTATTAGGTCGGTCGGAGGTAGCGCAAGCGGAGGAGGCGCCGGCTGTCTCGTGCACCCCGACTAAGGGTTCTCGGCTCGGATTCAGCCAAGGCCAACCATGTCCACCATCCCTTCGGGATAGGTGGATTGGTTCTGAACTTCGGTCTAGAAGGGATAAATACTTATCTGTCCATAAGCAAGTCATCGTATCGGCTCAATATGGAGTCAAAATGCCTCTCTGCCGCTGCTCTCTCGTAGATGAACAACGCACGGCGCATCCCACGATGAGCTTGATTAGCGCCGTCCTTGACTTTCTGTATTCTTTACTAGGTTGATTTGAAAGTTGTAGACGTGGAGCTACTGACAGTCCGTTCCACTCAATCACAACAATTTTAGTGAAGTATTAGGTTGTCTGGAAGTTCTCAGCGTTTTGAGTGCTTCACTTTTAACTACCATAACTCTCTCTAATCTTGTCGGATTTAGCCTAACTAGACACCGTTCGAATCTCAGCACACTTTTCCAACGGATCACCTGTCGACTTATTCCATCAGCGAAAAAATTAATTGGTGGAGATTCGACAAAATCCACGGAAGCTGTTTTGGCTTGGTCCTGATTGGTGAAGATTTTACCAGCGAGGATGTTCTGAAAGTGTTTGAAAAGGTGGTAGTCGGTTGTTAAGAGGTCTGGAAAATACGGCGGGTGAGGCAGAACTTCAACCCTTAATTCGTTCAATTTTCGAATGGTGATTTGCGAGTGGGTGGGCGTTATCGTTCAAAGGAATCGGGCCTCTTCTGCTGACCGATGCTGGCTGAAGTTGACTCAATTTTCGGTGCATTTCGTAGATTTCCTTACAGAAGGACTCTGTTGTGATCGTTTGGCGTGGTGCCAAAACGTTTTAAAGGATCACACCAGCCGCCGACCACCACACAGTGACCTTTACGCTTTTTTGGTGGAGGTTCGCCTTTGGAAAATGCCTGGGGGTTCGTGGGCGCCCAACCACGATCCGGAACGCTTCCTGTTATCATGTAGAATTCACTTTTCATCACAAGTGACGATTCAATCCAAGAACGGGTCAGCTTTGTTGCGTAAAAGTACAGAACAAATCTCGAAACGTGACAATCTTTGCCGCCCACTCAACTCGTGGGGCACCCACTTTTCGAGCTTTTTCACCTTCCCAAGGCGATTCAAAGCATCCGCAACAGCAGTTCTACTGACGCCTAGCTCTTCCGCAATCCCGCGAACTGTTTGGGATGGTTCAGCTTACACCAATTCCTTCAACTCGTCGTCCAGATCTGCTCTAGGTCGACCGCCACGGGGGTCACCTTCGAGGCTGAAATCTCCGTTGCATGAATCCACCCCACACTTGACTGATTAGTCGAGCTGTCTCGGCTGCGGATTGTCCCAATTCGAGGTTAAAATAAAATATCGTTCGGAATTGCTCCTCCGACATACTTCAATAAGGGCTTGAAGAGCAGAAATACAAAGGAACGTTGAAAGATAAATTATTTGGTCAGGTAGAGCAAAACGTTCTGTACAGAAAGTATTAGGTTGTAACGAATTAAATGGCACTGGCTCGCGCCATTTTTTGGCGCGTCTTTACGCGTTTGATCAAGAACAAACCGTAACATGTGGTATATCATTTAGAAGCGCAAACTTTGCTCTACCGGTGGGTACCAAATTTTCTATGTAAAAGTGGGAAAACTTTAGAGTTTTATTGACTTTTCTGCAGATGGACAAAAGGGCAAGCTTATAAGAACATGAAGGTCGTGGGAGGCATAGTGATGTTGATGAGGACAAGCTGAGAGATGTGGTAGAGGAGGATCCACACAAGGGTACCAGGGAGACAGCGAAGATTCTTGGCGTTAGTCACAACACAGCAGCCCGGCATCTGAAGGAAATTGGAAAGACCAAAAAGCTGGAAAGATGGGTGCCTCACGAGCAGTCTGAGGAGCAAAGAAACCGACGATATGAGATCTCGTCCGCACTGCTTCTACGGAACGAAACGGACCCATTCCTTGATCGCATCGTAACCTGTGACGAGAAATGGATAATGTACGACAACAGGCGACGATCGGCACAGTGGGTGGACAGCGATGAGAGCCGCAAGGTTTTTGCGAAGCCGGAATTGCACCAAAAGAAAGTAATGGTGACAGTATGGTGGTGTTCGCTGGGAATTATTCACCACAGCTTCCTCCCTCCCGATGAATCCATCACGGCAGAGAAGTACTGCATTGAAATTGAAGAAATGATGAAGAAGTTGAAGGATATCCGGCCGGCCTTGGTAAACCGAAGGCGAGTTCTCCTTCTGCACGACAATGCTCGCCCCCATGTAGCACGAATGACGTTGCAGAAATTGAATGAGCTGAGCATTGAAACTCTACCACATCCTCCGTTTTCTCCCGACCTCTCCCCAACAGACTACCATTTCTTCAAGCATCTTGGCGACTTCTTGGTAGGCAAAATATTCAAATACCAACAGGATGCCGAAAGTGCCTTCGAAGATTTCGTCAATTCCAGAACTTCCGATTTTTATGCTACTGGGATAAAAAGCTTGTTTCACGTTGGCCAAGATGTGTAGAATCAGAAGGTTTTTATTTCGATTAATAAACTTGCCTACAAGCCGAGATATTAACTGTTTAAATTTACAGTGGTTCAGTGCCATTTATTTCGTTACAACCTAATAGCATTAATGCGCAATGCAAGCTGAATTTTTGCTTAATAATAGACGAATGAAAATAGTAACACAAAACCTGAGAACTTTCCGGGCAACCTAATAAAAAATATTTCGTGCTCACCTGTCACGAAGCACATATTAAATTATCTTTATTATTATTTTATTATTTATGATCTTCTTATTCTGAAATCCTAAGGCGCGTGTAGCGAAGTCGGAGGAGGTGTCGGCTGCCGCGTGCACTCGAAACCAGGTTCCAGGGTTGGATTTCTCGCCCAGGTCAGCCATGCCTTCCATCCCTCGTCGACGACACTTGTTTTGAAAGGATAAAGCGTCGACTGGCCACCGCAAGTTATGACCTTATATGGTCAAATATGCATTCAAATTGATCACACGACATCTCGTAGAAGTAGAATGCGTGGCGCATCCCAAAAGGGATTAGATAACCCCGTCCTTTATCTTTTATTCTTATTCTTAAAAAAAATATTTGGTCCTCACCTTTAACAAAACATATGCTAAATAATCTTCTTATATTAATTAGTTATGGGCTGATAGAAGTCATATGGGTCATTTGATCGCATCTCATCGATCTGAAGGCTTCAATACCAGCGGCATTACATTCTAGCAAATCGTTAAAAATCATATGGAACAGCTTTTCTAGAGAACTGTTTTTACGAAGAGATCTCTCCTCTGAGAGTCTTTCCCGGGAGCGGTAAGAGCATCGTCGTATTAATGACGTGGTTCGAAAATAAAAATGAGACAAGAGACCTTCAACAGTCAGTTCAATTTTTTGAAATTTTCAAGAAAATAGATGGCAAAATGAGGTGAAGTGCATTGCAAATGCTCAGCAACTTCCCATTTGACACAGCGAAAGACAAGCTGATTTTCGTAAGATTTATACATATTCTTGGTTCTCGATAAGCTGCTTCATATGCTTTGTGATGAGCTGCAGCTGCAATAGGTAACCTAAGGCTACCATAACCTTTCAAGAGGAGAGCTTGATGGACAGGTTAGGGTACAATGTCAATAGAATAGCTGGGGACTCGCTGCCGACGTGGCCTAGAAACAATGGGTACAATTATGTAAACCTCCCTCTGCATCGTAAATGAGTGTGCACTTTAAACCCCTTCTTGGGACCATGTCGCGAAAGTGAACAGCAGTGGGAGGTGAGAGCGTGTCAACCGTCCGAACACGCGCTGCCCAGTCGACGGGGCACACAGGGTACACGCGCTCTCTGATTGGCGAACCCATTTAATGCTACTGCGGCTTGATTAGCTTGCGCGTTCTTACCATGCTGCGCACATTCGCTACCAGCACCCTTTCCTGATTTTTTCGGAAAAAAGTGTGGCGTAGTTAGACTTCTAACTTCTGCTTGTTCAGTGCTAAGCAGGCCGAGATCTGGGAATATCCGAATCCGTACACCGTCGTGCCGTCGACTCGCCCAATCATTCTGCTCGGACCATGCTATCAGACATCACGTCTAACACAGCTGATGCATGCTGCTGTCAGGTAGGGACTTGAGCTTCATCTGTAGAGGTTAGAAAAAATATATGACTCAAAAAGGCATAGTTTTCCGGATTATGTCGCGAAGAAGCACCGCAGAGGAGCGGGAACGCATAGTTGTTCCTGCGGATCTGTTCATACTTTGCGATAAGAGCCATGGGAGCGATTGGTTGGCCAGGCAAATCATACGTATTGATTTTTGCTGAACGATCCCGGAAAATCAATACATATGATTTGCTTGGAAGGCCAGTTGCTCCCGTCGTTCCCGTCGCGGTGTATAAACAGTGCCTACCGAAACCGCGGCGGCCAATCAAGCACGGGAGGGGGACGTTCTGCCTGAAAGCGGCGCGGGCAAAGACGCGGGACAGTGCCTGCGGAGCCAATTAGCGTCGACTCGCGCAGTGACACCCGCCGCTTCGCGCTCAGCCAGACAGCCCTCGCCGCAGAGGCGATGCTGACCCAGCCAACCATGGGAGCCAGTAGGTCGACCAGATTTGGTGTGATTACAATCGATAGAAGGATAAGAGGCTCAGACAGCTTGCAGTGGCAGTCGAGAAATCCTACCATCTTCTATATTAGAATTTCGAGCTCTATCGAATGGGCCAGGAAAGAATCTTGTCTCAATAACCCTAACAACAATTTCTTTCAGGCGCTGTCAAACTTTCGTTAAATATCAGTTTTTATTTATATTAAAATTAACTGTGATGCATGCTTCCAGGCTACTGATGTGAACTCTACCATCTCCTGTATTAGAATTTCGATCTCTATCGAATGAGCTAGAAATTACCCTGTCTAAGTAACCCTTAAGGCGGCTTTTAAGCGTTGTTTACTTTCCTTAAATATCAGTTTTTATTTATATCAGAATTAATTGTGAGACATGCTTCCAGGCTGAAATTGCGCGAGGAATATAACTGGATAAACGAGAGACCTTCTAAGAGTACACCAGGTACTCAACATTTTTGAAGACGACATTATGATCTTTCAGTGCGTAGAGCACGTTCCCAGTTTTCGATTGCACGACGAGTTCGGCTTGACAGTCGGTAGACCTCCTAAGAACACCAAAGTACTCTAATTTTCTCATGAAATTTCGTAAGCGTTTCCTAACTCGTTAATTGGTGGGGGAGACATTGGCTATGTAGGTACATTGCCTTTTGGACGCGAGGTCAAAACATCGCTAGAAGCCACAGACGACTGGACGAGCAATTTGAAGTATTGTGTGATGAAATTTATTCTCCCTGAACATTAGATTTGATGAAGCACCTATCCAGTCTTCGTCTCGAAATATGTGATGTGTGCATTATAAGGTTCCATAGTAAAAGAAAAAAGTTACAAAATGCTAAAGAGGTGTCATGTTGAAGCTAACGCTTTAAACTTCTGTTAAAAGATCTCTCGTCTATCTAATTGGAATCCTCGTGCAGTTTTATTAGCCTGGAAGCACGTTTCGAAATTAATCCTGATATATGTGAATAGAAATCGATATTTAGCGAATACAAACAGCGCATTTAAAAAAATCGTTTTAAAGGTCGTTGAGTCAGGGTTCTTTTCTGGATCATTCGATAGAGCTCGAAATTCTAGTACAGGAGATGGTAGGGTTTATATCAGTAGTATGGCAGCATGCCTCACAATTAATCCTGGTATAAGTAAAAACTGATATTTAACGAAAGTTAAACAGCGCCTGACAAAAATTGTTGTTAGGGTTATTGAGGCAAGATTCTTTCCTGGCTCATTCGATACAGCTCGAAATTCTGATATAGGAGATGGTAGGGTTCAGATCAATCCCAATTTCTCGACTGCAACTGCAAGCTGTCTGAGCCTCTTATCCCTCTATCGATTGTAATCACACCAAATCTGGTCGACCTACTGGCTCCCGTGGTTGGCTGGGTCAGCATCGCCTCTGCGGCGAGGGCTGTCTGGCTGAGCGCGAAGAGGCGGGTGTCACTGCGCGAGTCGACGCTAATTGGCTCCGCAGGCACTGTCCCGCGTCTTTGCCCGCGCCGCTTTCAGGCAGAACGTCCCTCACCCATCAAGCACTGGCTCAGTCGCACGTGCAAGGCACATGATTGGCTACCGCGAATACGGTACAATGACGCGCTCCTGCACCCCCTGCGGCGCGCCTTCGCTACATGTAGCGTATTTCCCATCTAATTCTGCTCTACAGATCGGCGATAGTGAAGAAGTTCGGAAGTCGAGTTCGCCGTCTGACAACCGACATTGGCGATAAAGACGTTTCAAAGTTGACCATCGGTGAGCCATAGTGTTCTCTTAACACCGCCTCTCCGTCCCAACCATCTGCCTTCGGGGTAGTTGATTAAAGCGGAATCAGAAACCTTTAAGTCCATCTTTCAGACATAAATGAGCGAGAACTCCGCCTGATCACCGCTATGACCGAGGATCTGCATCTGATACTTCTCGAGTGCATCAACATCAGCACTCCACACGACGTTGCCCAACTGAACATGGCTCCGATCATGTTTCTCTTCAGAATCAGCAATCGAAAGGTTCGCTTGGTTGAGCAGCTTCACGTGAGCCGTATTCTAATTATGTGGACTCGGGAATTCTCTTGAGCAAGGCAGCTTTAGTAATGTAAGAAATGAACCTTTGATTTTAAAAGCCGACTTTGGTCTTTAGAAAATTCTTTAATCGCTCACTCAAAATGTTCCATAAAAGCCAGTACACCAGTTTTAGCTACAGGAACTTCATAAGCGAATTCTGAAGAAAACAGTGGGACATTTTAAGTAACTGCGCCATGCACATCACTATATTTGTCTGATTGATAGTGTAAATGTTTTTTAGGAGAGCGTCGCAATGAAGAGCAGATTGTGATTCTTCGAATGTAGGATACACCGAATTTCTTTTGCTTTCCTACCGTTTCAGATAAGCGTTGAAGCATTCCTGAAAGAAAATCTGAAGAAATTAGATTTGTACGAAAATTCAAACAGTGTATTCACCTTCGTGAGAGTTCTTCGTGTAGGGAACTAAAGATGTTCCAAAAAGGGAAATATTTTGTTAATGAAACGAATGAAAGTAATATGTGACAGTAGAAATCAACATACTTTCTTGTATAACAATTCATTTGTTGCTCAAAAAAATTACCAGGATCCAATATCCTTGCATACCATTTTCACGTCCAATTGGACACTTTTCCAGTGAAATGGGACACTTTTCAATTCAAATTGGACACCTTTCACGTCAGATTGGGCACCCTTATTAGCTAGCCTAAGGCTTTCGAACTCATAGCGGACTCTTCCGAATCGAAATGACTTTCAAGCAGGTTAAACTACGGACTCACTAAAATGGCAAGAATAATTTTTGTCCAGGAAAAATTTAGTGTAACTTTCTTTGAAATTTTTTAGCTCCCTGCCCCAATACATGAAGTGATTTTATAAAAATTATATTCTCTGAGAAAATTTTGTTTTAAATTTAATTTTTGAATTTTGTTTTAAAGCGCAACAAGGCAGCAATGAAGTGCATCTAAAGACCGGATCGCGCCATGCGCTCAAAAGGTTCAACGTAACGTTTATTTGATTGATAGTGTAAATACTAGCCTTCAAGCGTGTCCAATTTGGTTTCAAAAGTGTCCAATTCAATTTGAATGGTATCCAATTCGATGTGAAAATAGAATTAAAAAATAAAAAACAAATAGCGGGTATAGAGACAGCGCTTTTATGAGGTTCGCACGCATTCCACTTCTGCGGGATCATGCGGAGGCAATTTGAATGTGTGTTTGACCTATACAATGACTTGGGGATGGCCGCAACTCAGTGTCTATAATTCCCGGACAAGCCTGATGCCGATTCACCGACCTCTGAGGGGTGGAATGCCTAGTTGTTCGGGACCCGAACCGTGAACCACGAATGGTGTGCATGCGACAGCCGACGCTCTGGTACTATGCGCCAGAGTGATAAGCAGTCATGCTTCACTGATGGGTCAGTCACAGAGAAATGCTTCAATAAGTTTCGAAATTTCCTCCAAGGGAAGGTGTTGAAACAAGGCATTTTAAATGTTGAACCTTAATTTTATTTTTCGATATACCAGCCAACTTATTATAAAGGACAAGGACAAAGGGTAAAAGATGACGTTACTCAATACCTTTTGGGACGGCCAGCGCACTTCTACGGGATGTCGTGAAGGCGACTTGAATGCGTATTTGGCCATAGAATGACTTGCGGTGGCCAGCCGATGAACAAGTCAGTTCTTTATCCTTCCCAGAAAAGTGTATTACCAATTCACCGACCCCGGAGGGGTGGAAGGCTTGGTTGGCCTGAGCGGGAAATCCGAAACATGGTATCGAGTGCACGCAGCAGCCGGCGCCTCCTCTGCCTGCGCTACACAAGACTTATTATATCAATAACAACTATTATATTTCGACTCAACCCAGGTTATGGGCTCTACGGCGCGTGATAGCGCAGTCGGATGAGGTGCTAGTTGTCGCGTGCATCCCGAACTGAGGTTCTTGGTTCGGATTTCCCGTCCAGGCCAATTAAGGCCTCCATCCTCCGTGGTCGGTGAATTGGTGCTAGACTCCTACGGGAAGGACAAAGCGCTGACTTGTTCATCGGCTTCACGATATCTCGGAGAAGTAGAATGCGTGGCGCATCCCAAAAAAGATTGAGTAACGCCACTCTTTATCCTTTATTCTTTTCAACATCTTCTTGCTTCACTGATAAGCGACCAAAGGGCTGTTATAATAAAAGTGTTTGGTGGAGGGAAAGTGGCGAAACGAAGAATTTAATTTTTATGTTTTTCGTTTTTTATCTTATATGAATTTATTTGAAAAGTTTCCAATTTGACGTGAAGAAGATGTATGTGCTTGCATATGTGCTTGAGGCCTGCTTTGATCCTCACGAAGTTACCAACCTGGAAATCAAAAATGCCATTGTGAGTCGTGGGGTAGTTCCGGGGAAATGTCAGAATGCCCGAATGTGTAAAGACATCTTCGAGCATTTTAGGACTGTGCATGCTGAAACCTATTTTCCAGATACTTCTGAAATTATTGAAAAAGAGTGGCATCAAAGGTGGTGGAGCAATCGCTGGAGCAGACCTTCTGAATCAGCTCACTCCTGATCAGGTTCGTCTGCACTCCAAGTAACAGCACGATTTCCGATCTAATTGATGCCACTTGTTCTTTTCAGGTCGATCTAATCATCGAAGACAATGGACTCCATGAGGCCACGCACAAGATCTTCAAGTTCCTGGAGGCATACTGGCTAGCACTCCATCCGACGACACCTCTTCTAGAGGACGAGTATTTGGCACAGGCGCCAGAAGCCTCCACAGCCGATCACTCGAGAAGAAGCCAAGACAAGGAAGGTTCAAAACCTCGCCGCTGAAAGCATCGCTTAAGCTGAATAAAGCCATTAACTACGGACTAGCTGAAGCGCAGCGATGTACAGACAGCATTGAGACTAGGAGAGCTGAGACGAAGCTCATCTTTGTGAAGAGAGTGAGACGGTGGACGTCACATGCGGTGGAAAACCCTGCAGAGGTCGCGAATTTAATAAATAACAACGCAGAAAAAGCAGAAATTCAGTTCGAAGACGAACAGTTCTCCAGATCAAAGTGATGCCGCCCGCTGAAGTCATTAGGGCCACTTCACTTCTTCAGTCAGCAAGTTTTTCTCGGCCAATGCAACGGGCGCAACATTTGCAGAACACTTGATCCAGCGATGGTACGTGTGATGTCGATGTCAGTACAGCTGGTTTTCTGCAGTCTTTTGGGCGCATTCCTAGTCCGTAGGGTACGTGCCGTCGCTAACCTTCCCCACTTTTAGTCATGCATTTGCACTAACGATAAGAAGGCAGTAGATCAGTGGCCGTATTCATGAACGTTCCCGGGAACATTGACGGTTTCCCACGGGGCACGACCGAGGCGGGAGGTAGAAATTGTTGTTCGGGAACGTTACGGGAACCAACGGGATGGCTGCCCAGTTGCTAGCGAGATGCTCCCGCCCTACGTGCACTCGGTTGGTCGGGACGGCCGGGAAGGCGTAATGTTAAATCTGCGGGGCAATCGCACCCATAGCTAATGTGACGGCATAAATTTGAGATGGAGCAACGTCTTCATATTTGAAACGAAATAGACAAACTTGGAGTGACGTCCCTCTGGGGGCGGATTGATCAATGACTTACAGCAGAGATCCCTGATAGCGTGGCTTATCGGACGATATGGAGAGCGATAAACCACTTTATCTGAATTTTCCGTTGTGAATCTTCTGTTAAAGTTATGTAAGTCGTTGATGAATCCGACCCCTAGTTCAATTTGAGAGTCAGCTGTAGATCCTCTAGGAAGCTAGCAATCTTGATGGATTGCGAAAAGTTAATACATTTAGGAAAAATCTCAAATTAACATTTAAATTTTTGCATTTCCCGCCTCTGTTGCGAATCTAACTCATGCCCCGGCGTCTCGTTGTTTCATGAATACCGATCGCGTAAGGCCTTGTATACTTCGGCGAAGCTGTTGCCGACGACGTCGGCGACGGTGTTAGGCCTCTGTTATACTCCCGCGGGAGCATCCGCGGACGTCCGCGGATGCTCCCGCGGGAGTATAACAGAGGCCTTACGCGGGTGCGTAGCAGCCCGCGCAATACAGCGTCGCCGACGCGTCGCCAAAGTATAACATCGGCCTAAGGTCTTTGCCATACCATCGCTCACCCCGAGTGACGCCTAATGATATGCTCCAATATCGATCGGGCGGCCGCGATGGAATCGATATGGGTGCATATCATTAGGCGTCGCTCGGGGTGAGCGATGGTATGACAAAGGCCTAAGGAAAGGTCGGAGCGAAATGATTTCGCTCACCTTCCCGCTCCCGCAGAATCATGAATACGGTCTCTGACCTATACTTGTGCTGCCCGGCGGCGCCGCATCGCTTTTATGCTCAGCTGCCTCGAAACACCACATTTGACGGAATTTTGGGTTACTGTACTCGGCGAATCGCGCTGCTGAGGGAAAGATCACGGCGCGTCAGACTCGAGGTGAAGTCGGAGATTTCACCAGAGTGATTAATCATTTGCCATAATCTTTTTGTTTTCGCTCTCCAAGGGTGCAACTCAAAGTCCGGGGTGGGTGGGGGAGGGGCGTGTTCACAATGTGTATTGTTCATGTTTCGCGACTCGTATTGTTGTGTTCCGTAACTTAATTTTAGACACTCTCATTTGATGGGGACACCTGATCCTTGATTTGCCCTTTTTTGGGTTTGTTGTACACGTTTTGTTTCAAATGTGTACTTGTGATCAGTTACTAAATTCTTGTTGTCGAGAGCTACCGCGTATATGTGGTTACTGCTTAACTCTTGACGTCGAGTGTTTTCAGGAAACATTGCTGACAAAGGCTTTGCTCGTGACACCAGTAAGGGAAGGAGGCGGGAGTTTTTGTCGACCAAACAATTTTTGGATTAAAGGAGTAGTCTAATAAAATCAAAGTTAGCCGTTCTGTGCGAAACGATATGTAACTTTTCCGCTTGTAGATAATAAACTATTGAAGCGGCGTTTACACAACTTTGCAACCCTCTGTTGTTCGCTCTCCATTAGTTCTGAGACCGTTCGTCTTCTAAAGATCTTGTTTGTGGCCTTATGATAAAGACGTGACTCATGGACTGCCTTCCCCACCATCCTCGGCGCACAGTCCGTAGTATGCTGAAGCTGACGCTCCCCCTTTTAACTGTCATCGCTCAGCGGCGCATCAAATTCGGAGCGCGGCGCGGCGAATTAACGCTGCGCTGCTGCAGGAGTATAAAAGGCACCTTAGTGATCCTTGTTTCGTATGCTCCACACCCCCGACTTATTGTTGATATCGCGGAGTCAATTTGAATGCGTGGTCGGATTATCCACCAAGGTTGTATCCCCCATACATGCACGCCACTTATCTACTGACCCGTGAGAGATGGAAGATTTGCCTCGCCTCGGTGAGACTCGAACCACTGACCTCGAATCGGAGTGGCTCCTAACATTGTCTCCTTCAAGGCCCGTTCTTAGTCCGCGAATGCAACCGGTGCAAGCGCTGAATATCCGCGCAAAGTATAGTAATGGAAGAATGCCCAGCGATCTCTCGACAAAAATTGATACTTATCCTCGACACGGTGGCATAATTCAGGTTGGGAGGCAATTTTTTAGGAAAGAGGGCATAAGTGTCGGACGAAGTTCACCTTCATACAAAACGCAATTTTCAAATTAGGATACCTAAAATAGGATAGAATAAGAGCATACAAGGAAAACAACACGGAAACTGTTGTGACTTCCGTACGACTGTACGGTCCTCGCTGGGGTCAACGTGGTCAAACGTGTCAATCGACACGTCGAAGCCTGCGCCAACGTGTCACCTGTGCAGGGAAGCTTCTGGAAGCGGCTAGAGACGCAGGGGGAGCGTGCCCCTCGCCGCTCTAGCCGGTCCACCAGTCAGTCGTCGGCTTGCCGCTCCCGCTGAGCGGTCGTCTCCCGGTCTTCGTCATCTGCCGCCGTCTCGTCGCCGCCGAAAGGGCTTCACCTTAGCCCGAGGTTATCGGAGTCGTCCAGCTTAGGCCGTCGAAGGGCTGTCGTCATCCTAGAGAGTTCGCCGTCTGTCATGGTCAACGTCTCCAGCCTTCACGGTCTCGTCCATCGTCGGTGACCGACAGGTAACGCCGGTCCTCTGACCGGCCTCGGTGTCCTCGTCTTCGCGCACGCCACGAAGACCGGGCCGGCCATGGCCAGCGGGTTGCTGGCTTTGCTAATCCCTGGTAGTTGGGGTGCGGTCTTCCCTTATCTCGTAGATCTTCTTACTAGGTTTTGTATATTGTAACGAAAGTAGTAGTCCCTCATAAATTTATATAATCAATAGCTTGCTTGTTCAATCAATAAGGTCTGTCGACCTCGTGTCTGTTGGAAGTATTGAAGAGTGCGAGCCAGTCTAAATCCAGGGGGACCACCTGAGGTCGGGGCCACGACCAAGGGGGTACCCCTAGGCAAGCGTCGAGTCCTGTGCTCGCTGAAAGGTGTATCGTGGAGGTGTGTTGGACAGGGGTCAAGCCTTAACATCGCGGCATAATGGATCCGCATAGGGCCGATGGGTAGGTACATCGCGTGGTGTCAGGGCAAGCACCCCAGCGAGAGGCGGATCCGGGAGGGCACCCAGCCGGTTGTCGTGAACTCACGTTCACGATGATTCATGGAGGAATGCCGGGGATTCTCAGAAAGCGAGTATAAAAGAGGGATGCGGCGGAGGATGGCATGCTGAGATCTGACGGATAAACGCCGCCGATGCGTCACGGTTGCTCCAACGTCCCAGCAGTCTCATCCGGCTCTATGGGCAGAAATTTCCCGCTACGGTGGATTTGAAGGACGAGATGGACGCCTTTGGAGCCCGACGATGACGACGAGATAGTAAGTCAGAAGCCGGACGCCGATCCCGGGGTAAAACGTAATGAAAGTGAAACGGATGTAACAATAATATAAATTTAATTATTTATTATAAAATTTAAGAAAGAATAATTTAAGGAGAAAGAAAGCCGACGTACTTTTATCTATTCACCTTCGGATATATTACGAAACCTAGAAATGTGAGATGGAAATAAACCTTAAAGAAACTGCGTTCTGTTGTGTAGCAAAACCACCAAAGTTTATTGGACCGTGATGCAGTCCAAATATGGTGCATCGGCCGAATTTTCATTTCAGAAGAACTGTATGTAACTATACGTTCTCGTCAAGAGGGCGCAATGTAAAGAGAAATTAAGTCTTGCAAGAAAAATTGTTGTGGTAGAATAACCTTGTGCGCCTACCCTTGGCCACGGTAGAGTGCTCGATCTCCATTCTACCATAACACGCTCACATTTCAGATCTCCATTTTACAACCTTTTAATATTAGTGTATTTCATACTGATAACATTATAGGCATTGTTTTATGTTTCACAGTCACTCTTTTTCAAATGTGATCTCACTCATTTCAGAATCTGAAATTTAGTATTTAAAAAAATAGTAAAGCGCGCATTACGCGATGTCAAGAGAAGGAAAACTCCTTAAACCTGGTTCGCTGACCGAAATGCACAAATGGTGGATTATGAAAATGACCACCCGAGAATGAAAACTCATGTAAAACCTGGTCGCAACCGTACGAAACCTAATAACGAAAACCATGGTACTCAAAATAAAACAAATAATAATAATAAAGCCGAGAAGGAAAACTCTGAAAAACCTAGTCTTGTGACTGAAAACTAGTTCTACAACCACATTTGTGGCGAATACTAAGTTAGCTGTACTTTGCTTGCAAAATCCCGGGTGCAACATAGCACAGCTCATATCTCGCGTTTCCCACCAGCGCAAGAGATAGCGATGAGCAGAATTTGCCGTAGCTGAGAAATGCAACAAAGGAAATCAAAGAATGTAAACATTTACTATGAAAACGCGTATCTGATCAGATGCACATATAAAACAGCTGAACGGAGACAGATCTTCTTCACCACGTTTTCTTCATCATCTTCATCGACGCTCTTCATGTCTTCGTCAACGTTCACGCTCAAAACTGCAAAACAAAAGTTATCACGTCAGGTCAACGGCTTGATAGCTCTTATTAGAGACGCTGAGAGGTTTGCAGAACCCTGGAATTTCCCCTCGGACACTGCAGAGCTCAAAAATTTTCTGTCAACTAACCGTGTAATTTTAAAGGACCTTTGCAGCAAACTAGAGGCACAACGTCAGCTTCTATGGGACTATTATGTAGAATGTTGCTGCCAAATTGAAAGAACTGTAAGTGAAAGTAAGGAGGACCTCGAAATAAACTTTGACCAATATTGGAAGGACAGGGAAGGAAACCTTCAGATTGAAGCAAGCCTGGAAACCAGCAGACAGTTGGAAAGAAGAATGGTCGAGTTAGACTGCCAGGAAGCAATTCTGAGTCGAGCAGTAAACCCGGCGACTTCGATCCAACCAACTGGAAATACCCCATATCACTCTCTCGATCGTCGCCTTCTTGGTAATGAATTGAAAGTGCCGGAATTCGATGGAAAACCAGCTGACTTTGGACCCTTCTGGGAATTGTTCGAGGAGCTAGTAGATAAGCAGCCGTACTCTAACATTGAAAAGCTCTCTATACTTCTAAGCTGCTGTAAAGGGGATGCGGCGCGAACCCTGCAAATGATTCCGCGCACAGGGGATTCGCATGAAAGAGCTGTAATGCAACTAAAAAATCAATATCAAGACCGTACCCGCATCACCTTGACCACTATTCGCAAGCTAAAAGCAATGCAACAATGTAGGGGCGACTCCAGATCCCTTCGTAACAACTTGAACGACATTGAAGCAATTGTCGCCACCTTGGAAAAACAAGGGGAAACTGTGGACACCACTCATATGATTACTATGGTGTTGGACACATTCTCTAAAAATGTGCAAGAAGAAATCGCAAAAAAGGAATTTGATTCGGGAAAAATTTGGAACATGAAAGAGCTGCTGGAAAATCTTAGCACCCTTGTAAAAAGAAGGGAACACCTAGAAGTGCGAAATGAAAGCAACCTGGAAGAACGAACGGTCTTTCATTCTAGGACTGAAACATCCTTCCGTTGTATTGGGTGCGGACAGCAGCATCCCTTTCAATACTGCAATAGCTATTCAACGCCAGATCAAAAGATTGAACGTATGAAATTAGTGAAAGCATGCTGGAAATGTTTTCGACGTAACCATCCTACGCGATACTGTAGGAATCGCAACTGCGACGCATGTGGCGGAATGCACCACATTAGCATTTGCAAGAAACAGGCACAACAACAAGGGCAATCCAGAGACGGTCAATGGTGCGATACGACACGCCGACGAAGCCGATCGACTAGCTGGGCAACAAGACGGAACGAAATTCTACGACCAGGACGACGGTTTTCTCCAAGACCCCGTGGCAACTCGCAACAACGGTTCCGTGGCGGTAACACAGGTCCTCAGATTACTTCTAATCCTTCCAGGTCCACTTCCAGAGAACGTCATCAAAGGACTCGCGTCCAGTTCGCTAACTCGCCGACAAGAGCAAGCAGTCCTACCAGTGCAAGGAATACTACTCACGTCAATCTACAGCTCAATTCGCATACTGGTATGGAATCCAAGGTATGTTACTTTAACAACGGTAACGAAGGAGTACGTCTGATGATTGTAAAGGTACAAGTTCGAAACCCTGATAATGGGAATATCGCACACGTATTTGCGCTACTCGACTCGGCTTCAGATTCATCTTTCATTTCTCATTCTCTTTCTCAGCAAATGAAATTTAACCCGCAAGCAGAAGTGAGCCTTATCATAAACACATTTGGTGGAAGAGCTGAAGTGAAACGTGTAAGGCGCATTTCTGCAGAGCTGAGTACGTCTACAGGTCAAAACATCGCCATGGATTTCTTAACAACCCCCACAATCACATCGGCAGTGCGCATACACGAATTAAGCAGTGCAGATAAATGTACTCTCAGCAATAGGTTCCCCAACTACCCAGAGCTCCTTCTTCCCCAAACAGTAAGCCCCGAAATTTTAATTGGAATAGATTATTTTAACATTGTAATAAAATTGGACGAACCTGTAGTACGACTTCCATCAGGCCTTTTTGTCACTCAAACGATATTTGGACCAGTGGTGTCGGGAAGCCCCAGCAACAATTACCCTGAAATGAACAGCTATTATGAAAATATTGTCAACACTTACACAACCAATAACAAATGTGAACCCAAAGTAGATTACGCGGACCTATGGAAATTGCCTGGAGTTAGAATAGAGGAACTAGTTACCGAAGAAAAAATCAATGAAAAGATTATATCAGATTTCTATTCCACAGTGGAAATGCGAGAAGGAAAAATCTATGTATGCTTCCCATGGAAAGATAATAAACACGAATTAACCGATAATTACAACCTAGCATTGAGCCGCTTACATCAGCTATTTAAAATGAAAGAGAGACAACCCCAATGTTGGAAGGAATACTGTAATATAATCGATGAACAGCTGCAAAAGAACTTCATCGAGGACGCCCTTTACCCAGTGAGTAAGACTTCTCCATGCTATTACATACCCCACCAAGCCGTAATTCGAAATGAAAGCGCGACGACTAGAATCCGAATTGTTCTGGATGCCTCCTCCAAAATGAAAGGGGAGCTAAGCTTAAATGATGTAATCCACCAAGGACCCCTAATATTGCCAAATCTTTGTGGAATCCTCTTACGATCCCGAATAGGTTCCAAACTTATGATCGCGGACGTTGAAAAGGCCTTTCATATGATTCACTTGCAAGAGTCAGAACGCGACGCAGTTCGTTTCCTTTGGTTGAAGGATGTAATGCAACCACCCACTTATGACAATGTAAGAATCCTTCGCTTTTGCAGACTCCCTTTCGGTGTGAACGCCTCTCCGTTTCTACTAGGCACCTCAATAAAATATGGAATCGATCAGCAAAAAACGATAGAAGAAGAAATTTGCACGCAGCTTGTTGAAAATCTATATGTCGACAATGTCCTTATGACCGACAAGTCGACAGAGGCCCTTTATAAAAAATACCAGGTATGTAAAACGGTGTTTAACAATATGTCGATGAACCTCCGTCAGTTCGTCACTAACGATGAGGCTTGCAATCGCCTCATCAGAAGTGAAGACTTGACAAAGAGAACATCGGTAAAGGTTCTAGGTATACCATGGAATCCTATAGGCGATCAATTTTCCATAACATGTAAATTAAATTACAATTGCCCTGCAACTAAGCGCAAAGTTCTGCGAGCAGTTCACTCAACATTTGACCCCCTTGGATTTCTTATTCCACTACTCCTATGTGCAAAGATATTCCTCCAAGACCTTTGGAAAAGGGAATGTAAGTGGGACGATCCCTTACCCCCTGAAAGTGTGGAGAAATGGCGCACAATATGTGAGAGGGCAGCAGGATTCGTCGCAACATTTCCTCGCTCAGTAGCGGTCGGAGATGCAAACGATCGATATGAACTGCATGCGTTCGTCGACGCATCTGTAAGATCCTACGCTGTAGCTGTTTACTTAATATCGATCAATACCCGTGGCGCTAGGACTAGTCACTTGCTAATGGCGAGACAAAAACTCGCCCCCATAAACACTAAAACCAAGGCTATGACGATTCCTCGCTTAGAACTTCTAGCTGTACTCATAGGTGTAAGGCTTACAGACTTTGTAAAACGAGAATTAACATGTAAATTACGTGTTATCAGAATATATAGTGATTCCAAAGTTGCTCTGCATTGGGTGCAATCTAAGAGCAATAACGGCATTTTCGTAAATAACCGCTGTAACGAAATCCGCACAAAAGTGGAAAATTGGACGAAAGAAGGAATTCCAACACACCTGCACTACATTTCTTCCAACATCAACCCTGCGGACTGCGCTACACGTGGTCTTCCAAAACATTACATGACCAACCATATATGGTGGTCAGGGCCGACATTTTTAGTCCAGTCATGGGATATCTCCACAAAATTGGAAAGCTTCGAGTGGCGTGAAAAAGAAGATGAAAACCGCCGTACAGACAGCGATACCACCCTTAAGTCCCTCATAGCCAATGTAGTGAAAGAACCCGTAACGAAACCTATCGTTTTCTTTATAAAAAATTATTCATCACTCAACAAATTAAAAAGAGTTACAAGTCTTGTCTTACGATTCATTAAAAGGCATGTGTATGAAAAATTACGACCCACACAACAAAATCTGTTACTGGGAAACGTACCTGAACTCAGTCACGTCGGATCCACGGGTCCACTTGCTTGCTTGCAGGCTGCCGATATGGACGCATCTGAAAAACTTCTCATTCGCTTAATGCAAAAACAAATAAACCAAAAGGAAATGAAGCAGTGGGAAAACTTGTCCCTCTTTAAGGATGAAAACGGAATTATCAGATGTCATGAAAGAATAAACTGTAAAAATCTCCCAAGAGATTCCTTGCAACCAATTCTTCTTTTGCCAAATCAACAACTTACTCACCTCATCATCGATGAAATCCATAAGCGCTGCGGTCATCAAGGAGTCAACGGAATGTTGGCGAACCTTCGTCAACGTTTCTGGATACCTAAAGGCAGGCAAATTGTAAAAAACTATTTAAGAAAATGTATTGTATGTAAGAGATGGAATGGCAAACCTTTCTGGTATCCTCTCTCCCCGCAGCTGCCATCGGCGCGCACGCAGCCCTCGCGCCCATTCTCTCACATCGGCGTCGACCTCGCCGGTCCCTTTCGTGTCGCCGACGCTGAAAGACGAGAAGATAAACAATGGGTGTTGTTGGCAACGTGCATGGTTACGCGAGCGGTACATTTCGAAATCGTCAACAGCCTAAGTGCAATACAATGCGTAAATGCACTGCGAAGATTTATTGCAAGACGTGGAAAACCCACACTCATCCTGTCGGATAACGCATCGAACTTTGCCCTAGGAAGCGACATTATCAACACCCTAATGGCAGAATCACATCCACAAGGTAATCCACTCCAAAACTTCCTAACTCATGAAACCATAACCTGGAAATTTATCACCCCCCTTTCTCCATGGAAAGGCGGTTTTTATGAACGCCTCATAGGGGTAATGAAATCAGTCATGAAAAAGGTGCTAGGGCGAAAAATCGTAAATTCAGACATCTTCTCTACCGTAGTACCTGAATGTGAGGCAATGGTCAACTCGCGACCCTTAACAAATACAGGTAGTAGGGTGGAGGATTCGCTAATACTACGCCCGATTGACTTTCTCCTCCCTTACGCAAATATAACGTTTTTCTCGTCAGAAAATGACGAGGAGGAGGACGATCCCACTTATACGCCTACTATAGCAACAAAAGACCAGGCAATTAGCTATTTCTATAATCAACGTAAGTATTTTCAGAGATTGTGGAAAATTTGGAGTGAACAATACCTCTTAGAATTGCGCAATTTCCATCAACGTCGCATTAAACAAAAGGTATTCACTCGAAAGCAACCAAAAGTGGGAAAAGTCGTTTTGTTAATGGACGACGCACTACCGCGCAATGAGTGGAAATTGGGACTTGTAACGGAATTAATAGTAGATCATGATGGCAAAGTTCGATCTGTTAAGATTAGAACGTCCAAAAGTACCCTTGAGCGGTCTATCAACCAGCTCATTCCTTTGGAAATTGAAACT
The DNA here is from genome assembly GCA_947359475.1 of Heligmosomoides polygyrus bakeri. Lineage (NCBI taxonomy): Eukaryota > Metazoa > Nematoda > Chromadorea > Rhabditida > Heligmosomidae > Heligmosomoides > Heligmosomoides polygyrus. The sequence goes on along the minus strand of OX375869.1, from coordinate 90,859,262 downwards.
GTCGACGACAACACAGACAACGACAGCAACAACGCCGAGATGACGGAATCCCATAGCGTGGAGGAAAAGCCCATCGCGCAGCCCATCGCGCCGGAGAACAATAACGCCGCGGTAAACAACGACAGCACCCCACGCGGGCGCACGCGTCCGCTGCTTCCCAAAAGCCAAAAACAAACAGCACATCAACGTGTTCAATGCAACACAGGGACACAACGTCGGCATAATCAATCGATTACGGCTGCCGTGGCACAGCTGCTCAGACACTCGTTGCGTCCGAGCCGCGTCCCGTAACAGCTGTTCCGTCCCAGCCGCGTACCTATTAGGACCGTTGCGTCCCATCCGCGTACCTATTACCGGCGTTGCGTACCAGCCCCGTCCCACAAAGGTAGTTTTCGTGGTGAGACCTTCTCTTGCGTCCCATCCTCGTCCCACAAAAGAAGTTTTGGTGCAATCCCTGTCGGGGGGGGGGGGGGCAGTCCATTTCAACTTCTAAAGAAATGCAACATGCACCACAACATATGAATATGTATAAATATGCTTACATTATCCATTGCTGTCCTTCCAATACCAAAATCAGCTTTCTAAATTGCTTTCCTAGTCGGGGGGAGGGAGTAATGAAAACACAGCAAATTGGACAGAAACCTGTAACAATTACAATACTATAAACAACGAAAACACGTTAAAGCAATGTTATTACCTTAAATCAATTAGTGCATAGCGGTTTGCGATTTCTTTCCAAAGCAAATTGAGTTTTGGATCACAACCGTGCTGCCGTGCATAGTGCCTCCCCCCCTCCTACACCGTGCATAGTCCCATATTAAAACTTTTTCAATGTTTCAGCGGAACGCTAGGACTTCTAAGAGAGGGGATCAGGTAAGTTAAGGCATTTATATGTTGTATTGCATGTTGTATGTACACATGCGTAGCTATCGTTAACAATTCATAATGGACTGGCCCCCCCCCCCCCCGACAGGGATTGCACCGAAGTTTTCGGAAGTTACCGTCTCATCCGCGTCCAGTCTGCGCGTCCGGTCTGGCTTCTTGTGAACTGAACTCACCTCTAGCGGTTTCGGATGTCCGACTTATCGATTTTTGAGGGGTTGGACGTTTTTGGTTTTTCATTTTCGAATTTTTCGTAGATGAGCGGCTCGGGAGGGGGGGGGTCACCTTGTACGGCAGGCCTATACGTTCTGCTTTGCACGAAATTAACGATTCTACACAGCACTGCTATGTTCTACCCTAGGGGTGAACTGAGGTTGGCCATTTCCAATGTAGTTTGGCAATCATGTGTCTTCCTACCAAGACTTATAACCACTCAGTACCTCGTATATCAGCCGGTAACCTCAGATGTCCTCGGTGTAATACACGTGAATTTTCAGGATATCTACCACAATATCCTCGAGTTAGCCTTCGATGACGGTTGAGTGGTCAAACCTGCGTGAGATACGCCTCCGCGCGGACAAAATGTGCCTTTCAACATGGGCTGCTGCCGTAGCAGAAGAGGCGCAGCCTTTCCCAGACAGCAGCCTTTGCGCGCGTTTCTGGGCGTCCTGATTCCGAATACATGTCATCGACGTCTGCCGTAAGCATGGGAGGACCACTAAGGGGTGGCGGAGAAGGGAAGTAAGGGGAACCCCTAGCGTGGACCAGGAGAGCTACTAGGAAGGAAAGGAATAACCTGGAGGAGGGACCAGGACGGGGAATCCATCAAGAAGAGACCAGTAGGGGGTCAATAGTGGAAACAAGGAAGTGGGCCAGGAGTTGGGACCAGGAAGGTGGGGCAGGGAAGGGGGAAGACCAGTAAGGGCGGACCAACAATTAGATCCAGTAAGAAGAAACGAGTGAGGGGAAACCTGGCGTCCGGATTCGGAAGGCGTTTCAATGATATAAACAAAACAAAAAAAACACAAAAAAAAGAAACACAAGCTGTTGGACATGCGGAGGAGCAACCTGAGGGCAGGAGAACTGCACAGCACAAGCCGATGGCGTTACTGGACAGTATAGAGAGTATTTAAGACTAACGCACGGAAAACAGCTTTATGCCAATAAAGTACGCAGCAGAGCCTAAATGTTAGCGAATTTTAAGTTGTACAAAAACTACGCAATTGCGAGCATTTGTTATTACTAAGGCAAGGGATCCATCTAGCCGGGAGTTAGTTTTCATGTCGAAGAGATAGCGATATCTCAGATAGATTTTGATCTGAGCAGCGTGCATACTTTATGCACGAGGAAACCTCGATCAACGAGGTTCGTACGTGGGTCAACAACTGCCGGCTTGACGCGTACTTTGACGTTCTCGTCGTCTTCGGTGGCTCCGGAATTCACCGTTAGAGCAACAGGACGTCGGTACCAGCTCCATTGAGTATTATTGTGCGACAACAGTTTAATAGCACTTTCTTATAATGTTCTCTAGTGCTATACCACTGCTGTTAATACTATTGAAACTCCAGCAAATTCATTGTTTTCCAGTGTCTAGCATACGTATATATTTTCACTTCATAGTGGACATTTTTCGTTTTAAACCGGACATTTTTCATGTTAAACTAGACACTCACTTAATTTAAAATTGGACATGTGTAGAATTAATTTGGATATTTTGCTATTGAGTTGAGATGTCCATTATTTGACCTCAAGGAATTGTCTTTGATTGCTTCTAACGTGCTGGAAAACAATAAATTTGCTGGAGTGTTTAATAGTATTAACAGTATTAGTGATATACCACACTACAGAACAATATAAGAAATTGCTACTAAACTGTTGTCGCACAATAATACTCAATGGAGCTGGTACCGACGTCATGTCGCTCTAACGGTGAATTCCGGAGCCACCGGAGGCGATAAAAACGTCGAAGCGCGCGTCAAGCCGGCAGTTGTTGACCCACATGCGAATCTCGTCCGACACAAGAGCACATGGCACAGTGGGACGTGATTGGGAGCAACGAATCCGCGCGAGCTCATCCGCATTTTGCGTCTCAGTCGCGTCCGACTAGCGTCCCGCCCGCGTTCCACTAGCGTCCCGTCCGCGATGTAGGAAATTCACGAGACGGTTATGGGACGCGGCTGGGACGCAATGAGTGTCTGAGTGGCTTGTGTTAACACTGATCGCGTGTCTTTGGACGCCGATTGACGCAAAGAACGATCACGACCTTGACGTAGAATGCGTGAAGGGTGGAATACGAGTGCAAATGAAAGCAAACAAAGACGAAATCGAGGTATGCGGTAACGATTACTGCATGAACATCAAACAACCAGAGAGGAACTTCACAATACAATTTCCAGCTGAAATTATCTTGCATAGCTATCATGTAGCCGTAAAATCATTAACCGGAAACGTAACAACAGCGGAAAAATGGGCATGTCCTGCTAGTCCATTCTGCGCTCAAATTACGTGCAACTTCTGCGCGGAAATGGTCTCGAACCCAGACTGTTGGCCACACATAGCCATTGCAATCACTGCAGTATTTTTGTATATTGCTCTACTAACAGTCGTATTCACAATTCTTCTCGCTAAGAAATGTCTTCGAATATGCCAGAGCATAAGCAGAAAACTGCGAATCTTTCGAGCGCTGTGGTCCTACGTGTAGCGATGCTGCATCCAACGATCAGTGGACGATGAAATACCAATGGTGGAAATTAGGAGACCACGCAATAGTACATGGAACTCCTCGACTTGTAAAAATATTCACTATTGCCATCACCTGTCACTCAATGGCCTTAGCATGTCAGCAGACGATACTAATACCATCGTCTATCATCCAGTGCGTAACCACGGAGGATAGAGCATGCCGCAACACATCTACGATTATCGCAAAAATGAACCCCATGCAACCAACCACGTGCTTGCAATTGGAAAACGGACAACGGCAGCACCTTGTTATGAAATTGACTCTCCATGAACTAATACTACGATGTCGCCGCCAGACCTTATACTACACCCGTAATACTGAAACACGGGTACAATACAGCAAGCGTTGCCCACACATGGGTACGTGCACGGGTTTGAAATGTGCAAAAATCAACCCCGAAACTTCAGTGGAAGAATTGGACGTCGCGAACAATTATACCGGCATCACGTACTGTTCGTAATCGTGCGGTGGACTTGGATGCTCCTGCGGATACCCATCTTCAGGATGTCTCTTCTATAGGATTTACCACGTTCCTATAGATACCACCATATATGAAATTTTTGATTGTCCTTCCTGGTTTGAAATGGTGAAAATTACTTGGGAGCTGTTTCAAGGACACCGTCAGTCTCTCTCTTATGACCTTGAAATACACCCTTATACAGTGAAAAAATTACACAACACATCGCTGGAGGTAACCTCTTTTACATTCTCGCCTATTCCAGCCCTCAATAAGCGCTATATCACCAATGGCGAAACCACCGCGTATCTTTCTGATAACACCGCTTTCAGCTACGCTTGTAATGGAAACCCGAAGCGCACAAATGAAACAGCGTGCGCAATTAAGGATACCTGCAAATGTAACCCCGTGGAAGACTAGGTAACCTGTTACTGCACTTCGAACAACATAACAGACACCATGAAACTGGAAAATACGCTTCCACGACCCATCAGCAGCGGCGAAATTTCAACCGAGAGCAGAAATAAAGTATTAACTGTTCGTACCAATGCGGTTTCGATCGAAATGGCTATTAACATCGATCCGCAGGTATTAAGAGTTTCCCAAGAACTTATTGATTTCAGCTGCAATGTGAGTCCTCGCTCAATTCTAGGCTGCTACAACTGCGCAAAAGGCGCTACCGCACTCATATGGTGTAAGTCGAACCTAGACAATGTAATAACTCCGGTTACCTGTACAACACAACAATTTAGTCTAGCATGCAACACGCGTGGCAAAATCAATGAAATTAAGCTCTTTTTCAACACAGCTCGGGTGAAAGAGCTATGTCAAGCACACTGTAATCGGAAAACTACTATATTTGAAATTAATGGAACACTCAATTATGTAAACGGAATGAAACCCTTTAAGAAATACATCCATTTGTGGACAAATTCAACAACCGAAGAGGACGACTTTCCTTTTGGCATCCAACTTCCAGATATTGGACATTTCATAGCCATTTGTGGCGAGTACTATTTGTATACCGTAATCACTGTCGCAAGCTTGGCAGCCGCAACTGTTATCTCCGTGGCATATCTCGCCATGGGAACGTCTGGAACAAAACAAAGTGCAGGAAGCCGCATAAGAACCGTCCTCCCGATACCGTGCGCAACCCTTCCATTCCTCCTAACGCGTCCAGTGTTCCTCGTCATCCGCCTAGCACGGCGGTGTCTTCACACAATTTTCAATCTCTTTTGACCTCCATTAGCTTCCAAGTGTAATTTAATTTCGTCCTCCACCACCTTCTACTTAATACGCTTAGCATACTTTCTATTACGCATTCTAAAACTGCACTGTAATAATATTAGGCGTGGACATGTCGTATTTCGTGACGATTACAGCGCTTTTTGAAATGAAAATTTCAGAACAATGTCTGCTGAAAAGGAAGCAAACGCCGCCGCGCCCGGTCCTGAAATGGAGGAAGACATGAAAGACGCCGAAGACGTGCAAGCGGAACGAGGCGAAGAAAGGAACAACGAACAGGAAGCGCAAAGCGGCGAACAAGCGCACGTAGTTGTGGTGGAAACACCACAATATGCGGAAGACGAGTTAGGCCCTCTCATGCCTGGAACTCCGGCGGGAGTCCTGACTCGCCAACTCGATGATGTCAGAGACATGATAAGGCCAGTACGGAACCTGGAACCGGCTGTACTGAAGAACCGCAAACGGAAACAAATCCAAAATGTCCAAAACGCTTCTGTACATTCATCCCAGCCAAAAAATGCAATTTCCATGAAGAGAGCGATTGAACAGTTGGAAGAGAAAATGGACGCCGGAATGAAGGACCTGAAAAGGTACTTCGAAGAAGGGATTCGTCATTTGGAACGTCAGGCAAATGGAATCTGGAAGAAGACGGAGGAAAAGCTGGAACTACTGCAGCGAAAGGAGAATGAGCTGAAACGTCGCTCATCGACGCCTCCACCAGGCCCCAGCAAAACCAGTTCCCGTCTTTGAGGTACAGCATACTTGCATATTTTGTAATAAGACGGGCCACTGGGCCTCTGATTGTATGCTCTTTCCCACCTTGCTGGGTCGCCTCACACAGTGCATTCTATTGAATCGCTGTGAACGGTGCCTACGCAAGGCGGATCACATGGTCACCTCATGCAATATTCCCTCGTTTTGTCACTACTGTAGACTAGCAGGACGTGAGGGTGAGGCGTCCCGTCATCACTCCGCGTTCTGCCCCTACAGATTCCCTATGGAATGAAATATTTTCGTTCTAGCTTAATCTTGTAATTGCAATGAAATTTAGTGTTGTAATACTGTCTTGTATTTCTGTTCTGTGAATCCCAGTTGTAAATTATGTAATTTGTAAAACTTGTTTTTAAAATGGTAATTGTACTTGTTTTATAATTGCAGTTTGTGAAACTTGTTTGGAAAAATTATAATTGTATTTGCTTTGTATTTTGTCATTGTAGTTATAAACATGTTTGTAAAAATTTTTGTTGTATTTGCTCTGTCTTTCTGCCATCCCAGATGTAAACCATGTAGCTTGCACCACATATTTGTAAAATCGCACCCTAACTTGAAATATTTTTGTGTAATGTAATGTTCTTAGACGTACATGGAATGGTATTGTATTTAATGTGATATTGTAGCGTAATAATGTTTAGGCAGTGTTTATGAAAAAAATTGTATTTGTAAAATTTGTATGGTATATTTGGCCTGGAAATAAAATGGAATACTGTTTGTTTCTTCCATTTCAACACACATACAGGAATCAGGAGTCAGCAGAACTACAAGATATCGACTGGATAGAAGAAATCAATCAATTCGAGCCTTTTGGTGCATCGTGTTGTTTAAAAAAATGTGTTGTTGTGTGGTTTGAGAAAAAAAATTGTGTTGTTTCAGTTGTAAAAATAACGTGAGAAATAGAAAAAAGTGGTCGGCTTGAAAAAATAAAATAAAAAATAAATAAAAAATAAATATACATTAAAAAATTTTTTTAGTCTAATAATTGCATATACTGTAAATCCATGGTGTGTAATTCGAAACCTCCACCTTGGCCCTCGGGAGTGTCGTGAACTCACGTTCACGATGATTCATGGAGGGATGCCGGGGATTCTCAGAAAGCGAGTATAAAAGAGGGATGCGGCGGAGGATGGCATGCTGAGATCTGACGGATAAACGCCGCCGATGCGTCACGGTTGCTCCAACGTCCCAGCAGTCTCATCCGGCTCTATGGGCAGAAACTTCCCGCTACGGTGGATTTGAAGGACGAGATGGACGCCTTTGGAGCCCGACGATGACGACGAGATAGTAAGTCAGAAGCCGGACGCCGATCCCGGCGTAAAACGTAATGAAAGTGAAACGGATGTAACAATAATATAAATTTAATTATTTATTATAAAATTTAAGAAAGAATAATTTAAGGAGAAAGAAAGCCGACGTACTTTTATCTATTCACCTTCGGATATATTACGAAACCTAGAAATGTGAGATGGAAATAAACCTTAAAGAAACTGCGTTCTGTTGTGTAGCAAAACCACCAAAATTTATTGGACCGTGATGCAGTCCAAATACCGGTGTGCAGGGCGACTTTCCCCGTCTCCGCCGATGCATTCGACGGGGGACGATCGCCCGCGTCACGACAGAAACTTCGGCAGCCTAGTGCGAAGGCCGGTGACATCTCACGTGTGAAAAACTAAATATTCAACGATCTAAACAGCACATGAAACTGGAAAACCAAAAAAAAATTGGAGACAAACATGCATAGTCACGTCTCTTACGCGGACAATAATACAGCACTCTTGCTAGGACAGCCTCCCTCTCCCCTTCCAGCTTCCTCCTCGCACCCTCTCACTCCTTCAAAATTAAAGTAAGGTAAAAAAACAAAGCCAGTACAAAAGGTAGTAGAAGTAAGACCTATAGTATACTCCCGCCGGAGCGTCCGCGGCAAGTCCACGGACAGGAAGTGCGTGCGAACGGCGGTCGTCGACCCGAGGCGGTGAGTTTCGCATTGGAGCGCGTTTTTGGCGCTGGACTCCACGGAACGACAGCCGAACTTCTCAGGACGACGTGCACTGCGCCGTGGACGGCTACCATCTCGTGAGCGGGAAGTATACCAGCCGCATCATCGTCCGTTGACGTGATGCGCGGGAGGCGAGTATGGCGGGGCGCGGCGGTTGGCCAGGTGAGGGATCCCTGCACGATTCGCGACCCTTCTGCGGACAATTCCACGGGAGTATACCATGGACCTAAAGCGGAAATTCGGGGGAAGGGGAGAGGGGGCGTGCCAAAGATGCCATGATGCCTTCAATTTTTGTCAGCTTCGCGTTTTCCCTCAGGATCGATTTTTGCGTTGGGGCGCACCAGTTTCAGATATTCTACCTGTGGACAAAGGTTGGCATTTTTATTTTTCAAATCCACGAGATCCACTAGACCATTGATATTTTTACATGTAGCCAGCCTGAGACACCTTATATCCCATAGAAAAAGAAAAAACCTTAAGGTAGTTAAGCTCGTTTCGACCCTAACCTGGACGAGCAAACTCAAGGTATATAAAGCCTTCTCCGGGTTGATGTTGATGTTGATCTCCGATGTTGATTCGTCCGGGGTTGATTCCTTCCCAACGCGTATTACTCGCCACGGTGACTAGCCCTCCCATCGTCGACTAGACCTTCGGGTAGAAAAATGGCGAATGTGGGTTAGAGGGGTGAAATCCCCTTGAGGAATGGATATCTTCGATGTATAGTTCAGAATAGGTAGTCGATGATGTTGTACTTTACTAGAGATGGTCTACGTCAGCTCTGGATTCCGCTGGAATGTGAAACTATTATAAGAATCGTGGTCGTAAGAGACCCCATGCCATATTTCCGCGAAAAAATACAGACGACTATTTAAAACTTGCAGTCGTTGGTGTTGTGAGCGAATTCCTGTGGCGTTGTCGTCCCGGATCGTAGATGACAAAAAAGTTCGGCTTCTTCGGATTCTCTCTGTGTATTTTCACCTGTCCCTTCCTTCCTTTTGCTTTGACGATACATAATGGAATTCCGGTAGATTCGTGATGCCGCTCGTGGTGAGGGAAAGCTTCTCCTTGAAGGGAAACTCCCGTCCGATGATGCAGCGAAAGCGTATAAAACATGGATCCGCCCAGGCAAGTTGTCTGGTGCGTAAGTGGTGAAGGTAAGAGCACGTTGCTGTAGCGCCACCATTCCGCTTCATTTATGTCTCCATAAGGATTTTGGAGGAACAATAGTGTCTCGCACTATTGAGTCAGCAGAACTACAAGATATCGACTGGATAGAAGAAATCAATCAATTCGAGCCTTTTGGTGCATCGTGTTGTTACTGGAGTTTCCTACCAGCACTTGGTTTATGGGCCTGCTCCTTGGGATACGATAAAGCCAAATCACAATCATAGCTGCAGTGATTGGAGAAGCAAGAGGCTTCGACGCTCGTGTGTACCAGTCGGTGTTGACCCATTTCATGATGTTCTGCGATTATCCAAGCTCGGCATTCAGTGGACAGAAGGCCTACGCGGACCCGACCACACGTTATCCGTCCTTAGGATTCAGTCCGGACCTTTAAAGTGAGTCCAAGTCATTGCTTTGATTAGTTTTCGCATGCAGGTGCGTAGAAATACACGAAATTCTATTGTCGACCGCAAGAGAGGGGAATGAGTAACAAGAAAAAGAATCCATTTTGAGACTTTCAGCCGCAGTTTATAAACGAACGGAGCATTTACTATCATTACACCTAGCAAGGTAAGCAATGAGAGGTAGGTGAAAGCGCGTGGTATGACTCATTGTAGGGGTGTTCCATAGCTCTGACATTCAGCATTGCCGTCGTCAGGTGTGCGCCAGTCTCCCAGATACTCCTTGCGGAAATACAAGATTTGGTCGGAGGTTTATTTTTTGAGTTTTGCAGGACTTCGCGTACTAGAAATCTCCGACAACAAGCGTTCGTGGCCACATTGACCTTGTGAGGAGTGCGGTAGGATGTTTTTCCGTGGATCTGCTTCCTTCCTTTACCTCCCCAGAAGTCGTGTCTCGTTTTTGAATTAAAACATGTCATGGAAATCCTTTGATCGAGCCGTTGGTTGTTTGTTTGTTCTCGGAGATTCATATGAGAAACTTTCCGATAAGAACGCAGTTGGAACAACAGCGCAAGCCGAGAACGTCTCCAGTAAGCACCGTTGTCCTAAAACAGGGGTGCTGAATGCCTTGAAACGCTTTAAAAATTATGAATCTGGTCCAATAAGCATATTTTGGGTAGGCGGTCCCCTCCAGGGTACAGGATACGCAAGAATTTTCCAGCGCCGCATGCATGACCAGTCAGTGGACCACCCATTTCCTATGAGATAAGTAGCAATGAAGTAGACCACATCCGTTTGTTTCGCTCTTTCTGACTCCGAGAAGAGGAACCGGGTCCTAACTCATAGGGCACAGTCGGAATATGTGATTGGGGATCTTCAGCTGATACCATTACGGTGGAATCCACGGGAGGTGCTCCACCTTCAAGAGCTAATAAAATTGCTAAGGAAAAAATCACCAAGAATGTATCGTATGGGTTTGCGGCGCTCAAGTCTCTTGTACGGGTTCGCTCCCTTATGTGGTGGCTTCCCGCAGGCGGATCGGCTAAGAGTGTTGAGCGCGGTCCCAATTTCTTCTGTGAAGTTCTGTTTACTCACAGATTTATCAGCTTTGGTAGGACAGCAATGGAAGTCGAATGCGGAAGACGTCCAGGCAGTCGGAAGACGTAACCGACGACGGAAGAATAATAACACTGAGACTGAGCGGTATTTATGGCTTTTCGAAAAAGGGCGGAGCTAAAATTCGTTCCGGAACTAGGAGACAGTACAGCATGATTGGAGAGGCCATACGACAATAAACTTGGCGAGACCGTGGGCAATATTGATCGAAGTAGATAGTGCACGTCCGAGGGAGCAATGAGTCATACAAGGCAACAACACACACAGACAATTACGAAATGCCTAGGCTATATCTTCGCAAGAACCCAGTGTCCAATGTTGCAGAAATATATAAGTTTAATAATCACGGAACACACACCCCGTTCGATTAAGTCTGAAAGGGAACCGATAGCACAGGTGAAACGATTGATAATATTGATCTATATAAGGTCTGAGAGGAAACCGATATCACCGCTGAAAATATCAGTAATATCGGTTGGTATTAATTGCCTAATCAAAGCTTCACCATGGTGGCTGATTACCTGATCGACCTTCCGTCGGCCATCATAATCACGGAACATCCGCCCAAATCGACTAAGTCTGGAAAGAACCGATATCTGTGCTCAAGCGATGGATAATATCGATCGATATTGATTGTCTGCGCAAATATAATGGATCGACTGCCTGATCGAAACAACTTCGGTATCATAATATGCTGTTGCTATTGTGTAGAGAGTGGTAGGAAGAAGTACGCGCTAGGAAGAACGCGTAGCGGAACAGTAGCGATCTTGCAGGGGAGCAGAAGCGAAGGGTGAGGCACATCGACGTCTTCCATCACAGATCATGGGGTCTGAGCCGTGCTGCGGCTCAGACCTCTTGCGCAACGCTTCACATGTTCTCTGAACCCGGCAGCGGCGGCTCGTCGTAGCCGTGGTGACGTCTTGCGAAACCTCATCAAGTGGGTGTTCTTTGGTGACCACCTGGCAGTTGAGGCGTCGTGGCTCCCGACCACGCTCCCATGTTGAAGTGCTTACGGTGCGCCGCTGTGGAGTCCGTTCACGCGCAAACCCTTGGTGTATAATCTAGAGGACCGTTGCCGGAATGTTTTGAAGTTTACCAGGTGACCGTCTATAGTTTGTAGTTCTTGCCTCACCTGTGAGACGTCTCGCTGTGCCAGCGTCTTCACAGCGTGTGCCATTTCCGCCAAGGTTGCTCTCATCGACGACAATTTTTCCCCAGCAGTTGGCTCATCCAGCAGCAATCCCACGAAATCAGGCGAGTTAATCTCCACTTCTTCGTCTGACATTTCCTTACTTCTGTGACTAATGTGTGTATCTCAGCTTGCCTCGTTCTAGGCACCGAAGAGAATCTGCCCGTGAGATCAGTGCCTTGGATGCAACGGATAGCGAGCACGCGTAGCGTGGTACGTGCGACACGGAGTTCTTCGCATGATAGAAAAATAAGTAATTGCTCGTGTACCACTACAGAGGCTAAATAAATTTTTTATTATTTTCAAGGCATGTTTGAAGAGGAAAATTCAGCAAAATATGAGATATGAGAAATGTAAAACATATACACGGATATGTAATTACTTGACCCAAATAAAAACTTCGAATGAATACACACAAAATGGGAAGACGACGACAATTACTCAGCAAGTTGACACAGATCATAAATTTCCGGATTTTTGCTTTGTACAGGAACATTAAGGAGCGTTTCTCGACTCAAAGTTCAGCAGCAGTTGAATCCCGTGGACCGATATTTTGGGTAGAAAATGAAGTTTTTAAAAAGAAAACATGGGAGCTGAGTGACGAACACAAACGACTTGACTAAATGAGGAATAACGATAGCCGTCACCAAGGTTCTTCACGACGAGAACACTTCCGCGCGCGTTGAAGTCGATAAAGCAGGGTCGCTACTTCGTGCGGCTCCCATGGAAGTGGCGACAATGGGCTTACGGGCGTCCAGCGAGTCGGAGTACTGTACGGTACTCTTGCCAAGACCTGCAATGAGGCCTCTAAGCTACCGTGAAAACGCTTTCCAGAGCATTGCTCGGAGGAAATTGGCAAACCTGACCGCGCCGTTTTCCTTTCCTTCAAAGATGGTTATATTCCGGTCATGGCCCATTTGAGCGTGACAACGTCTATGTTCCGTCACCGCCGGTCCTGGTTGGTTGGTTTTTATGGTCTATTCACCAGAAAAAATGCATGAGATGAGGCTAAAGATATATTTACAGGCTTGTCCTCGAATTTTTGTGATTACTGACAGTCTTTCACTGTCCCCATGGGCCATGATTCTGATATCCATCCAAGTCAGAACCAACTGTTTTGTCTTGTCTGAGTAAAGATCTAGCCAATGGGTGAAGGATTCACCCTTTTTTATTTCTCATCCGTAATGGCGCGACCATGGGACAGGAGGATGACCTATTAAAATTTTCGTTCGCGAGCCAATTGCATAGGGAACTTGGCCAACTTCAATGAACATGATCCATCGCCGCATGCAACAATCCACTGTCCTATTCTTTCGTCGAATGTGACATCCAATGGCTTATTGGGGCCTCTTCCCTCAACAGTTGTTGTGTCGACTACACCGTGTATGTTTTTTTGCACAGTATCTTCCCTGAACTTTCATCTTTCTAAAAACAATCAAAAAAAATCTTAGTCTCTTAGTTAATTAGTCAGCTAGAGAATAAGTAGTCGGCTCGCATCTCCCAACGATTGCCACGTGGTATTTCACGACCAAGCGATAGATGATCCACTTCAAACATGAGTAATTAAGCCTTTACTACCGAAATAATAACAAAAATGATACATGGCCCATCCTCTCTCTGGGTGAGGTAGGTGTAGGAAGGAAATGCGATGATCCGGCGTGGTCCACTGCAAAAGACGCAATTTTTGGACGGCATCGAAGCATTTTTGCTGGGCCTTGGCTCTGCAGTTGATTGTTTGCCGGCCATTGAGTCCTTTGCGTTTCGTGGCTTCGTGCCTTTGATGGAAGGGTTGGCTGTCGTCTTCGGCTTAGTCCTCGTGCTCGTTTCGTTAACAGCTAGTTTCGTTTGCGATCTTTGAGCATCGTATTTTATTATACATATGTCGAATACGTAGTGTCAGTTTTTTATGTCGAATACGTATAGTGTCTACATAATGTATTATTACCATGTATCCTTCGGAGGCCTTGATACGAGTTAGCTGTTCCCTGCTCTCGTCCACCTTGATTTCGATGCGCTGAATGATCGTTTCGATTTCCGTCGGTGCGGATGCAACTTGCTGAGGAACGTTTTCCTACGCGTCGTCGGTCGTTAGTGGCTCTTGAGTCGAGTCGGTGGCGTCGACCCACATAGCTTCGTCCGTTGTCGGAGTAGTTGACACATTGCTCAGGCGATGAGAATCTAGAATCTGCGGTGATTCTAGCTGCGACTTGCTAAGTCTACGAATGTGTGAGTGTACGTGAGTGTGAGTATGTGATTGCTGGAACTATATTTATTGGCTACAACTACATCACGTTATTCGTTACCTTAGCTATGAGTGCCAGACATTGTAGGGCCGGAGCGTGAGTTGGGTTCTCAGCGATCCGCGTGGTGCTGCTCGTCCTCGGTGTGGTGCGGAGCTGGAAGAGACGACTGCGTCCTTGAGGTGGAGAAGAGTGCGGAGGAGACGACTGCCGAGCAAGAGTCTCGGAGGTGCTGGGCGGCGGCTTTTATAGAGCAGACACGCACCCGGGCGCTGCCGACGCTGGCGGCTCCGACCCAAGACCCCCGATGAAGTTGGTATTTATACGTTGTAAAGGGTCGCGACAATGAGGCTGTTGTTAGCATTCGCCCTTGTGCGCCTTAAATACTGTTTCTGGGTTGCTCTGTTCACACAATTTTTGTGTAAAATTTTAAGCTTCGAGAGTGAGATGAGGTGCTCTCGGAAAATGCAAGTCAGCGGCTTGGTCACTACAATAGCCTCTGTTGAGCCTTTTGTAGTGTTTTCGTTTCGCTACACTATTTTAGTTTTAGAAGGGTAAAGTCGTAGTAGTTGCGTTATGAAACGGAGACAGCAGCACGATATTTCAATTAATCGAATTTCGAGCGTTAGTATTGTTTTGTAACTGAACTGTTTCGTTTGAGGCCAATCTTAATTCGTCCAGAATGTGCTAAATTCTTGGCTAAGATTTGTAGGAGCTTGCTCGTTCTAAATGACTGTTAGTGTTTCTCCAAATATAGTAAAGGTTTTCTCGAGTTTTGACTCGAGGAAAGAGATTGTAAACGTTATGTGTTGTCGGTGTTGACGTAGTAGTTGATAGGTTTGAGCATTATGATTTTCAAGAGTTTTCGGTTCATTGTAGTTGTTGCATAGTGTGATTACTCATTTCGCGTCACTGATCTGACGTGACAGTATTTGCTTTATGACACATGACAGCCGATCGTGATATACGTAGTCGTATTGCGATGACATTAAGTCTGTCACGACGAAAGGAGCTGCTATACGGTTTATATATTTGAGCGCATCGGTGGTTCAGTGGTAGAATGCTCGCCTTCCACGCGGGCAGCCCTGGTTCGATTCCCTAGGTTTCATCATACCATCATAGGTTTATCTCAATACCATACGCCGACATATTAGGACAAGAGAATAGGCCGGACACACAAATGATGAAATCACGGAAGAGCCGGCAGAGTATGGAGAATAGGGACTCAGAGTGGGCCGAGCGCTTCACTGTGCAGAGCACTCAGCGCCCTCAGCCCTGGCGACCCTTCTAGGAAGGGTCGCCTCCCATCCGATCGGCAGTCGACGCCGAGCTACGTGGGGACAACGTGATGACCAGGCACCCGGCGGCTGAAGTGTAGCTAGCTGGCGGGCGCGGCTGCTCGCGGTCGAAGCAGGCGTCGAATGGGCCCGGCGGCTTGCGCGGGAAGCGGGTTATGCCCGTTCCGGAGCGCGCGCCCCGCCCGCGGATCAATGCCAGCGGAGGCGGGGGCAGGCCGCGCGAGGGGCCGCTCGCCGACGCGTCGCAAGTGTGCGCGCCCGCAGAAGGATGGAGGCGAGCGCCGTGGTCACGAGACGCGACACGGCCGACATGTTTGGATTGCATCACGATCCGATTAGTTTTGGTGGTGCGGTAGATTGGAGTTCCTTACGTTTGTTTACTCATCATTTATTTGTATCTTCGAACGGTACAATTGACTGACGAACAATATATGACACGCTTGAAATGCCATTCGCAGCTCACCACTCTCTCGATCCTGTAGCGCCTTTCCTATATTCTCACGCATGGCTTTGACGGTGTACTTTATCTGCAATGGCTGACTGTTCACTACGTGGCACACCTCCGCTTTGATTTCACCATCATTCTCTACTTTGGCTATGTAGCGCTCCCAGTCTTCTACTGAGTCAATGTCTCTCTCATCTAACGTAAACTTCATTGCTTCACTCTAAATTACCTCGTCGCCCATGACAGTCTCTTCTTCGTACTTCGTCAATGTGTCAGCCACACCTGAACACGGGTCGATCGCGTCTGCAGCGATTTTAATCAGATAGGAACGGATCGGGGACAGTAAGCAAGAAGGCCTCAGGTGGCCTTCTTGCCCACTGTTTGCAGCAGCCGGCTGGCTCCAATTGGTTTGTCGCATGCCCTTACCTCTTGTCATATTAAAGCTACCCTTGCTTCTTGGTAGCAGATCAGCACAAATGCTTTAGGTTTGCCCTTATTTCCTGGCGAACTCTATGAAAGTGACTCCAGCCAACAGAAGTAAGCACTGCCACGCAGAATAAGTAGAGATGGATGCGACCGATACGCGATGAAGTCACCTCAAACTTGGGTAATTAAACCTTTATTTTAAATGATACATGAAATACACACGCATGCGAACGAAACAAGACATTAAAAGGCATCGATGGTAATGCACTATGATGAGACAAGGCAATAACCTAAATAAACGCGATGATAAACATAGATGACTACCCAATGTGCAAGGCACTAGACAAAATGAACGAAACATACATATATGCATAGAGTAATATACGAACAAAATATATGAGAGATAACAAAACATGAGAACAAGGCAAAATCGATTACAACACTAAAAACATGCATGAACATAAAGGACGTCCATGAGAACAACGAACACAACACATTATGAACACAATAAGAACCCCAAGGTACGCGCAAGGAGTAAGACGGGAAAAACCACAACAACAAAAAACACGCGCAGAACAAAAACCCCTCCTAACAACCCTTCCCGGACGCGCACAGCCGCTCGAATGACCACAAGCCCATGGAGAAGGCTGGAAGCGCTGATTCCTAAGAAGATCCTGAAAATCAGGAAACCCAGAGAAATATCCCGGGGAAGGAGGAGACCCAGAGCGCGCGCGGCTGTCGAAATGGGACGAGGAATCCGTCAAAGGAGACGACTTGTCGTCACTCTAGAAACTACGCTAGCGTTACACAATCGAACGAAATGAATTTGGTTAAACTTACACATTCTGCGTCTCCTTGTTAAGTTCGACGGGGTCGGCCCTCACGTGAGCCATCGTGAGCTATTTCGCTGATGGTGGGATACTGATCCCCATGTTGGCTGAGACACACAATGCACAAGTTCCAAACAACATTTTATGGAAGGAACGAATACGAAATACTATGCTATAAAAACATAGACAAACCGATCACGGTAAATGGGGATTAGGGCAGGTGGTGGATCGAGAGCGAGAGCAAGAGCAGCGGTGGAGCGCAGGTACGCTTAAACCCGACCCTTTTAACGATATCGCACAACGTCTGCAAATGAGGCAACGTACAAGCTGTTTTGCTTTGATTTGGGCTGCTTTATCTCGCTCATGACGCGTTTTCAAGAGGGTTAGCATCGCAAACCTTTGCTACAACTAAATCCACCTAAAAGCAGGCGAGGTTTGAACTCGCTCCTTCTTACTCTTTCCACTCATCCAGTGAATGGAGCTCGTTTGTAGCGTAGTTCTGTCCCAAGGTAGGCTTTCGGAAGTGGTTTCATGGTAGGCTCAGACCGTTACACTTTTGTTGCCATGCGCTTAACTTTGATCACTCGTTTAGGTTGACCACTCGTTCCTAGTTTCCTAGTCACCTAGCAGGAGAAGTGTCTGAAGTGCTGAAGTGAAGAGCTGAGGCACGGCTCTGGTTACCGATCGGCTCCTTGTATACCGGCTGTTTCCATACCGCTTGAACTGAACTTCGATCTGCGTCGCTCCGACCGCACTGAACCCTGCGTACGTGTCTGTGGGCGCCTATTCTGCAGCGAGGCTGTAATTCCTCACGTACTCGAACTGCAGCAATCCGCACACATGAGTCATTATTACTCCGGCTGCAGCCTAACTACATGAGTCACCACTTTTGCAACCTAATTACATGAGCCACCATCTTTGCAGCATAACCGTGGTCTGTGACATAGACGGCGGAATGGATATGTGGAGAGGTCTCCAGCACCTCCGAGAAGTGATGGAGTGTCAGGGTTTCGAATCGCTTCTTCGATGCGTTGAGGTTTTGATGAATTCTGCGCATACCTCTCCCAGCGCTGTATAGACGTTTGCATTATCATCTTTACACAAGAAAGGGGAGAACAACAACGTTCCTCGTAGATGATGCTCCAAAGCAATAAGCGTCTGCCTCGTAGACCTGTTTGACGGCATCTTATCAGACCATACCACGTTGGTGGTTCAACAGCACACCGCTGTGTGTTTATACTTTCATTACCAGATAATTTACATGACAGTTTTGAAATTATCCTACGCTGGGAGATTTGCTATTTCTTTCTACCTTTCATCTTATTTCATTCTATTGCACCTTCTTTCCTTTCGTTTCAACCTATTTCCTACCTTACCTTCACTCTCTGGGCCGGAAGGTCCGCGACAGCATTAAGAGGGACTGTCGGACTGAGAAGTCCAGCCGATAGTTGAGCCGATCTGAGCGTGAGTGCCCGTGAGTGAGAGCGATAGTCAGGAAAGGTGTTTCTGTGAGTGTGTACGAACGCCGCCGATCCGGCCTTTTATAGTGGGCCTGGCCGCCTTGACTCAGAGGATGACATCATGAGCCTTCGCGGGATGCCCAACCGGCGGCTGAGTTAATCTCTTCCACCCCTGCAGAAGTGCTGGTTTCCAAACCAGACTGAACGTAAGGTTCATCTGATTTCAAATCAAGAAATTCTCTAGGCTCATTACGTTTCATCATCGTAGCATATTTTTTTGTGCTCTTGCATGTTCCAGGTCCCTTCGGAGCCAAACTCCTTTTTTGCCATTTCATTTTGAACTTTGAAAACGTATACATATACCAACATAGAGATCATGTTTGTTGTGTTTACAGTTTCACCTTGTTTTCCAGTGTTGCAATTATTACCTGTACATCGTGTACAAAATCCCTTTTGGGATTTAAATACATCAGTGGTATTGTCTGCATGGATTTTGCTACACTACAGCACACTTTCTATTTGATCATTTTACTTCGTGTAACATAATGCTAACTACTTACGGAACCTGTCGAGGGAGAGCCGCAGCTCTCTTGTAGCCCCACCGACTCCGGTCGCACTCGGCCTAGCTGGACAGGGAAGAGAAGGCGAGCAAGTTGGCCAGACCGCTCACGATGCCGAACTGTCGCCAGACTCCCTGCTAGCCCCACCTTCTGGTTTGGTGGCCCAGTCGGATCTCAGGCGATTGCCCGATAGGGTACGGTATCGTGACTTATAGGAATCCCGACACTCCGCCGCTAACGCACGAATTGGACGTCACTTGACCGAAAGTCGTGTCGAAAGACACGCAATCATCTAAGCTCGTCCATCAGACTCAGATCTACCGAAAGCAAGCGTTTTCCACTTGCAGTCACAGCTGGCCTTGCTCTCGCGCGTGGGATGTGTGCATTGTAAGCTTAATGTGCGAGACTCAGCGGCCGTAAACCCACGACGTTGCAAGCTGAGGGTGTGATTTGATTTTCTTTGGAGGTAGAGCAAATGCTACATCGTAACCGCAAGTTTTTTTGCTGGCTGAAACTCGACAGGATGATTGAATTATATCAATGGCACCAACGCCAATGAATCTGCCGTACAAATGAATACATCAGCTAGAGGTTATATGAGAAAATCGACCACGATGCTTAGACAATGAAAATTCTAATTCAGTCGTATCATGGTGATTCACCAGAGACATAGCATTCATCTTCGTTCAGACGTCGATAATACTCTGGAAACTAAAACGAATCTGTTGTCTGTGCCAGTCATGTGCGAAATTGCGATGATTCCATGTTTACTGGGGGGGGGAGGAAATGTATGGGCATAGAGCGCTCATATGCTCAACCGGGTTAGGTTTCTGTCTTTGCAGAAGAAACACGGTACCGGTTGACAATTGTGGAATTGCGACACGTGCTGCTGGAAGCATTTAAAGCAGAGACGAAGCACTCTCATGCGAGTGCGTCTCTGGCCTACTGTGCGGTAGACGTTGCAGTCAGCTGCGTACTGGTGCATGTTCGAGCCACACGCGAATTTGCAAACGCCCCTGGGGATTGAGGGGAGCGTCGGAGTTGATCCGCTACTCGAAGGGACCTTTTGAAGCAGTCCTTGTATGTGTGTCTCAATGTCGGTGACTTCTTGTCTTGCTTTTTTTGCCGCCTCCTGAAATTACCTTGCGTAATTTCGAGTAAACATAGGTTTGCAGATGTTGTGTTTTTACTGACCCTTTTTTTGCCTACTTCGCCGCTTTTTGCTCATTAAAGATCTATATCGAAACCACTTCTTTAAAAGAAAATATCAGATTCAGTGCGCACAAAAAGATTTTTTGAACGAGCTTGCGAATTTCATTTACGAGCGTGTCCACATTCCATGGGTTGTCGTCATCGTATTCCTTGGTCACAAGTTTTCTTTGTATGCTAACTGGGAATTTTTGGCGACTTTGCTTTTATATTCGCGGGCGTCAATATGAGTTTCAGATCGTGATAGAGGAGTTATGATAGCCATACTGTCATTAATAGTTGTGCGAAGTTCAGATGGGTTCTCTGAAGATTGCGGTATTTTGTTAAGTTGGTCGAGGAGAAAATGATGTTCATTTCCTCATTTTGGAATTGGTCCTTTAGCTGTTTCACAGCATCGTTATAACTATTAGGTTGTAACGAATTAAATGGCACTGGCTCGCGCCATTTTTTGGCGCGTCTTTACGCGTTTGATCAAGAACAAACCGTAACATGTGGCATATCATTTAAAAGCGCAAACTTTGCTCTACCGGAGAGTATCAAATTTTCTATGTAAAAGTGGGAAAACTTTAGAGTTTTATTGACTTTTTTGCAGATGGACAAAAGGGTAATCCGAGGCATTTACTTGTATGAATTCAAGCTGGGCACTACAGCTAAGGAGGCGGACGAGAAGATCAACGCCGCATTCGGTCAAGGAGTTCCACAATTCGGACGGCGTATCGTTGGTATCAGAAGTTCCGGAATGGAGATGAGAGCTTGGAAGAACATGAAGGTCGTGGGAGGCATAGTGATGTTGATGAGGACAAGCTGAGAGATGTGGTAGAGGAGGATCCACACAAAGGTACCAGGGAGATAGCGAAGGTTCTTGGCGTCAGTCACAACACAGCTGCCCGGCATCTGAAGGAAATTGGAAAGACCAAAAAGCTGGAAGGATGGGTGCCTCACGAGCTGTCTGAGGAGCAAAGAAACCGACGATATGAGCTCTCGTCCGCACTGCTTCTACGGAACGAAACGGACCCATTCCTTGATCGCATCGTAACCTGTGACGAGAAATGGATAATGTACGACAATAGGCGACGATCGGCACAGTGGGTGGACAGCGATGAGAGCCCCAAGGTTTTTGCGAAGCCGGAATTGCACCAAAAGAAAGTAATGGTGACAGTATGGTGGTGTTCGCTGGGAATTATTCACCACAGCTTCTTCCCTCCCGGTGAATCCATCACGGCAGAGAAGTACTGCATAGAAATTGAAGAAATGATGAAAAAGTTGAAGGATATCCGGCCGGCCTTGGTAAACCGAAGGCGAGTTCTCCTTCTGCACGACAATGCTCGCCCCCATGTAGCACGAATGACGTTGCAGAAATTGAATGAGCTGAGCATTGAAACTCTACCACATCCTCCGTTTTCTCCCGACCTCTTCCCAACAGCCTACCATTTCTTCAAGCATCTTGGCGACTTCTTGGTAGGGAAAATATTCAAATACCAACAGGATGCCGAAAGTGCCTTCGAAGATTTCGTCAATTCCAGAACTTCTGATTTTTATGCTACTGGAATAAAAAAGCTTGTGTCACGTTGGCACAGATGTGTAGAATCAGAAGGTTTTTATTTCGAATAATAAACTTGCCTACAAGCCGAGATATTAACTGTTTAAATTTACAGTGGTTCAGTGCCATTTATTTCGTTACAACCTAATAGAACCTTTTCTAGGAAGGTACTTCTAGGCCTAGCAGCTTCCCCTTTGCATTTGTCTAAGAGGATTGTTAGCTTTCTGATTTCCGAGTAAGGTTGCGTGTGTACTAGTTCCGAAAAAAATTCCCAAAATGTTTCGAATTCAGTGGGATTTCCGTAAAAGTCTGGTATGCGAAGTTCGCTCTTGCATCAAAGAGGAGGGATGCTCAACTGATTTGAGGAGGAAGTATTTGCGAAAGGAGAGGATTCCGTGATAATGGAAGACTGAGGGACCCTCTGCGAATTACCTTGAGTGTGTTCTCGAAGCTCGAACTCATCCGAGAATGAGGCCTGTAATTCTTGCGCTACAAGTTCAGAGATTCTCATCTCAAGACTTTGGATTAATTCCTGAGATATTTCAAGAGTTGAGTCTCCGTTACGCTCTAACCAATAGCGTTCGAATTCCTGTACGAAGTCTTCCAATGAGTTCGACTGTTCTTTTATAAGTTGGTATAAAGTCTCCCAGTATATGGAGGTGACGTCATCAAGTTTCTTTTCAAGTTGGGAGATGACATCCCGTACAAGACGCTTTTGAGTGTTAATGAAAATAAAAAGATCTTTGCGAGAAGTAGGAAAATTCCAACCCTCCCTATACTTGTTCCAATCAGAGACGATGTGAAGAATGTCATTTAAATGACGAGGATTCTCTGTTTAGAGATGGTGAGTATAGGGTAAGGGCCTAACATAAGGAGAGAGTGTGATGAACGAGCAGTGTTCAACCGACGAGTTGGATTTGTGAGTGAACTTGAATAATGGTTAGCAGCGGACTCGTGCACTTATAAATCCCTCGGGCTGGGTGGGTCACGTCACTGGAATGCAAGGCGACGTGCGAACCGTGCTCCGCGGTTGGGAGAAATAGGATCTACCTCGATCCCCGAAGTCATGGGAGCGGGCGAGTGTAAAGTGGGAGTACTGTAATCTGACTGCGATCTGAATTCCTGGGAGTGTAATGTAGGTGACGGTCATCGGAATGGAATGAGTTCTAGTTTTCGTGAGTTCTAGAGAAAGAGTGTGACGAGGGTCCTCTGAACGACACGCAGTACGAATTCTGAGGAAAGGGTGTAGTGATCGTCTTGAGAGCTCTTGTGAGTTGCATGCAACGAACTTTTGCGAACTGTGTGCAATTAAGGCTTGGGAACATGATGAAACTCCTTTTTGCGAACGGTGTGCAAGCAGAGGTTTATGTGAAAGGAAAGCAACATTCGTCGAGAAAATTCGGCTAAGAGTCCTGATAAACGAATGTGTCAGAATAATTACTGTTACAGGAAAGAGCTGTTGAAGCGAAATTTTTTAAACGACAGTATGAGATAAGTTACGAAGAGGCTTGGCTGAACTTACAAGTTATGAAGAAACTAGTTTGACCCTAGACATATATATTATAATACCGATACATATGTATCTGTATTACATATATGTGTCGTTCATGAGTTGATGGGAAAATTGTTTTGGAAAAGATATGTGCTATAGGCTATACCGAGTTCGCTAAGTCGAATCTCGAGGCCGTTATCCAAGGAGTGTGCATGTTCAACTATGCTGTCCACTGACTTGGCCTCGATATACGACTCGAATTCGTATGCGAGCCCTAAACCTTTTATGTAATCGATGGATTGTATTTCTTGGAATTTTTCAAGAGCCGCAGTTCGAGCTAAGCTGATAGTGTTTAAACCATTAAGTTTAAGTTTGTTGAGGATAGACGTGATTTTTGCTCTTTCTGCGTTGATGAAGCTGAATATTTCTGCGCGAACTGCGTTATGTGAGAAGTCCCATCCTACGCTGTACATCTAGCATTCAAGTGAAATGCGGCAAATCTGATTTAGTGACGAGTAATGCCCTGTTTCGCCGCTGCAAGAGTGAAAATGGGAATGGACGATTCTGCAACTGGAGTAGCCATAAAAACGTAGAGCACGAAGAGATGAAAGAAAAAGGTCTCCTTTAGCTGGAGGCAAAAGAAGAATAAAGACGTGGGCTGGATGATGGGCGGGCAGGCGCTGGCGGGGATATTGCTGATCGCGCATGACGATAACAGTACAAAGATAAAAGCGGTGGGATCCGCCCTATGGCTCCGTTTATACTTCGTCGCGGCGCGACGCGATGGTCACGCAATGAGGCCAAATTGATTGATCGCGTCGCCCAGCGACGACGCCAGCCGTCCGGAATGAATCGCGTGAGCCCGCGACGAATCGCGTCGCCCTGCGTCGGATCGCCTCGCCCTCGAAATGGGTGCGATGCTGCCCTCAAAAGACAAGAAAGAGCTTAAAGTGCGGACAGGCCGGTGTGGGCATGACCGAGGCCAGAAGGCACAACAGTTCAATTGACATAATGAAAATTACCACGATCCAGTTACCTCGCGACAGTTGCTTATGTAGCGTCGACGGAGGTGGAATAATTACGTGGTACGAAAGTCAAGATCTCCATTACTGTCGTACGAAAACCATGACCATATTACAGGCAAATAGAGAAGCTATCATCACAGAAAGCCGAATAATCTATTAATAGTTAGCAGTCTAAATAACACGATGACAGCATAGCATTAAGACAGTTGACAGTGAATAAGAATGTGGAGCAATCAGTCCAGTCAATTACAGAAGCTCCTGTCGTTAGAGCACACGGTCGAAATGAAATAGGCTGCAGCTACACAACGTACAGACCATTTCACGAGCAAATTTGAGAATGACTTCCAGTGCTTTGAAAGGGCATAATTTCTTCGTCTTGCTGTCTTCGTTACCTTTCGCACACAATAGATAGCCCAGCGTTCTTGAACCTGGGGGTCAGATCTTACTATTAAATGTGTAATAGTGGTATTCCATGTGCTTCTCCGGAGGCTATTTCTAATTTTTTCCTGTTTTCTTCGACTGTGATAGCTGTTTGATAATCTGTGGCGGGATTCATGATTGGTAAGGTTATGGAGGAAAAAGTTTACCCTGTGAAGATAGTGGGCGGAGGGTAGGTTCGGTGTTCATGATCAGCTTATCAGCGTCGTCATTTCATGCGGAAAATTCGTTGAACGGTTCATCCACTGGTAATCATTTCGGTTCAAATCGAAGTTGATTCGTAGACATTTTCTACTCGGTGTAATAGACAATTAGTGGAAGTCCTCGAAGAATAATTGATCTTTAGACACTTACGTGTGGGCGACATGTGTACTGTGAGCGAAACAGTGTTTCTTAGCTATAAAAATGTTAGCAACCACAGAAAATTTTTATCCACATATGAAAAGAGGGAAAGACTATCTCCTTTCGTTGTGGTTTACAATGATGCAAAGAGAATGCAGTATACTTAAGGTATACTATTTCTCGAGCTAAAATGTAGGTTTTAGTTTCTAAAGGTGGGTGTGTCTAACACAATGAGATTTGAATGACACTATAAGGTTTATGTTTAGGGTTGCTTACTGTTGTGGTGTTAATTCGAAAGCAGGAAACAATGAATTTCGTGTGGAATTGGGACTTAACTATTCCATGAAGCACCACTGCTCACAAATGAGCCTCATTGGATAAAACTTACAAACCGATAAGCTTGCTTTGTGAGGATGATGGGTGTAGGGTAGAATCGGTATTCATAAGAGCAGGGGCCGTATGCTCGTCTTCCCCCGTTGGGGGAGAATCAATCAATATCAGCATATCTCATCACACCCCGATCCCCCATCGGGGGAGACTCGGGGTAGACGAGTATACGGCCCCAGGTGACGCTATCACTGGATACTGCCTACCATTCCAACTGATCATTTCCTTAAGTGAAAGGACTAGTGAAGGTCTTATATGAAAAAGATTTCGCGTCGTATTCTACCTGTTTTCTTGGTAGCAACCGATTCCATTCACCTAAAACATGTAAGCTTACGTAAGCTGACGTGTAGTCATACTCAAGAATACTCGCACACATACGCGGTACGGGAGCAGCTAGCACACACACTAACGCGTAATGGAAGCTCATACTTTCTCGATGTAATATCACTAATGCATGTGGTCGTGTCGTAGTGGAGCAGATCGTTTCCAAACTTTCAAATCATAGCTCCCTACGCTGGTAATTTTGTTGTAGCCACATTCTGAGAAGAACATCAAAGATCATTGTATCCGTCACGTGTTCAAGAAATATAATATTTGCATTTAGCTTAAAAAACGGTCGTTTGAAGGAAGCCAAGCGACCCTCCCAACTTGTCCTGATGCTGGTGAAGTTATTCCCGCGGTCAGGTCGAGGAAGATAGGACTCTTCGATAGTTTATTATTGAACATATTTCGCATAAAATTTCTGAATTGTTAGTAATACATGATTGCGCAGACGTAGTTGATTAATATCTTGGGATGTGGGTCTAAAAACAAACAAAAATGTGGAAAGAAAGGAATTAAAAGCAAAACCGGTGGTGTTGTTGGTAAAGGCTCTACCCCACACTACCCTTTGCTCTGAACCGGTTTTCATGAGGGCCGAGTAAGGCCTCCGCACACTTTTGCAGCAACGCAGCACGTGGGAGGCAGCAAGAATCTGTCTCGGAGGAGGCAAAACTGCCGCGTAGGCGGTACTCATCCTCAGTTCCCCACTCCATCGCCAACGCGGTTTCATTATCGTTATCATTATCATGATCAGTTTCCGTTCTAGATACCGCTATAATCAGGTAGAGCCCAGACAAAACTCTGTCGGCGGGAAAGCGGCTACAGAGGCAATAATGCCTTGAATCATTATTGCCGCTACCGCGTGGGCGGCAGCTGCTGTCGCTTTGGCGGCGCCACGCCTGCCGCTCAGGCGGTACGTCAGCGGCAAACTCTGCTTCTCTGTCCTATGCTTAAAGATAGGGCTTCCGCGTTGTCGCAAGAGTGTGCGAAGGCCTTAACGGATAAAATTCTACGCCTCACCTTCTTCGACCTATAACGATTTGCTTATCAATCTGTATGGACGGTGGTAATAGCTATAAATCGCTGAATGATAAATTTCTACCCTACCATTCACCTATCTTCACTCTTGTGAATCACAGGAAATGCTCAAACTTCTAGCCACTACTCACAGAACCCAGGATAAACTCAGTCATGAATCCGGTCTCTGGGGTTAACTGGTGTCCTTTACTAGACTAACTGTTCCATTTCGCTAGATTCACCCTGTATTGTTCGACTCATCATTATTAGGAAACCTCTACGATGGGGCAGTTCTGTAGTTATAGTTGCGTGTAGATTGGGATCAGGGGTTACGTCATTAGGTATGCAACACGTATGTTTTGAGGAATTCAGCTGTATGACCCCGAGCTCGGTTTACTGATATTATGTAATGCCGTAGTTCGAGACGAGCAAATATAAGGCCTATGTTATACCTCGGCGACGCTGTTGTCGCATCGTTGCCGACAACAGCGTCGCCGATGTATGATGTAACCACCGTATCCAAATTTAGACGTTGAATAGAATAGGTGGTGCAATTGCACGAAACCAGTTACCACAGTACCCTAATATTCAGACTGGAATTCTTTCCGGATTTCTTTTATGGCATGACAATTGTGTTTTTCTTCCAGTGTCTTATTCTTCCTAAGTAGCGTGTTTCCTTTCTTTTCAATCTCTACGTTTCTTTCGTAGCACCTTCAATTTTGATGCATTTTCGTCTTCTGTAACTTCATTTCTGACTCGCGTCTAGAAAGCCTCGGGTAGCGACTAGTTGTCTACCAAGGAATGGACGAGTTGGACTCGCTGTACGGGTTGGGGGGGGGGGGGGGGGGGAGAGAGAGAGAGAGAGACTGTCTCTCCTAGGTTTGGGTTACTTTAACATATAGCTCACAGTAAAACATCATGCTATGCTTTCCTTAGCGTAGTCCACCCCAGGTATAAGATCCCCCTGGAATATGAGATTATAGTAAGACAAGTCGTCACAAGAATGCATCCCTCCTAACACACATTATGCGTGGACGAGTTTTCCTTCAGTACTCGGGCGGTCGTTGCGGGACCAGTCGATTTTTTCAGAGTGATCTGTCGAAACTACAATTTATTCCAAGCAAAGTCACTCATAGGGGGAACCGAAACCTGGCTACAAAGTGTTCCAATAAATTTCTTGCGTCTTTCGGTGGTTATCAAATTCCATCTGCGGTTCTACTACATACTTTCCGCGCGTGTAGAACGACGTCCCGATTACTGTAGGAAAACGTCCATTTTGTCGGGAAACCCGTCGTTACGTCTTTGCCCTCATTTTATGTATCACTGACGATTCCTCATAATATTCCAATGCAGTGGCTCTAGAATGCCAAAGAAGTTCGCCAGTGAGAACCCGAAAGTGACGGCTGCTCGTGAACGGAAAGCTGCTACGAAGAAGGAGGAGCAAGAGAAGAAACAGAAGGTTTGGCTTTTCTCGACTTTAGATTTCTTCAACAGTGTCAGGCGGCACGAGAATTCTTCAGGCCGCTGAAGACGCCTATTGGGAGGACAACGATAAACTGGTGAACAGGAAGCTTCAGAGAAAGGTAGTTGCTCTTACCCCTTGTGCTTTTCGTGCCGGCCAACTTGTGTGCGCGCCTGTAGGAGGCTCAATTTAGGTAGATCAAATGCTCTTTTACGGAGCTTCATTGCATTTTGAAGCTTATTAGAATTCTCATATCTCATCCTGTACTTTCCATGCCCCATCAAGTCATACAGATTTGTCCATACAATTTGGTTTGCGCCGCATTTTGTCGCCCATTTTTGTTATAGTATTGTTAATACGAGTGACACGACAGGATGAAGAGGAGCGAAAACGTCTCGAAGCGCTGAAACGAAAGGAAGAAAATCGAAAACTCGCCGAGGCTGAAATGGAGCGCCTAGCGGCGAGTGCAGGTGCTCAGCCGCAGAAAGTCACAAGGTAGCTCGGACATTCTGCTGTTTGATGACCATTGCTTCTTTCTCAGTTTTGTAGCGAAGTGTTGTTTAAAGGGCTACGATCGAGAGTCGTAAGGAAGCCGAACGTCGATTGCAAAAGGAGGAAGAGGAGCGAATGCGGCTAGCAGCGGAGAAAATTGAGGTGTGACCTTTATCTTTCTCTTTTGTTTTTGTTGGCCATCCTTTTGTAACAAACTGCTTCAAAATGGCACAGGTAGTTAGTTATATATGTTTATTCAAGCTTAGATCAACAGGTTGTAAGACGCTATAAATTAAGATTTCTGGTTGTAGCCCAACATATTTGTGATTAGTTGCTTTTCAAGTTGAATTTCATCTTCTAAGCCGTCTGCGAAGGTATTTCTAAACAGACATGTGCACTATTTTGAAGCTGACTTCGCTGCATTAGCCTCTTCGAAGCTGACGGGGTTAGAATCTATGACCGGTCGAGAAGTTCCTTGAAGTGTATATTAATTCAGGGCGATTTGGATTTATGACTGAGGACGTGGTGGTGGTGATGGTAGCGTAGTTATAGGAGAAAGTGACTCCTACTGGCGAATACAACCCGAATCGGGGTTCTTGGTTCTGGTCTGATTCATCCCAGCCAAGATTTCCATCCCTACGATGTCAGTGTATTGGTGTCAGTCCTATCTGGAAAAGATACAACACTGACTTCTCCATCGTCGTTGGACAGCGCAGATCATTGTATAGGCCAGATACCACCCTAATTTCCTCCACGGTATGCCGTCGAACTAAAATGATTGGCGCATTCCAAACGGTTGACGCCATCATTTTACCCTCTTACCCTTATCCGACCGACCCGTATGCATATCAGACAATCATGAAAAGCTCATTAACGAGGTTAGATATATTTAGAGATTTAGACCAAAATGGCAAAACGCCATGTGGTGCGAATATTCCATACTACTTAGATCCTCATCAGTTTTTTGCATTACTTGCGGTTCTAGAAAACTGACTAAGATGGACCTCGGCCTTGTAAATATATAAAACATAAAAATTATGTACTACGACCTGCAGCCTAGATCGTTGCATACGAAATGGCCGATTTTGACAGAAATCTTTGACAGATCATAGCTTTGCTTGGAACCAATTTTATTAATCAAAATAAACACCATTACAATTAGTATACTTTTTTTCAACGAGACGATAGCTAAAACATTCAGTCTTTGTAAAAGCCAGAACCGCGAGAATTAACAAAACATAAGAAGTCATTTTCGACATCATCTTGGTAGCTGAATTTTTATCCTTCACAATAAGATCTAAATGCTTGAAAAAAATGGTAATCGGTAGGGGACAAATCTTATGGATGTGCATTATGTGGCAGAGTTTCGAATCCCAATTCATCCAGTTTCTGGGCAACAATTTTTGAAACGTGCGGGCGCGCGTTGTCATGCAGTAGGACTGAGTCCCTTCGATTGACCAAAGCCGGTTGGTTTTCATTCAACTTCTGGTGCATCACTTCAATTTCGGCACAGTACTTCTTCTCCGCTGTGATAGTTTCTCCAGACTTCAAGAACTTGTAATGGACTATACCAGCCACTGTCCACCAAAGGTCACCATGGCCTTCTTTGGATGGTGACTTGGTTTCGGCATCTCCTTGGGACTATCATTCTTGTTGAGCCATTGTGCAGAGCGAGACGATTGTCATAAAGGATCCTTTTTGATCCAAAAAAGCTCCCTTAGATTGAGCAGCCTCAACGAAACACAGGTGTCGTGGCGCTTCAGCATCTACCCGGCAGTCAGTTCGTGCGGGATCCATTTATCCAATTTCTTTACGTTTCCGATCGCATTTAGTGGCGTCTGATAGTGCTGCCGTCAACGCCATAGTGTTGTGTCCACTTTTCCATTCATATAAGTAGGACACCCGAATATCACGTTGATTCATACTGTAAAAACGACGTCAAAAACTCGGCAAGAGACAATTATGTCACAAAAGCTGTAATCGATAAGAAAGCGGGGATACTGCGCTTCCAGGAACTATTCATTGCCTGAAAAGGAAACATTCGTAGCCACGAAGAATCGACCAGAAATTGAGGTGACAAATCGGTCATTTCATATGCAACGTCCTAATAATTCAGTACCCCGGAGCTTGGTTGAGACCCCAGCCTACAACCTTGATTCAGAACTGACAAAAATTTCAAGGACCTTTCTGGCCGGCGCAATCCCAAGCTTTGGATTTCACCATCGGCAGCGAAAAAGGGCTGACGCTTTATAGGCCGTCATCTGGAATTCAGCTCAAGCCAGCACATTGGACTAGAAGTACCTCTGTTGGATGCTCCGAAGGTTAAATTTATCTTGAAACAGTCAATTGCCAAGATGCTGGTTGTGTTCAAACTTATTCATGGGGTAGTTTCTCATACCCTTTTCAAAAGCCGTCTGGTCAGAAGTGGAATAACATTCAAATGTGGTGAACTAGAAGCTGTGGGCACTAACAGTGATCTGCGGAGACAAGTTTTTCTGCTATTTTAAACAAATCGCTAAACAATAGAGATCATGCATGGGCTCAATAAGGCTACTCCGTCCTATACTACGACCTCTTTGCAGGTTTCGCCTCTGTTCTTCTTTTCTTTCATGTTTCATGGTTAAGGTTGTCGACCATCTCGAAGAGAATCTGAATCAGCTGGAAGTAGGCGCGGAATCTGCTCGAACGGTCGCCGAAGCTATCCAAGTTCTTGGCGGCGATCACGAGGAGATCGACAAACACCCTGAGAAGCGGATGAAGGCCGCTTACCTAGTGAGTTTTCTTTTGTTTCTTGAGCCTTTGTTCTCATTTTTCTCTTCAGCTTTGTGTTTTCTGTATCGAATTGAGCTATAAGCGACGTTAGTCGTAGCAAGTTTGATCTCAACTTAGAAAAAACTCGTGAGGAAGCATTTTGTGGCACGGTATTGAGCCACTGCAATCAAAGGGTCCTTAATTAAGTGGTTTCTAGGCATTCGAAGAAGCGAGGCTGCCAGTCTTGAAGCAGGAACACCCCACCTATCGTCTGTCGCAGCTGAAACAACTCCTGAAGAAGGAATGGCTGAAGTCACCGGACAATCCGCTCAACCAGAAACTGATGGCGCTCGGTGCTCTGTAGTTAGGCACAGATTTCTGGCCGCATCCTTGCTGTTCAGGTTGCTACTAATACAATTCCGGGTGCAAGTCTAGAGGAAAAGGGTGTCCACCTGAAGATATCCCCATAAAAAATCATTAAATGCTGTTGCCTCTTGTCACGTCATGTTCTTACACCTCTGACCAAGACTAGGGCGCGTCAGCTGTTCGACTGTGACGATAGGCAGAGTTGTTCAATTTTTTTCGAAGTTCTGTTACATTCTGCCGTGTGTTTTTTCACCACTCCCCCACCCTCATTAGGAATACTTTTTTGGGTGCCTATTCGACCAAATCCACCAATCAGGACCAAAGGACAGTCTTGGCATGGATGTACTATATGTTACATGTTTTTTCAACCATTATTTTCATGAGGATGTCATGTAGATCCCCCTCCCTCCTAGTCTTGCACCCAGTCCCGTTCCAAAGTCAGCGCTATTGTGCTTTCAACAACCAACTCGCGACTAGACTTCCTGAAGTAGCGATGGGTTTTTCACCGTATCCAGGCGATCGTTGCAGGACCACGCCAGCATAATATATGTCTATATTACAATCCTTGGTTAGAGGGTGAGCTAACAGCAATAAAGGGTCATACTCCGCGGAACAGCTGTGAGAGGTGACAAATTGGTTCCGAAACAATGCCAGAAGAATGTGGTTAGGGTCACTTATTGAGCATGGAAAGGATGGATACTCTCTTGGTGTCTCTGATATAGTTTCTGCAGTGTTCGAACGTTTTTTCTAAATAATAGAAATGAAATCCTGTGGAGCTCGCTACAAAGATTCTTGCGCTGCTCGTAGCTTCTAGGTTATGTACTGGAGATTAGTCTTGGCATTTTGGATTATTACACTGCGGTGCTATTTTTGAATATTCCTATTTTTTAACAATTGTCAAGTGAAATTAACAACAGCTTGGTCCTGTTGGGAATTCCTGCGTTTACTCGGCTTCTTCAAATTTTCCCTGTGGGTAAGTGTAATGCACGTTATATGAAGCCGAGAAATTCTGTCAAGAGGCTGATAACTGCACTTTGGAATAAGCTATTATGGGAAAGCCTCCCTTACGGTACTCGTCGTTAAAGCTACGCTAAAAAGTAGGGACGACTTCTCCACTGAAAATTCGGCCATCGTCGCAGGATCACTCGAGGGTTGCCACTCGGTTGCTGGTTGTGAACAAGGTCAAGGTCGAAGTGAGCGTCAAACGGATGTCTGCTTTTAGCTCTTTCACGTAATGTCTCGCATTTTCTCCGCGCCAAGCGGCTCGGGGGGGGGGGGGGGGGAGGGGTTACCATCTAGGACAGCCCCACACAACGTTTTGTGTTGCACAAAACTGAAGATTTTATGCAACACTGATGTACTCTACACCTACGGTGGACTAATGTAGGCCATTTCTGATGTAATTTGGCATTAATGTGCAAGGTGACCCCCTCCAGCCGAGCCGCTTTGCGCCTTTCGCCCACAACACAAACTTTCCAGTCGGTAGTGCGCGTAACCGTCACCAAAGATACTTCTACTCTCACCATCAGAAGCCATATTATAAGGCATTAACACCACACCTATTTATCGATTGAGGACTGCGCGGTCCCTCCACGATCGTTGACGAAACGATGCCTAGGCGTCAATTTTGAATTTGAAACGCGGCGCGGGAATCGCCTCGCGCCGCGGCGGGAGTATGAAACCCTTTGAATCATCGTCGCTACATCGGCAGATTTAATTGCGAGTCTTCGACTAGGTGTACTCGTCCCGGTGAAGTCTCGATGTGTACCCACTGTTGTAAAGTGTGCAGGAACGTCTCATTAGTCGCATTCGGCTCTCCATCATTGTCATATTTGTTTCGCTGTGGAGAGTTTCCATCAGTTGTGTTGTTCCGGGGTTTTCTTGCACAATTTTTTTGCATTAATAAACATTTTTCGCCAACCTCTTGATTCCTTTGGAAACTATATGGCTTGGGAACCGTTATATTTCTTGCTCAGCTTTTTTTGCCCTCTCGGTCTTCTAGTCGAAGTATTCCTGTTTTCTCAGATGGTGGAGGTGTACTGTGGCAGGGAATTCTCGGTTCCGCAACGATCTCCTGCGTATGGTTATGTGATCTGGGAACCGTCATGTTTCACCGGATATGCGCCCTTGATCTTCTAATCGTATCACCACCATCTGGCAAGTGTCTCCGTTGCCAGATGGTGGTGATACGCTGTGGCAGAGAGATCTCGGTCCCGTAAGGCCCCGTGCATACTTCCCGTCGCCGCGATTCCATCGCGGCGAT
The DNA here is from genome assembly GCA_947359475.1 of Heligmosomoides polygyrus bakeri. NCBI lineage: Eukaryota > Metazoa > Nematoda > Chromadorea > Rhabditida > Heligmosomidae > Heligmosomoides > Heligmosomoides polygyrus. Next base: position 90,824,931 of record OX375869.1, on the reverse strand, counting down.
GAGTTTTGCAGAGCGACGCGAAAGAATTTGAATTTCTCTGTGCTCGACGCATCGCCCATCGCTCTGCAATGGGGCGCGACGGCGATCCGTCCAGGACCAAACGCTAAACACCGCGCGCGGCGCGAAAAAGTATGCCATGCCCGCGATGGGCGCGGGAAGCCATCGCGCATGCCGACCGTTACTGTTGCGGCGGCCGCGGCGAGGTTTCCTTTGACTATTCGACCGCGTGCGGCGGAATGGTCATGAACTGAGCGCCGCGATGGCATCGCGGCGATGGAAGTATGCCCCCGGCCTAACGATCGCCAACGTACGGTACCTAGGGGGTTCGATACTTCCGTCACGGCGTGAGGCACAGTGTATACGGTTCTATCCTAGTCGGGGGGGGGGGGGGAGGAGCACTGCACTACTGCTCTTGCAAAGGCGTTAGAATTTAATGCAATTATGCAAACACAACACGGAAAACTGTTTTATGAGCATCGTGGGTGCATTCGGCTCACCTTTCTAGCGGTGCCCACTTCCCCCCCCCCCCTCCACTATCTACTAGAATAAATCCGTTTATACCTTGCGGCACCACAAGCGGCATATATACCATTTTCACGTCGAATTGGACACTCTTCTAAGTTAAACTAAGACTTTTCAATTCATAGGGAACCCTTTCAAATCAAAATAAAAAAATTTTTACCTTAAACTACAGACTTCAAAAGTGTTAGAATAATTTTCTGTTCAAGGACAATCTTAGTATAACTTTCTTTGAAATTTTAATTTACTTCCCAATATGGGAACTCATTGTTTGAAATTGTATAAAAACCTTATTTTTGGGGGAAAAACAATGATTTAAAGCTTGTTTTGAAGAGAAGGAAGGCGGCCATTTTATATTGTCAAAACAGAGATTTCGCCATGCCCACATCGGTAACTTCGCGATTTTTATTCGATTGATGGCAATGTTTCTGTTTGCATGCGGTTTTAGATCTGCAAACGGTGCAACATAAACAATTGTAAAAAAATGCGCATATCCTAAGTTTCTTGCTGCATGGAAGCAGTATTTACGCTATCAATCAAATAAACGTTGCGTTGAACTTTTCGAGTGCATGGCGCGATCAAGTTTCTTGATGCAGGACATGATTGCTGCCTTGCTGAGCCTTAACATAGAAATTAATTTATTATTTTTTCTCCAAAAGTAAAAATTTATGAAATTATCTCACTCATTCCGCAGCTGAAATGAAAGAAAATTTTTTAAAAAAGTTATTTTAGGTTTTCCTGGAACAAAAAATTATTCTAACCATCATATTGAGTCTTCAGTTTAACCTGTAAGAAGCTCGTCTCGATTTGGAAGACGTTCAGCTTGATTTCAAAGTTCATAGGCCAGCTTAGAATTGTCCAATTTGACGTGAACAGTGTCCAATTTGATTTGAAAAGTGTCCACTTTTGTTTGAAAAGTGTCCAATTCGAAGTGAAAATGGTATATAGTTGTATATCGATTTTTAACGCGGAGTCGCATCTATACTTTGCCGCCGTGAACATCTTATTTGATGGAATTCTGAGGTACTCTATTCGGCGAATCGCGCAACATTTCCAAATTTTCGCGCCGCGGCGGGAGTATAAAAATAGGCACACTGTATTTTTACGAATCCAAGAGTCGAGGAGACATTTTTTAAATAGCTCAAATTACGTCTGTTTAGGATATCTGAGGAGCTGATCACGATTCTGGCATATGTTGTGAACTTTCGGCCGATTACGATAGGTAAGGGCAACTAAGCCTGTCAAGGTTATAATCGCCGATTTCACCCTAAACTTCGTCTATAGGGGTTATCTGGTGTAGTAATCAGGAATATGACGTCTGTTTTTGATATTACGGAGGAGTACGGTAGGTTATGTATGGTACGTGCGGGCGACCAAGGCTGTCGAGGTCGTGATCATCTGCATTCCACCGTACCGTGTACCGTGCCTTACCGTAATCTCAAAAGCTGTGGTCAGATTCCTGATCAGCACCCCCAGATAACCCTCATAGACGAAGTTTAGGCGAAATCAGTGATTATGATCTCGACAGCTTTAGTCACCCGTACCTACCGTAAGCTACTGTAATCGGCTGAAATTTCAAAAACGGATGTCAGATTTCGGACAGCACCCCGAACAAACCCCTGAACAACTTTGGGCGAAATTTTCCAAAGCTCTCGTCGTCATTTCTGAAATCGTAAAAGTACTATACAGTAGTGTCTAAAAATACCCTAGAACTGGTCGCGAGTCTTCAATTAGCTGTAATTGTCAGTCAGATCTCCGTGTATCCTTTTGTAAAGTGCGCAGAGACATCCAATTAGTCGCATTTGGCTCTTCACCATTGTCATGTTTGTTTCGCTGTGGACAGTTTCGATCAGTTGTATTGTTCCAGGGCCTCCTTGTACGTTTTTTTTTCACATAAATAAACATTTTTCGCCAAGAACACGATTCTTTTGGACACTATGTGGTCTGGGAGCCGTCATATCTCTTGCTCACTACTTCCTTGCTCTCTTCATCTTCTAATCAAAGCATTCCCCTATTCTCAGATGGTGAAAGTGTACTGTGGCAGAGAGTTCTCGGTTTACTCGCTAGATGAGCTAATTTCGCTTACGGCTAAGGATGTCATCAAAAAGCTTTCGAAAGTCGATCCAGACCGTGCAGGTACTTGAAGTCGTGTTTATTTCTAGGATTCTGGGCTGCTTGCAGACGTTTCATGCCTAACAAGACATGGGAGACGGCAAGCAGCAGGCGCAGCAGCAGCACCAGTTCTATATCCAGCTTCCCCCTGGCACCTCAATCGCCGACATTCGTCTGGTACAGGCCCCGGAAGGCACCTCTCCGATGCACCTCGTGACGCTGACCGCCGACTCGAATTCGTTCGTTCCGACTGGAAGTACCAGCGCAACACCTACGTCGACATCTTCTGAGGAGTCCAATTGCTCGCACAATTCTGGAGCTGAAGGTGGAAGGGAAGAGCTGTCAAGCGTGTCGACTTCCGCTGTGGTGGTGTCTGTTGCGTCTACGACGAAGGAAGATGAGCCGGTATACGTGAATCCACGGCAATATCACCGAATTCTAAAGCGGAGGGCTGCTCGACAAAAGATGGAAGCGGAAGGCCGTTTGCCGACGAAGAGACAGAAGTATCTCCACGAATCACGGCATCTGCATGCTCTTGCTCGTGTACGCAGCTCTGGTGGCAAATTCGGCAAAGGTGGACAATCAGGTAACGAATTGCGATGGAACGGGAGCGATGTTCCCTGGAATCTGTTTAGAGGAAAGAAATGTTTGCGATTTCTTTTCTGTCCAAGATTCTGAAGAAGCGATGGGTGGTTTATCGAATTCAAGTGTTTTTGTCGAGAATTCTCGAAAAGAGTAAATAATTCCAGTACTGAGCCACACTGGCCGATCCCTGCCGCCCGACGCGCCACTAAGCTCTCAGAGTATCAGTGAGAACGACACGCTACGAGTTCTGCACAAGGAGAGCACTCCACAAGTGAACCAGGTATCCACTTCCTCCATAGATGTCTTCCGCTCCCAAGATTGTTCATACATCGGCGGTGCATTTCTATTCTCATTTGTGCTAAGAACTATGAATTGCACTTGGCGCCAACTCAAATAATTCATTTTCATCCGGCATTTTTTTAAACCCTGGTAAGTGGACCATTTGCTTTGGAACGGAAGCGATGTTCCCCGGATTACTCCGATTCACTTTGTTTCTAAGACTATGTTGATGAAACAATAACAACGGCATACAGAAGGTCCATCATTCATTTTGCGAGCTTTTCAAGCTCACGGTATGTCTACTTCTAGCTTTTTGCCACATACGTAAGGTCACTTTCAAATGCAGGGTGTCTCAAAAAAAATGTATACACTGTTTGAAGGGTGATAACTTTGCTCACAGTGAAGGTACCGAAGAAGATAAGGGCTCATATGATAGCATAAGAAAATATAAATTTTCTGACATATGATCTTTATGAGTTGCGCCATCCATTCTCTGAATTCTTGCATTTTACAGTCGATTGATTGTTTTTCGATAGAATACTTGTTATAGTTGTTTCGGTTACTTCTGTGCCGAACGAGGTTGTTAGGTGGACCAGTATTTATTGAGCGGCCTAACGTTTCGACCCGTTCGTCGTCTTCGGAGGCCTAAAAGTGGCTTGAGGATTCGGATGTTGCTATCTATCCGACCAAACGCCTCATCGACTCTAGCCTTTCGGATATCGTCTTGAGGCATAGCAAGAAATCCCGAACCCATGAACGATAAACTCACCCGCTGATCCACCGCTTGTGCGGAGCGACGCCGCTGCCGCAGTTAGTCGACAGATGGTGACTGAGTCTCAGGTGAGTTTATCGTTCATGGGTTCGGGATTTCTTGCTATGCCTCAAGACGATATCCGAAAGGCTAGAGTCGATGAGGCGTTTGGTCGGATAGATAGCAACATCCGAATCCTCAAGCCACTTTTAGGCCTCCGAAGACGACGAACGGGTCGAAGCGTTAGGCCGCTCAATAAATACTGGTCCACCTAACAACCTCGTTCGGCACAGAAGTAACCGAAACATCTAAATAATGCCGAGGTTTTACGAAGAGAGAACTTGGAGAATACTTGTTATAGTTTTTTCCCACAGCCGTATCTATTGATTTTTTGCTTTTTGGGCTCAAAACTTAAAAACATACTGCGGCTTGCGAAAATGCAAGTATCCTTAAAAATGCAGGTATTATTTATATATTTAAAAGGTTCTAACATTGCTGGTAGTGAATCTTTTGAAGATATTCGATACTCATACGAAAGTCCAGGGTAGCGAGATTTCTGTGGCGTGCAAATTGTCAAGATTGCTCCATGCTCCCGCTTGAGGCGTTGAATTTCAGACTCGATTGATTTTGCATGTGCTGAGTGCTTTTACAATCTTGTTACTACTTGGCCACATTAATCTGTGCTGTGCTTCCTTTAACGTTTTCTGTAACCCAGTAGCTGGGATTATGCCGATTAACCCCTTCATTAGGCTTGAGTGATGCTTCATCACTCCATAGAATCCGTCTTAGAGAATGAGGCTACTGCTCAAACTTAAATTGGGGAATCAATAAAGTCACATCTGAAGCGTCTTTCACGGGGTTCTAAACGTTAAAATAAGCACGGCAGAGGTTAATGTGGCCAAGCAGTAACAAGATTGCAACAAGCATTCGGCCTATGCAAAGTCAATCGAGTCTGAAGAGCAAAATTTCATGCGAGGGCATGGCGCAATCTTTACTATTTTCACGCCACAGAATTCTAACTGCTCTATGCTTTCATGTGAACCTCAAGCGTCTTCAAAAGCTTCACTACCAGCAATGATAGAACCTTTCGAATAGTGCTTGCATGTTCCGGAAGCCGTAGTGTTTTTTAACTGCGGGACATTATGTACGAATGGTCGCCGCGGACGCGACGAATAGCGCGGCGAGCGCGGCAGAAGACGTCGCAATTGGGTGGCTTCAGCGGCCAGTGATATCTAGACCTCCATCAAAACTTGCACACCAAGTGTTAGAAAGTGTATACAAAGTCAGTTTCACTGCGATAGTGTGTCTATTCTCAGCTTTTCCTGAAGAAGCATCATATAAAATTGAGCATTAGAACGTTGTTTAGTTTTATAACTCGAACTCAATTTCTGAACCAGAGCATGTTTTCCTGCAGCTCCTGCAACAGCAGAAAGGGATATCAACAACTCAAACCTAACGTCTGCAGCAGGTCATGAGGCACAGCACACACGACCGCAGCGGAGCTCATCGCGCACGCGGCAGTCGCCGTCGCGGGCGCGGCGACCGAACATAAAGACCGCCCCTCTAAACTTTAAAAGAGGCAGAAATCAATCGATACGGCTGCTTTTTGAAGAAATTATAACAAGTATTCAAGCAAAACACTACCAATCGAGTGTAAAATGCAAGGTTTCAGATGAGTGCATGGCGCAATCCATACACCTCATATGTTCAGAAGATTTCCATTTTCTTATGCTATCATACGAGCCCTAATCCTCTTAAGTACCTTCATTGTCACCTTGGAAACAGTGTATACATTTTTTTGAGACACCCTATATTGTAAACCACTATGATCGCTTGTTAAGATCGTCTGCAACGAAAAAAATCGAAAACCGAAAAGTGCAGAAAAGATGCGCGAATGCAATTTCTTCAAGAAACGGTTGGTGTCATGTCAACCATAAAGAAAGACTTACAACGCATGGTAGAAACTCACTTAAGCTACGATGAATTTTGTATGCTCAATGCTCAAAATCTCCTACTCAGGATTCTCTCTGGCTGTTTAGATATTGATCAAAGAAATATCCAATTTCTTAGATTTTTCTGAGAAAACAGTAGGTCATCTGTTTCGCATATTCAGCTCGGTTGAGTCCGCTCCCGGTATAGCTTGCCTAACGCAGAAGTTTCATCGTCAACCCCTGCTAACTTGAATCATAAACTTGAGGCGCACCTCAAACAAAGGAGTTTTTCTGATGCTTCCTTTCTATAAATTCCTGATAGCTACTCAATACAAGCGAATCAGTCACAATGGCTTGGAAACTATGGAGAGTTAAGCCGGTAGTAAAATGAAGATTTCTCTTATAAATAACCTTTTACTTCACGCAGTTTCTCAATTCTTTGTCGGACATTCAACTACAACAGAAAGTACATTTGAAAACGATATGTTGATAGTGTATCCTATTCAGTTAGTGAAATGCTGAGTCTCATCGAAAAAAAGCACTTTTCTCGTTACGCAATTCTTGGAAGAATTCGTTTTTGCAATTCTTTAAAAAGCTAGGTTTTCCTGTGATCTTTTGTGACCAACTGATTTTATATCACGTTTGGCACAACAATTATTCTTCGCCTTTGCTAATCTCTAAAAGGCCAACTTTTGCTAATTCTTTTGTGCTCAACTGATTTTGCGTGACTTTTGTTCAATAAATGTTCTACGTTCCTCTATAACAGCATTTTTGAAGAAGCGTGGTCTTAAGATTATTCAGATAAGGAGTGTTTACCGGACCGGCTCTTAGATCTGTTTAGACACCTTGTTTTGATCAGAAATCTTATATACTGTCTACATTGCGTTTCAAAAGTATGTATCCACTCAAAAACTTGCACATATCTCGTTCCGCGTTCATTTCTGCGGGTCCGCACTAGTTCCACTAGATTCCTCGTCGTCGAAAATAGGTAACCACTCGCTTTCAGGATTTTTTTTTCGCCTCACACGAGAACCATACTTTTTTGAAGAAAATTGGCATTTCAAAAGTATGTATCCATTTGTGAAAAACGAACTTTTTACTAAATTCAAAAGTCGATCGGCCACCATTATTTCTTATAACATTATTTATGCTATTGACAAAGTTCTGGATGATTTTGTCTTCACTAGTGTCCCATGTAATCAAAATTGCCACAACGTCCTTGAACTGTCGGTTATTCACGTAGACTCGTAGACTGAAGCGCATAAGGGCAGAAGGATAGATCCACTACCCGACGCTCCAGATTGTCCATGCGACACGAAGAAAGCCTAAGCTTCAGCATTCCGCTGCTGAAGAAGCCGACCACTGTCACTAACGAATTGCCTCCAAAGTTGCGACGACGGGGCTTCTCGCAGTTCCCTCCAGTAATGTCGGTATCCATCGGAGACCATTCAGATTAAAAAATTTCACCTTTGCTAACAAGAAAAATCTAATCTGGATGGTCCTGATGGATACCGACACTACTGGAGAGACCTGCGAGAAGTTTCCGTCGTCGCAACTTTGGAGGCGGTTCATTAGTGACAATGACCGGGAGCGAATAACCGACAGTTCAATGACGTTTGGCAGCTTTGATTACATGGGACACCAGCGAACACAAAATCATCCGGAAGCTTGTCAGTAGCATGAATAATGCGATGCATGATGCTATAAGAAATAGTGGTGGTCCGATCGACTTTTGAATTTAGTAAAAAGTTCGTTTTTCACAAGTAGAAACATACTTTTGAAACGCTAATTTTCTTCAAAAAAAGTCTGATTCTCATGTGAGATGAAAAAATTCTTGAAAGCGAGTGGTTACCTATTCTAGACCACTGGGAGTCTTGTGGAGCTAGTGCAAGCCTGCAGAAATGAACGCGTAACGAGATATGGGCAAGTTTTGAAGTGGATACATACTTTTGAAACGCACTGTATGTCAGAAAATCAGTTAGATAGGAATCAGTTAATGGCTGATTCGAGTTACCCCAATCGGTGTTGAATCCATTGTCTGGTAGAAATGGCAACATACTGGAATTCTGATCGCAATGTGACTTTGCTTGAATGATGATTGTTGGGTTCAAAAAGATAGGAACTGAGTTTGAAGCCGTACCTGTGAAATGTAGAGACGGTCTTATATTTTGAACTATCTAAACATTTCGCAGTTGCGTTTAGTTGGCCGCACCTTACAGTGATATTGCCATTGAGTATACTTGTCTAAACATCCTATGATTTCCTCTAATATCTAGGTTCTCTAGGTCTGCGATGACTCAATGTTGCGTGAGTGTGATCGCCTGTTCGACTACTTGCAAAAAGAGGAGGCTGGATACGTGAGTTTCTTTGGCATGCTAGTTCCCACTTGCCTTTCAGAACTGGTGCCATTTCTGCAAACTTTGAGTAGATTTTCTCTTCAGAATAAATTATTGTCTTGATGTCAGATTGCACTTTTCATATCAATTTGGATACTTTTCATATCAATTGGACTTAAAGGATGACCAATGTAATTTGAAAAGTGTTCCGTTTGGCGTAAAAATGGTGTAAATTTAGGAATGTAACAGTTTTCGCCTCCAAAGGAGCAAAATACTGATGTCAGCTCCTCAATTCCACTGCATAATCGTGTGCTGCCTTTGCAGATGCACATGCGCCTAATGAACGAAGTGGTTGAACCGGAGTTTCTGCCAAACATCATGAAACAGTTCCCAGATCTGCGCAACGACCCAATCGCTTGCCATATTCTGCGTGACTACTACATGCTGAAAGGCATGGTTACACTGCCGACCGATGAAGAGGCGCTTGCGAAGGTAAGTTGTTCTTTATTGAGCAGTAGAATCCACGCCTAAGTAGAGCCATTGATATACGGCTGATTTGATGTGTTTAGTTGCGCAACTACCATTCTCAGCACCCAGTTCTTCTACCGGCCATCAACTGGTTATTGAAGAAATATGCACAGAAGGGGAGAGGATCGTCTCAGGTGCCCAGCTATGCTCTTTTTTTACAGAAATTTTGGGTTGATGTGTACTTATTTTTGCTGTTTATCGAGATTGTTGTCCACTTTTGTTTGCTTTAACTTTGTTTCGGCGAATTCACCTCCCTCAGAACCTCGGAAAGTGGGAACGCTTATAACACCGGCCCTAACACCATTTTATGGCACAGAGCTGGAGACAGAACCCTACTGTACAGCTTGAAAGTGGATGCCAAAGAGGGGCACCAACACCAGCTGATCGACATGAACGTGAGTGAATGAGCTCCAGATCCCGAGTTCACCGGACATAATCACGTGAATTGGAACTCACACTGCTCTTCGAAGAGTGTCAGCTCTTATGTTACCGCTAGTCACTCATTTGAGGACCTTTGCTGCGATTCAAAGCGCTTCTAATGCGCCAAATCCTGCAGGAAGTAGGCTTGCTCTGCTCAAAGTTCACCTGGCTCACAAAAAGATTAAAACTCGGTAGTACCGAAGGCCAAGTAGCAAAAGCATTCTCATTCACTGCCAACCTGCCTCCGATCCCTCTAGTACCAAGACGAGTATCATTAGAACTATGTTGCGAACAACCAAATCCGTTTCGTCTGACAGTGAACAGAAATTGTTCTCCATGAATATGGCACCTAATATTCCGAGAAGCAATGCGTATCCAGCAGTTGACCTTCTGACTCTTAGCTACGCTCCAAAACTTTCCAATGCCTTGTGTCTCAGATTATGTGTAATATTCATGGAGAACAATTTTTTCACCACTGTCAGCTGAAACTGATGTGGATGTTCGAAACATATTTATTTATTTTATTCATTAAGGCATAGACCAAAGCCTAACGTAAACAGCGTTAAAACAACAGCAAACAATGTGTGACACGAAGATACAATTCCTCCTATAAATGAAGTTGTGCAACGTCAATGATATCCAGTCATCAAGAAATTCCATCAGAAATCTTCTTTTTCTTTTGTTGTGGAATTATTTCTAATGATGCCCCTCTTGGTACTAGTGGAGTGGACAGATTGGCAGTGAATGGGAATGTTTCTGCTACTTGACCTTAGGTACCACCGAGTTTTGATGCTTCTATGAGTAAGGTGGACCTGAACGTTGAGAAAATCAAGCCAACTTCCTGCAGGCTTTAGCGCATTGGAAGCGCTTTCGATCGCAGCTGAGAGTCCTCACACCAACCAGAAGGAGGGGTATCTAGCAGGAATCCAAGAGGTGGTACCCTTTACAGAGCTCCGTAAGTCTCGATCTTCATAATCTTATCCACAGGGTGATTAAGTCGGGTGATCTCAGAGGTTGATGCTCATTCACCTGCGCACGCGTCTATCTGCTCTTCGGCATCCACCTGGAAGATAAGACGCCCGGTTGAAACTGTAGTATCGGATATTGCCTCTATTTTCGTTGAGATTGGTACTCTGTATAATGAAATGGTGTTTGGATTGGAGGTGTTGTAGATGTTTCTCACCTTTCAAGGCTCTGGATAAGGCAAATTCGCCGAAGCGTAAGTTGAATGCTGCCTGCCATGAGGTTTTACTAGCTGTTAGGCCCTTTGCTTCACTTCACCGTAGAAAAAAGACCAAAATGCTAGGGTAACGTAGTGGAAGCGGAGCAATCGTTCAGAGCCGTTTTTCAGCGTACGCCACGAGTACAAGCGGACCATTCTCCATCACCAGCAGCTCCTCCTCAAATCACTCAGGAAATGCTAAGAGAGGTCAGTGTCTAATGGAGTTTAATCGAACTGTTTTGCAAAAAAAGGACGCGCGGTGGCTCTGCTGGCGGATTGGAGTTCCGCCGAGGATCCCACTCACCGATCCCGGAGGTACTGAAGCCCCTCTCTGGGCCGTCCATACCTCCGGAATCGGTGAGTTGGTACAGAACATGGAAGGGTGAAGGACTGACTTCCTCATCGGCTGGCTGTCGCAAGTTCTGTTAAGGCACTATATTTACGACGTTCTGTAGAAGTAAAATGTGTGGCGCATCCCACGACGGGATTGCTTGATTTTTATGTATGAATAAAGAATAAAAGTTGATGTTAGTCAATCCCTTTGCAGGATGCGCCACGCATTCTACTTCTATAGAAGGACCTGGACGCAATTCGAATGCTTTTTTGGCACATACGATATGATTACGGTCACCGGCCGATGAACAAATTGAGCTTTATTGCGATCAAAACTTCTAGCGCCAGGCGGGACTCGAACCCGCACCTCCCTCTGACCGGGCGGGAATGCTCTACGCCTTTACACCACCGGCATGATCGAACGCAACATCCACACCTCGTGGGACTGATCAGCACCCAGGAGGTGTGGATGTTGCGTTCGATCAAACGGCGCCGGTGGTGTAAAGGCGTAGAGCATTCCCTTCCGATCAGAGGGAGGTGCGGGTTCCAGTCCCGCTTGGCGCTAGAAGTTTTGATTGCAACAAAACATCGTTGTGACAGCTTGCAACCTCGATACCAGCCAATTGAGGCTTAAAGAAACTGATTTGAATTGAGCTTTATTATTGCCAAACGTGTCTGATACCATGTCGGGGACTCCTGTGGGATGAAAGCCTTGGTTGTCCGATGCTGTGACCCGAACCAAAAATCTGGACCCTTCTCCAGCTCCGCCCCTTCGCTATATCGCCCCTTTTTTGGCGTCTTTGCAACCTTTCAGCATTGCTGTGAAGGCACCCCTTTTCGTATCTCTTGGTCGTTTGGTACTTTTCGAAGATCTTTTAGGTCATCGTGGCTTCTAGGCAACGTTTCTTGTGCAACTTGAAAGTCCCTGTGCACTGTGATAGCCCACAAATCTCGGCAGAGTGCTCTATACGTGTTTTCATTCACGTCAACGCTTTTCAGATCAAATTGAGCACTCTTCTAGGTAAGCTTGACGCTTCTGAAATCAAACTCACCATCTTCCAGTCAAAACGAGCGTCTTCTAGAATAAACTAGAGACGATCTGAATAATTTTTAGTGCAAGGAAAATTCAGTATGACTTTATTTGAAGTTTTTTATACCAGCTGCCTCTCTTAAGTGGACGCGATGTTTGAAGTTTTATAGCAGTTTTGTTCTTTCAAGAAAAAAATTGGGCTTTAAATCTTTATCTAGGGTACAGAAACCAACAACTTGCTATCGTGTGCGTATGCATGTAATAAATGTAAATGTAAATGTGTTAAAAGCAGAGATCGCGCCATACACTCGAATAACTCGCTGCAATTTTAATTTGATTGATAGTGTAAATCAATCAAATTAAAATTGCAGCGAGAAAATGAAATGGTGATGTCTGTTTTCTACCAGGCTGTCCAATAATTCCTGTCGGAAAATTTTCAAAATTCTATAATTTTCCTTAGAAGTGTTATAATATCAGGCAAGAGTAAAAACCTTCTAGAAGGTTCTTCAGAGTTCCACGCTAGGGGTATATAAGGCGCAGTCGCCGCGTCTAGCTACCAGTACAAGCTAAAATGGGCCGAAGTCAAATTTGTACGTTCGTGTACTACGAGCGGCTGCTGGGCAACGACACGGGCACCGCGGTCGCCAACATCTGCAGAGCGTGCAAGGAGGATGCAGTGTCCCAACGCACAGTCGGGCGCTGGTTCAATCGTTTCGAGAGCGGCGAGACGAGCCTCGAGGACAGTGAGCACAGCGGGGGCCTTCTGGTAGGACGCCAAGGCATGCTGTACTTCGAGCTGCTCCCGCAAGGCAGGACGGTCACCGCCTCCATCTACACCGATCAGCTCGAGAAACTAGCCGCCGCCATCCGAGAAAAGCGTCCCCGACGGGCCTCGGTCCACCTGCTGCACGACAACGCGCGCCCCCACGTGGCGAAGGAGACCCAGCAGAAGTTGGCGACGCTCGGCTGGGAGACGGTTGCCCATCCGCCGTATTCCCCGGACCTCGCCCCCTCCGACTACCACTTGTCCCGCCCGCTGAAGCACCATTTGGCCGGAAGAAAATTCACCAACTACGACAACCCAGATCCGACATCGCGGACTTCTTCGAGTCGCAGCCCCCGGAGTTCTGGGCGAAGGGCATCGGCGACCTGCCCAATCGATGGGCCACTGTTGTGGATAACTGTGGTGATTATATTGTTGATTAGACTTGTTTTTCAATAAAGTTGAAAAATTAAAAATGGTGAAATTTTCGGACAAGAATTATTGGACAGCCTGGTACAACTGTCTTTGTATACCATTCACAAGTGGGTAACTAGTCGCAAACTTTTCTGCTTTCAATCAAATTTTAAAAAAATCACATTAAGCGACACGAGTGCATGGCGCGACCTCTTCTTTTACCGCGCTGAAAATTGCCGACTTTCTATACCCTAGAATAAGCTTTGACTACAATTTTTCTCTGAAAATGAAAAATTTGTAAAGTTTGGTCAGTGCGTTGACTATACGCATCCGACACCGATTTTTTTTTTGGGTCCGACATAGTTCGGATACGTCAATTTTTTCAAACCCCGGTTGAAGGATTCTGCGAACAATAGTATTTTTGGAAAGCCTGTATCTTAGGACGATTCCCATGGGATCGGTTTTCACCATAACGGATTCTCGGATAATTCAGGCAACTGATTTTGCTAAGAAATCTGAGGCCAGACTCATCAACCGCGGTAACGGTGAAAAGTGCCGCCAAACCTGATGCTGATGAATATCATATCATGGGTTTGGCGGTATTTTCACCATGAAGGGGCAGTAAGCGGTTGATGAATCTGACGGCTGGTGTGCACTCCGATTCTGACATCGTATATGGTATTCGAAGAGATCAGCTATTTGGATTATCCGGGAATCCGTTCTTACTAAAGCTTGTCTTCCCTGAATCATCCCAGAACCGAGACTTTTCGAAAGTGCTATTATTCGAATAATCCTTTCGACCGGAAAAAAAATAAAAGATCCGAATCTACGACGGATCCAATGACTAATTTTCACTTATTGCTGCAGGTAAATTTATAAAGTTAAAAAAGTCATAGTGAATTTCACTTGGACAAAAGGTTGCTACAGCTTCCAGTGTAATGTGGAAGCCCGTCTTAATTTGGAAGATGTTCAGATTGATTTCAAGCTTCCTTAGAAGAAGGAGATTTGATTTGAAAATCACATTAGGTTGTCGCATAAGTCCCCGCCGTTTTTTTTCAACGATTTGTTGCGGATTTCGCCGGCGGTCTCTTGGATAACGCTATGCAGCTTTCGAAAGATTGATGATTTGCTCTATCAGAACGTGTGTTGCATTTCTTTTTTCATCCTGGATTTTGTCAATTTTTAGGTCGTTAAAGTGAAAAGTGGAAAAATGGCTATCTGTGCAGTCGCTTCTCTCGCTTAGATTTGGAATTTCTTGCACAGCTTTTCATAGCATTTGGAAGATAATGTTCTGTGCTACAAGAATACGTATTGGCGCTACTTACTCATTTGTCCTTTATTGATTTTTAGGTTATCAAATTGGGACGTCCGACTTTTCCGTACGAATTTTCATCGACAGTCCCAGCTCTGGGGTGGACTTTTTTTGCTTGGTGTTATATGTCGTTCGGAAGAGGATGTCTTGCTCAACAAGAATTTGTGTCGCGTTTATTGGCTCACGCTGATTTCTGTCGAATATCACCAAAATTCCAAAAAGAGAGAAATCATTTTCACCAACAACTTCTCTTGTTCAGTTGATATTCGACAGAAATCAGCGTGAGCCAATAAACGCGACACAAATTCTTATAGTGCAAGAAATCCTCTTCCGAACGACTTAACACCAAGCAAAAAAAGTCCACCCCAGAGCTGGGACTGTCGATGAAAATTCGTACGGAAAAGTCGGACGTCCCAATTTGATAACCTAAAAATCAATAAAGGACAAATGAGTAAATAGCGCCAATACGTATTCTTGTAGCACAGAACATTATCTTCCAAATGCTATGAAAAACTGCGCAAAAAATTCCAAACTTAAGCGGAGAGAAGCGACTGCTCAGATGGCCACTTGTTCACTTTGTCACTGTTCACTTTAAGACCGAAAAATTAAACAAAATTCAGAATGAAAAAATAAATGCAGTACACTATCGGATAGAGCAAAATATTCTCTTACGAAAGCTATATAGCGCTATCCAAGAGACAGCCGGCGAAATCCGCAATGAATCGTTGAAAAAAACGGCGGGGACTTATGGGACAACCTAATATAAACTGTAGGCGATGGCTGCCTGATGAGACATAGACGCACTTGTTTCGTTTAACGCTGAATCTGCTTGTTTAGGCGATGGCAATAGCGTTCGGTGGAGCAGCACCTGGTGGCGCGAACATCAGAGCTGGCAGTAGCAGCACGTCTCGTGCTGCGTCATCGGTTCCAACGCCGTCTGGACCGGCTCCGACTCTCGCTGCTTCCGCCCCGGCTAGTCAGCCCAGCAGTGCTGGACCGTCGGAGCATATCCTGCAGCTGCGGTACGTTCGTGCACTTGAAAAGCGGTGGCCGAACACAAGGTTCCCAGGCATCGTCCTTCCACTCTATGTTCAGGGCTCGCTTTGCCACGCAGCTGGTGCTGCTGAATGAGTTCGGCTTTACCGACGAAGCTGCGAACCTGTCGGCTCTGGAGTCCAGTGATGGAAATGTCGAAGTCGCGCTTGATCTGCTGATTGCCATGAGAGAGGAAGGCATTTGAGTCAATATGTCGGTGTTGTCCAACTGGTAGTATTCCTTTTTTCTTTGGGTGAACTCATCGTGTAAAGAAGTTTCCTCCAATTTATGATCTTCTCCTCGTCATAGACCTCGATATTCAAAGGTTTCGCCGCCTTATGGACTCGCTTTGTACGTTGTTGCCAAAGTCCAAACTAACCCTGATCCTTTAGGGGATGTTCAGAGCTTCATCGCAATGTGATGCGTCGTGATTATGATCTTCTTTATCGATTGAGCGACATGTTGAATCGATATAGATGCTTATCATGACGTCGCTACGTACTGCGAAGAAACTCTAAACATCCCCGCATCATTTGTCCAGGCAACGAAACTCTTGGGCTGCATGTAGAGATATTAATGGCAATGAAGTTCCAAAGGTATGTAAATGTTAGTAGGTTTTTCTCATTGAATATAAGCATAGTATTGTGTATTTGTATTGTGTAGACTTTCGGGAATGAATACTGAAGTATAATTTTAATATAATAACAGCCCAGAGTTCTAACGAACAAATCACGTTTCCGGTATACGGAAGTACGACTACACACACGCGAAGAACAGAACACAGAAGAGTTTATCACCACGGAAAATACGAAACTATTATGTTGGTGCATAAGTTCTCGGACATTTGGGGCATGAAATATTTATTATCACAACATACGAACAACTATATATAAAAACACTTGAAGTAACCACCCTTTACATCAACTGTCTCTCGCCAACGTGCTGGTAAGTCATGGATGCGTTTTCTCCAAAACGTGGCCGGTTGTGATTCGAAAGATGTGAGCAGTGCCTCCTTGACGTCCTCTCGGTTCTTAAATTGCTGGCCGTCCAAATAGCGTTGAAGGCTTGAAAACAAGTGATAATCAGAAGGAGCGAGATCTGGTGAGTAAGGTGGATGTGGAAGAACGGTCCATCCGTGGTCCGCCAACTCAGCCGCCGTCGCTCTAGCAATATGCGGTCTAGCGTTGTCGTGTTGAAAATACACCTTCACTTGCTCTCCTCGTGTGGTTTGAAGGTGGGCCCTCAACTTCCTCAGTTGGTCGACGTAAACCTCTGCCGTCACTGTTGTCCCTTCGTCCAGCAGCTCCCAGTATTCTGCGCCAAGAACGCTCCACCAAATGCATAGCATCACCTCTTTCACGTGAAGGTCGGGTTTCGGAACGTCCTCTGCCTCTCCAGTTGCGTCAACCCACTGTGCACGCCGGTGATAATTAGAGTAGAGTATCCACTTCTCATCCCGGTGACAAGGTTGTCCAGCCATCCGTGGGTACGTCTGAGGGTAAGAAGAGACAGAGCGACATCGGCTCTGCGATCCATGTCATGTTGTGTCAAGTCGTGAGGTGCCCAGCGACCCAATTTCTGCACCTTGCCAATCGACTTCGATCCTCGAACGACTGTTGAGTGACTAACACCAAGAGTGCTTGATAGTTCGCGAGTGGTTTGGTATGGGTCCGCTTCCACTCTACTTCGGAGGCCATCCAAATCCAGTGTCATCGGGCGCCCTCCTCGTTCATTATCTTCAGCGGAGAATTCACCAACTGCAAACTTCGAGAACCACTGGTACACAGTACTTCGAGCAGGAGCACTCTCGTTGTAAACATCCCTCAGGCGACGATACGACTCGTTGGCATTGAGGCCAGATTGATGCAGGAATAACATGACGTGCCGAATATGCGTCTCAGTTGGGATGAATTGCTTAGCCATAATAGCTGACGTTAACAACGCAGAAGTAAATGTTAGGAACAGTTTTGTGGCCCCTTCCTTTCTCTATCGATCGATCATTTACGCATTGATACATGTGAGAAATTTGGCGGGAAAATGCACTTTCAATTCAGGAGAGATCAAATGTTCGAGAACTTATGCACCAACCTAATATTATAGAATAGAATGGCGACGGAAAATAAGAGAATAATCTTCTTTTTCTTCTTCAGCGTTTGTCCCGCTTCGAAACGGGGTCTCCGCTTCCGATATGGTGACGACACTTTACGCGATCAAATGCTTGATCGGGGTGCTTACCAGCAACTTTCAGGTCCGCATGCAACGTATCAAACCAACGCTGCTTCGGCCGACCTCTGAGCCGTTTTCCAGACACATCTATGTTAAGGCCAATCTTCCGAATAGTGTCACCACTAACGCGACGAACGTGGCCATGCCACTGAACACGAGCTTCAGTAACTTGTCAGCAATTGGAACGACACCAAAACTCTGGCGTGTTTCATCGTTGCGAATACGGTCTAGACGCGTAACATCAGCTGTCCAGCGCAGCATTTTCGTTTCCATTACGCTGAGGCGAGTCTCAACCTCCTTGGTTGCAGACCAGCACTCAGCTCCATACATCGCTACTGGTCGGACGATGGTTCTATAGATCTTCGATTTAAGGCGATCCGGTATCTTCCTGTCGCATAAAACCCCTGTCATCGAGCGCCATTTGGGCCACGTTGCGCTCATGCGCGAGTTCACCTCGAACGTCAGACTACCAACAGACGCAATTGCAGATCCAAGGTACTTGAAGTTTGTCGTTCGTACTAGCGCAGTGCCATTGATTTCAATGGACCCGGCCTCGTTGACGTCTGTCGTCAAGTACTCAGATATTTCGACGTTTAGTTTGAGCCCCAACATCGCCATGCGGTCGTACCAAGCTTGCGCTTCTCGCTCGAGTTCGCTCTTCTCTTCGCTTGCAGGCATTACGTCATCTGCATACAGCAGCGTCCAGGGGCAGGCTTCTGAAGGTCTCTCGAAATGGCATCCATTACGACAATGAAAAGGAGCGGGGAAAGCGCAGAGCCCTGGTGAACACCGACGGAGATAGGAAACTGCGCCGATGTGTCGGCTGGCGCTCGCACTCTACTCTTTGGACCAAAGTAAAGTATGGTGCGACAGCCCGTTAAGAAGCCACATTGGTTGGTGGAGAGCTTGACGATATCGCGAATACGTCCATCTACAATTCGTTCGAAAATTTTCATGTATGAGAGGAAAATAGGAGAAGAATGTAAATGGAAAAAAATGGAATGGAAAGAATGGAAGAAACAAACGCATGGCAACAACAATCATATACCTTTTCCGAGTGTCAACTCGATCGATCTTTCACCAGCCAGTACTCGCTTATGAGATCCATTCAGCAAATTTGGAGGGTGTACTTGTAATCAGTGTTTCAAGTCCTTTCACGTGGCATAGGTCTCGTCCCGAAGTTCCATGAGAAGCTGAAGGCATTCCCTAGTTAGTATTTTCCGCCTTCTCCTCAGCACAATCATATTATGAGCGACGCTTGCCATCATTTTACCCTTCTTTGTCTCAATTTGAAAGTGCCTCACATAGTATAGCTATGTGATATTCGAATTCGAATAATCGAATGAAGATCATTCGAACATTTATTGTAATAGGTCACATCCTTGTGGATCATTCGATTTGTCCAATCCTTCTACAACCGTATTGCGCAGTCAGTTAGTGCATCAAAAGAAGAGATTGCGCCATGCACTCGATTAACTTATTGCGATTTCTATTTGGTTGGTAGTGTAAATTCCGCTTACACGAAGCATCAAAGTAAGAGTGAGCATATGTATATGTGTTCTTTACAATTGTTTTTGTTGTATCGCTTACAGATGTGAAATCCCATGCAAACAGAAATCTGGCTATTCGAACACAACTACAGTATGTACATTAGAGCAGACTTTTTAGTCAATTCGTTCCTAACGTAATAATGTCCAAATTTCGACTTAATTCTATCTTAGTGCTTTCGAGATTCAGGCTATAGTGTTTTATGACCTAAAAATATGGTTCTTCGACCTCGATTAAAAGTGCACTAAGCTCCTTAATTTTCACAAGACATCTTATACATTAGAAATGCTCTTAAAATGCCCTTTTCTATGTAGTGGTCTCAAAGAACTTCTGTCGTGTCGTGTAGTTGAGTACTTAAATGAAGGTGAGAACGAATAAATCACCAAAATGGCCAAACCTTTCGCTCCGTCCTAATGCTTCTTCAGGACGTCGTGAAAGCAATTTGAATCAACACTTGTTCTATTGAATGACTTGCTGTGGTCTGCCGATCGACAAGTAAGAGCAAGGTTTTTCCTCCCAAGACAAGTCTGGTACGAATTCGACGACTCGTAGGAGTGAAACGCTTGGTTAGCCTGGAAGGAAAACTGAACCAAGAACCTGTTATCGGGTGCACGGTACAGTCTACGCCTCTTCCGACTGCGCTACCACGCGCTTCCCAACAAGCCGGAGGGACTTCTACGACGTTGGTTGCATCCAGCTCCGGCGAGGGGTCATCTAATCTCGGAGTTAAACTATCAGGACGTCATTGAAATCGGACTACTGGAAACTCCCTCCCACCACGACACGGAAACTGCCTATTCGTCTGCACTTTTAACTGTCGTTCGATCGCATCTGAGCAGGATCTTCGGACACTGCTTTACAGAAGCCGCAACATCAAATACGACGTTATCGCCCTGCAGGAAACGAAAGGCAGAACGGAAACCATAAGAAAGACCGACCACAACCAGCTTCTCATTATCGGAGCAAAGGTGGACAGAAAGAATATTGACGGAGTTGGATTTCTCGTCAATTCGACACCTAGTAGACTCTTACAAGACCATCAGTCCGCGAGTAGCTGGACCTGGGAAAGCCCAAATGGAGAAACACGTTCGGAGATCGACCATGTTCTTACAAACAGACGCTGGAGTCTGTTCGACGTCTCCGTGCTGCCTTCATTTGACACCGGCTCGGATCACCGTCTTGTCCATGCGAAGCTGACTCCCAAAAAGAGGATGTTCAAGCGTGACACTCATAAACCGGCACCGGTGAGGATCCCCACATTCACGCCTGAGGAGTTGGAATGTGCAATAAAGTGGTATGATTGGAATCTTCTTGAAGATCCATCGGAAGACTACGACCTTCTCTCCAAAGGACTGTTGAAATGTGCTAGCAGCTCTTGCGGAGCCACATCACTGCCTGCTTCAACAATAACACACAACAGTAAAACTGCAACAGTTTATACAATTTGATGATATTTGCTTTCTGATTTTCACACTCTTTCTCGCATACAACACACAGCCCTCGTTTGCCCGTCCATAGTTGACGCCAATCGCCCGCCGATTCGACCACCACACCTGCTGCCGTCGCCGCCTTACTTTGGAATATGGTTTAGACCCGCCTCCGAGCTCCAGTGATAGGCAGGAGCTCCGGGTGAGAAGCAGGTGTTGTCCTTCATCACCTGAAACGACAAACTCATCTTATGGTTAGCTTCAAGAAGAAGAACGAGAGTTCAACGAGGCTTTTCCGACGGAGTTTGCCCTATTCCGCCAGCTCAAAAAAGGTCCTAATCCCACTCGATTACCCATGTTTCCATGGCAATGGGACGCAGGCTGACTGGAGTTTTTTTTCCGGTCGTTAATTCAAGCTAGCTGACGCGCTATAGAATCGCCAGGCGCGCTTACCGCATCACCGTCGGCCCAGTACATCATGTAGAAATTGCACATCTCGTCTTCACCCGTCGGTCCCATCTTGATCAGACGATCCTCGTTGTTCTTCAGGATACATCTGTAATCGGAGACTTTAGCGGGACCTGGATTCAGTCAGATTTCTCTAAAAGGCTGGAAAAAGTCAAGATTACAGTGTTCAGAATTGGAAAGTGAATCGTAGCCTTAAAAGGTTGATGGCGAATCTGAATAATTAGCGAGACATTTCGGCACATTTCTGGTAGACTCACCACAGCGGTGCGGAAACACGCCGTCGCTCACTGTAACTGCGGCAGCCAATCAGGTACCGGTTTAGCCACACAGGCAACGCACATGATTGGCTGCCTCGATTACGGTAGAGTGACGGCGCTTTCTCGCATTTCCGCGGTGCATTTTCCCGACATGTAGCCATATTTCACTAGAATGTCCGACCTGCGCGGAATCCGGTACTAGTCGACAATGTGTTCATATGAGGAGAGAGGAAGACGCCTTACAATCGCAAGGTACAAACCTTGCAGCAACCATGTCCCCACCATGGATGACCAGCGAGGTGTTCTGCACCGGTGCGAACATCTGCGGCAGTTGAGGATCACGTCTTCCAATCAGGAACCATTCGTCGTCGCCCTTTTCGTTCTGAAATGACGGCGTTGTCTTTGGATTTACGCTGACAGATGGCTTCCAATGGAAATGCTATTTCTAGGCGGCGGTGCCCACGCGTCGTGAAAATAACAACCGTTTTTTGTTCTCCGCATTCGTCACTCAAACAGATTTTATTAGGGCAATACGGCGGGTATAAAGTGCCTATTGACCTTCTCATGTCTTCTTATAAGGTTTGTTTTTGTGCATTACTCTGGTTGGATTGGGAAAATCCGAAGAATTAGTCAACAAAGGAAGGTTTGAATCTGCCATTTTTATAAGGAAGTGGAGATAGTCATGGCATAACCTAATCGGCTACTTCGTCAGAATTCCAAGACTTCCTTGGTTAAGAATCTCGTAGAAAAGTATAAAATTCAGCAGATGCATCATTGTAGAAGCGCAAAAATTCGTGGTTAAGGTTAACTTTGAACAGAGTTGAAATCCATAAAGTCATTCACGACAAAGCGCACGTTGCTTTTTCAAGCCTGACAGCAAAAAATTTCGCTGAGAAAAAAGAAAGAAAAAGAAAGCGAAGAAAAGGGAAAGAAAGAAAAATCTGGGTTACGCGGCTCAGAGGTTCACAAGGAATCGTAACCTTAAACCTTTGCTACCGGATCTGAACTATTAAGATGCACTCCACTACCCATCCTGAACGGAGTTCGGAACTAGTCGTCAATGTGACTACACGAGGAGGGTGGAACATACTAACCAATTACTCCGCATCAAATGGGCATGCCACACAGCCGCGAGTGTTCGGTCCACGCTCCGATTGGTTATAATTGGTTAGTACTTTCCCTTCTTCCCATGTAGGCCACATTAGCGACCAGTAGCCGGGGTTCTTTTGCGAATAAATCACTGACGACTGCTGAGATCTGGCTCCGTGCCCATTAATTCCCTCAAACTTCTTCTGCTGCACTATCGTAGGCGACAGAAACCAAGGCATTAGTACGATCAAATAATAGAGAGGATCACTGTGACTGACCAAGCAGGAAAAGCCACCAGAAGTCCCAAATTTTGTTCGTGTCGAAAATTAGGTGGACCAATCGGTCACGTAATGCATTTCGCTGACGGCGAGGGCAGTAAAAAACGAGATCCTAATTAGTGGACCAAAAGAACACGGGAAAAGTCATCAGTGTATGGGCGAAACGCCTTCGCTAAGACCCTTGACGCCTTTCTTGCACACCGGATACTTTTGGCACACGTCAGGAACGAATGAATACGTTGTTGGCACCTGCTTAAGCAGGTCGACGGTTAACGGGACTAAAGGTCATACCGACGGTGGCTGCAAAGTTGCATTTATTTTCTCATTTTTTGAGATGAAAGGTGTAGACGCAGCAAATCTTCAGAACATCCCAACATTCCAGTTTGCTCGCGTTATTTTTCTGATGCACGTTGCTTGTTCATTTGTATTGATCTGTTTCTGTCTCGCGTCTGCCTTTTGCGACATAATAAACATAGACATAAACATAAACATGAACATACTGGATGCTTGGTAACACAGAGAGAAAAAGAGAGAAAATTCTGGAACACTAAAGGTCATGATGTAATGAGGTAAGACTACCTAGTGCCTCCAAGGAATGAAGCTGAATCTCAAAAGCTTAACGTCATCCAAACTTCCATACCATATCAACCAGCCAATGTTTTTGTTGATAATTCCACAAATGAAAAGCCCATCCCATCCCTCCTTGGACATCTCTTCCGAAGAAGGTCAGTTTTCACGATTAAAACTCATTCGTCTGGGTCACTAACCAGGTAAGCCCTTCAGATTGCGCTGAAACTTTGGAAGCGACCTATGTGAAAAGAAAACTTGAAACGCTCATTACTGTTATATATTAGGTTGTAAAGAAATAAATAGCACTGAACCACTGTAAATTTAAACAGTTAATATCTCGGCTTGTAGGCAAGTTTATTAATCGAAATAAAAACCTTCTGATTCTACGCATCTTTGCCAGCGTGACACAAGCTTTTTTATCCCAGTAGCATAAAAATCAGAAGTTCTGGAATTGACGAAATCTTCGAAGGCACTTTCGGCATCCTGTTGGTATTTGAATATTTTCCCTACCAAGAAGTCGCCAAGATGCTTGAAGAAATGGTAGTCTGTTGGGGAGAGGTCGGGAGAAAACGGAGGATGTGGTAGAGGTTCAATGCTCAGCTCATTCAATTTCTGCAACGTCATTCGTGCTACATGGGGGCGAGCATTGTCGTGCAGAAGGAGAACTCGCCTTCGGTCTACCAAGGCCGGCCGGATATCCTTCAACTTTTTCATCACTTCTTCAATTTCAATGCAGTACTTCTCTGCCGTGATGGATTCACCGGGAGGGAGGAAGCTGTGGTGAATAATTCCCAGCGAACACCATGCTGTCGCCATTACTTTCTTTTGGTGCAATTCCGGCTTCGCAAAAACCTTGGGGCTCTCATCGCTGTCCACCCACTGTGCCGATCGTCGCCTGTTGTCGTGCATTATCCATTTCTCGTCACAGGTTACGATGCGATCAAGGAATGGGTCCGTTTCGTTCCGTAGAAGCAGTGCGGACGAGATCTCATATCGTCGGTTTCTTTGCTCCTCAGACAGCTCGTGAGGCACCCATCTTTCCAGCTTTTTGGCCTTTCCAATTTCCTTCAGATGCCGGGCAGCTGTGTTGTGACTGACGCCAAGAACCTTCGCTATCTCCCTGGTACCTTTGTGTGGATCCCCCTCTACAGCTTGTCCTCATCAACATCACTATGCCTCCCACGACCTTCATGTCCTTCCAAGCTCTCATCTCCATTCCGGAACTTCTGATTCCAACGATACGCCGTCCGAATTGTGGAACATCCTTGACCGAATGCGGTGTTGATCTTCTCGTCCGCCTCCTTAGCTGTAGTGCCCAGCTTGAATTCATACAAGTAAATGCCTCGGATTACCCTTTTGTCCATCTGCAAAAAAGTCAATAAAACTCTAAAGTTTTCCCACTTTTACATAGAAAATTTGGTACTCACCGGTAGAGCAAAGTTTGCGCTTCTAAATGATATGCCACATGTTACGGTTTGTTCTTGATCAAACGCGTAAAGACGCGCCAAAAAATAGCGCGAGCCAGTGCCATTTAATTCGTTACAACCTAATAGAAAAATTTGCAATTTGGATCTACTAAGCGAGTTCTGCCCGATCAAAGTTTGCGTTTTTGGGCGTATTGATGCAGCATTGGAGACGTCGTTGTGCAATCAGCAGGCCGCCTCGACAGTGGTGTCGATAGCCCAGTGGTGGTGGTCTCGTCTAGCGGGAATGAGGTTATGGGTTCGATTCACGCCGGTGTCAACATTTTTGCATATTGTGACTTGTCTTCGATGACATTCTTTATTCTCATTTCTAACCCGTTTTTGAACGATCGGCTGGTAGCTACCATCATTACGTCTGTCAGATTGTCTGGGGCCGTATGCTCGTCTACCCCGAGTCTCCCCCGATGGGGGATTGGGGCATGATAAGATATGTTGATATTGATCGAATTTCCCCCAACGGGCGAACACAAGCATACGGAATCTGAAGTAGGAGATATGATAACAAGGGCAGGACCTATCCTAGTCGGGGGGGGGGGGCACATAACTAAAAACTATGCAACGAATTGACTTGGGACTCAGCCGATTCTAGAGAACAGAATAGGACCCAAACTGACAAAATTCGCAACAAATTACGTTCGGTTCCGCCGCGGTTGTAAACAAACAGAGCTGAAAGAAAAGAATGGTCAAGAAACAAAGCCAGGCAGCGATCAGATTTGAATGCGCTTTTCTCACCGAGACGTCTTTATGACCGCGGCGACTTGCTTATTGTTTGTTTGTTGTTTGTTTCCGACTCCTATTTTGTTTTCTATTTTGTTCTCCTGAGGCCGCTCCGTGAGTCTCAAGTCACTTAAATAATTTTTAGTTATGTGCCCCCTCCCCCACCCGACTAGGATAGATCCCAAGACTACAGAATAGCTCAAACACTGAAACGGCAGAATGACCGGACTCACCTCGTTGACCACCCATCCAGAAACCTCGACGCCATGACGATGAGCGTGGGTGCGGAAAGCGAACGGATGGATCTCCACGTCCTCTTCGATGACGCACGCCGTTTCGAATGACTCTGAAACGAGCACACCATCAACTTCAACGACCGCTTCAGAGCTACTGTAGCAACGAGGACCTCGACTAATTAGGAATGGGAGTTTCTAGACGGCGAGCAATGTGACGAATGGGAAGGAAAAACCCAGCAAAGGACGTTAATTTCTCTCCCTTTTCAAAGGACAAATTAGCCATGTCCTCTGTCCGGTGAATAATACGTTCCATTGCCGCTAAATTAGCGTTAGTTGCTGACAATGAGCTCGAAAACGTCATCTATTGCAGAATAATGATATTTGTCGTGAATATGGCCTACATGAGAATGATGGACGCACCAATCAGACTCCATTGAACGGGCGTATTAGCCCCATCAGAGAGCGTACACATACAAAGGCCCGATTGGTCGGAGGTATTTTGGTTGCCTATGATTGGCTGGAGAGCTCTCGCCTCCATATGTAGGCCACATCAACGACCAGTACGTGGTACGTGCCATTGGGACTCCTAAACACTCACCTGTAGCCTTCGGTGGCAGAAGTCCGCCTGTCACGAGCAGCATCACTGCAGCGGTCTTCGGCTGCGGCTCCTCGGTGTGGTACAGGGTGACTCCGCTGTGGTCCGGTTCGTTACGATCGTGCATGTAGTGCACCTGAAGGCAGGCTTAATAAATTGATTTTTAATTAGTTTTTTTTTTTTGGAAATCACCTCCAAATGAGTGCTAATCTACCTCAGACAGATCTCTCTCCATTGAACAAGCCATCCAAGAGCTGTTATAGCAAAAAGTAGGTGAAGCTTTAGATGTACACCTTACTTTATGTTTAAAAAAAGGTACGTGTCGTCAATGTGGCCTACATGAAGAAGGGGAGGGGGCGCCGGGCCAATATAATCATGTGGGCCCTACTTGAAATGAGCGACCGTATACAAAAATCGATAGAATCGATCGATAATGCCTGCCTGTTGTGAAATGTGTCCACCTGTCTGTCGGCCATTCATGAGATCCATGCGAAATAGGAATCCCGAGCAGCGATCAACAACGCGTATCAAATGTGCTCCCCTTTCTGCCAGTTTTGATGGACGGATAGACAGAGAGGCAAACAGACAGACAAACAGACAGACAGGGGACGAATAAGCTCTTCTTTATTAAATAGTAGCATAATGAGGAGCAAAATTGTGATACAGTTCCTGTGCCTATTGTGTCAGCTGTGAGAGACCAGCGGACGGACGCACGGACGGACAGACAGACAGACAGACAAAGTGACTGACTGACTGATGAATTCGCGCTTTCATATACAGTGGAAAAGTGCGGAAAGGTCTTAGTGTCATAGGGACAGACAGACAAACAGAAAAACAGACAAACTCACAGACTGATTGGCTGATGAATTCGCGCTTTCATATACAGTGCAAAAAATGCGGATAGGCCTTTGTGTTATACCTACATGCATACAGACAGACAGACAGACTGATGGATTAGTTCTCTTGTGTGCGGTAGGATAACAACTATTAAGTAATAGTTAGTATTAGTATTAGTATTAGTTAGTAGCATAACAGTAGATGGGCACGTGTGGCGCAGTCGGAGGAGGCGCGACTGTCGCGTGCACCCGATACCAGGTTCCTGGTTCGGATTTCCCGCCCAGGCCAACCAAGCCTTCCATCCCTCCGGGGTCGGTGAATTGGCACCAGACGCGTCTGGGAAGGATAAAGCGCTGACTTGTTCATCGGCTGGCCACCGCAAGTCATTGTATGGCCAAATACGCATTCAACACGCCTCCACGACAACCCGTAGAAGTAGAATGCGTGGCGCATCCCAAAAGGGATTGAGTAACGCCGTCCTTTATCCTTTATCCTTTATAACAGTAGTAATCCAAACGCAAGCTACTTAATTTGATGCTGAAAAAGTATTGCATTTCACAGCTATAAAAGCACCGGATCTATCCTAGTCGGGGGGGGGGGGGGCATAACTGAAAATTGCGCAACAAATTGACTTGGGATTTACGGAGCGGTTTCTAGAGGACAAGTCGGACCTAAACTGACAAAATTCGCAAAAAATTACATTGGTTTCGCCGCGATTGTAAACAGACAATGTTATGTGGCCCTCCACTATGACGGATCTGGGCTATAGTAAGTCAGGCGGCGGTCAGCTGCTTTTGAATACGTTTTGCATGCCAAAACGTCTTTACAACCGCGGCGAATTGTTTGGTTGGTTTTTGGGGTTCTTTTTTATCCTCCTGAAGCCGTTCTGTGAACATTAAGTCAATTGGTTACATAATTGTTAGCTATAATATGTACCCCCTCCCGACCACGATAGATTACACTTTACCCTTCAATTTCGTTCTTCTACTGCTTCCCAACCCATGAGCCTCTTGTAGGCATCGAAGCGCGTCACGCGCGATAAAGTGCGTGCCATTCGATATTAGCGCGACGAATGCGTCAATATTGCAAGGGTTACGTACCTGCATTACCAAGTAGTTGATTCCCGAGTCTCCTCCCACACGGAATCCAACACCTATAATTGAAGATGATTCAGAGGCACGCAAAAATCGCCTGGAAAAGGAACCGACCTTTGGGCAATTTCAGCTCTGGTGCATCCTTGGCCCATGCGTAGAGAATGGCTGGGCTCGATTTGCAAGTGGGTGCACGTCGGAGTCCGTCGGACACGGACGTCATCTCTCCGCAATCCCTGAAAAACTGATGCGAGAGTAAATAGCTGAACACATGAAGTGTGTCGTCTGCTAGAATCGAATATGAATACGTAGCACTTTTTGCCTAGCGTAGAAGTTTCCGATTCACTCGCCGTTTGCACGACTGCGTAATATCTGTTGGAGCCATTGAATATAGACTTCTATGGGCAATTCTGTGGAATAGCAAATTTCACGGGAACGATTCCACAAAAAGTTCCACCTCAAAGCCGCTGGAATTGAAGTATAGTGGGAAGAACGGATTCACTTCAGCTAATCGTTGCGTTCTGATTTTAATTGCCCCATGGAAGGTCGTTCTGGGCTCTTCGGTTCCTTCTACTATGTCATCAATAGTGTTGATACCATTTTTACGTCAAATTTGACACTTTTCAAATCAGATTGGACACTCTTCTAAGCTAGCCTAGAGTAAGACTTTAGAAATCAAAGCGATCCCTTCTAAATTTAAATGAGCTTCTTTTACATTAAGCTGGAGATCCTCCAAAAACTCTGGAATAATTTTTTAATGAAAATTTCAGTATAACCTCCTTTGAAGCTTTAATTCATCCACCCAATAAGTGAGCACGCTGCGGAAAATTTAAAAAAAATTCCCGGCAAAATAATGGTTTGCAGCTTGTTTTAAGGAGCAGGAGTGGGTCATTTTTCAGTGCTAATAGGAGAGACTGCCTCATGCTTTCGTCTAAGGCGTCGCGATTTTTAATCGACCGATGGCAAAATTTTTGTTTGAATGGATTTTCACGCCTGTAAACGATACAACAAAAATAATTGTAAAGAACACACGTATCCCCACTTTGACCCCCATGTGAGGAAAATTTACACTATCAATCGCGACGAGCTTTTTGCGTGCATGGTGCGATCCATTCTTTTAATACACTACATGATTGCTGCCTCGTTGCACTTCAAAACAAAATCTATTTGATTATTTTTTTCAAAAAATATTTTTTAATAAAATTCCAAACAATATGTTCACTTATTGTGTAAATGGAAACTTCAGCGAAAGTTTTACTAAAATTTTCCTTGAACAACATTTTTCTAACCTTTTTGGAGAGTTTCTAGTTTAATGTAGAAGGAACATTTCAATTTGGAGGAGTTCGTTTGATTTTAACAGTTCTAGGCTTAGGCTTAGAAGAGTGTCTAATTTGATTTGAAAAGTGCCCGATTCGCTATGAAAATGGTCTATATGTAGCACCATCCGGTATTCTGCCTGGGTGTGTATAAAGAACTCAGGCAAGAAGGCACCAGCCAATCACAAACCAAAAGGTTGAGCGAAGGTGTGATTGGCTTGTTTTTTGTACACGCCCAGGCGCGACAGTACCACGACCAGCTTCCGCGACCTCTAACTGCATCAGAATAAGGAGCCATTTTAGCGCCATCACTTAGGTTCAGACTAGACGAAATATGCCGAGAAACACAGTGGAGGACGTCCTTGTGTTTGCTCGTCATTTCACGAAATTCTAGTCACTTACGAACTACCGGCCAGTTCTGCCTGGGCGTGTACAGGCGACGGATGGAAGACTATACCAGCCAATCACACGCTTAATGGTGGGCTTAGGCGTTCCAATAGCCACTGCTTCCGCCTACAGGCTGCAAATTTCTTCTTCCACGACTTCCATTTTCAAGCCGAACGAAATGGGTCTGTCCTTGTGGCCATCACTCGACCGCAGAGCAGGCGCGGGCGAGCGAAGCTTATCCAACCACCCCTGTCGCATGCCAGAGTAGCCCAGTTGGCTCGCCTCGACCTATAGATGTGAAACGCGCCATATATAACGCTCAAGGTTTCCTCGAACAAGTCCGCCCAACACTGTCGTTGTCGTCGTGTGCTCCTTGAATATTCCACGGAGTCCAGTCTGCTAGACCCTCGTACAAAACGCATTACGTAAAAACGTAACGCAAAAACGCATTACGCGGCCGACCCACCTTTTTTTCGACGAAGTAGCTTAATTGACGACGTCTCTGGCCGACGAATGTTTATCTATTTACCATTTGTTTATTTAAGTACATGATAGTGCGCTCAATACCACGTATCAAACACACACATTAGGACAGAAAAGAAAATATAAGCATCGATTGCGCCGGTATCGATTGTTGAGTACGAGCGTAATCCAATCAATGCTCCGGCTTCTTGTGACCGCTCAAGGAAAGATGTGGCAATCCTTTCGACTTTTGAGCGAGGACCAGTGGACTATTTTGACACGATACAAGGTCAATGGAATGGAGACGGTGGCGGTGCACTGCAGTAAGGAAACGGAACAGAAGATACGCCTTGATACTGTTCATGGGAGAACCTGAGGAAGTCCACATTTTTTATACCATTTTCTAGGATACTGTAACTATACGAGTGTAGTGCTCTCTGAATCAGTTCCTACGACCCCAGTGACTCCCCTGAATCGGGGAGCAAGCAATTAATAGCAGCTGATGGAGGCGAGATGGCCAATTTGTTCGCATGGCTGCCTCACCCTTCTTCACTCACCAGACTTCATCGTCACTTCCGGGTTCGTCGCATCCGAACAGCAGTATGTGATGAGCATTGTGCGATTCGTAATTGGCCTTGTATCCAGCTGGAATGACATCGTCCATTGAATCGTTAATTAGAAGAGGGAGTAGACTTGATTGACCTACTTAGATAGTGTTCCGTTTCAGGATCCAGTGGTACAGAGGTGCAGATGTAGGTCTCTTCCTGAACAAAACGACAAATTGGTAGGGTTCTCAATCCATAAACGCCTTTTTCATAGTGGCGGCTGAACTCGGGTTCCCACGCTTGGACACCGCATTAAAGATTATGAACTTCTTAGTGCAGGTAGGCCACTCAAGCGACATGGACTATTTCATAATCATCATTTCCCCATTTCAAGTCAAATATATCTACAACGGTTAAGAAGCAGATAACATTAATAGATCATTAAGATCAAAAAGAATTCGCATTTTTCAAGATACGCTGCATTTTTCGAAACCAAGAGTGTGTTTTTGTGTTTTAAACCTTAGAAGAAATACAAATCAATCGATACGGCTATTTGTGAAAAAGGTATAACAAGTATTCAAGCGAAACACAATCAATCGTACGTAAAACGCAAAATTTCAGACGAGTGCATGGCGCACTCCATAGGCTCATACGTCAGAAAATTTCCTTTTTTAGGCTTCCATATGAGCCCTTAACTTCTTCAGTACCTTTAATATGAGCAAAGTTATCACCTTTCAAACAGTGTATACATTTTTTTAGACACCCTGTATTATTGTTATTTCTTAATATTTATTAATATATTATTATGTTACTTTATTTTAACTTATTTAAAATGGATGATACTTAATAAAATTGACAATCCAGCAGATATAATTATAAGTAATATATTAAAATGCTTGAATAGAAATAAATATTTGTTACATAAATGTGATCACTATAATATATTACATTTTATTCCTAATTTCTTAATTATAAACAAAGTATAATATGCGGAAGTGATAACAATTGATCTATTGAATAGTATACAAATACACCTCTGAATGGTATCACAAATTCCATTATGGCTGAATAAGGATGAAGGACGGCGTTACTCAATCCCTTCTGGGATGCGCCACGCATTCCACTTCTGCGGGATGTCGTGAAGGCGAGTTGCATGCGTATGTGGCCATACAATGACTTGCGGTGGCCAGCCGATGTACAAGTCAGTGCTTTATCCTTCCCAGACAAGTCTGGTACCAATTCACCAACCCCGGAGGGATAGAAGGCTTGGTTGGCCTGGGCGGGAAATCCGAACCAGGAACCTATTATCGGGTGCAGGCGACAGCCGGCGCCTACTCCGACTGCGCTCCACGCACCCATCCAAATACAGATCCCATAAATGAATAAATTATATCTCTGCAACGTTGCTGCTGAGTTGATACCTAAAGAAGGCCCTAGGGCAAAGCGCTGATTAAATCGAGTTTCACATTAAAAAAAGCCGAGGTAATTAAAAAATTTCGGTTTCATGGTGATTATATAAGGGGAACGATACTGTGAGCACCATTGGATTCGTTTACCTTCAACCATTCTTCCTGCCGCATCGAGGTTTAATCAAGCTTTATTCCATGGGCGATTTGTTCGTAAGTGGATGTTCCAAGAAGGTGTCTTTTCCCGCTGTCCCTTCTAACGATAAGAGTAGTAAATTTTACAATTACAGCACTTCATTGACATATTGACGACAATGTGAGCCACCCGTGGCTCATACCTTTTCGCGCTATTTTTTGTACTGCTGCCGTCGGTTTTCTGTAGATGTTTTTTCTGCACCCTCACTACTTGTGATAGGAGAATGTCCAACAGGAATAAGCAAGAAAATTGTCTCTTTGCTTTCATCAGATATATCGAATTAAAAAATTTTACTGGGAAGAATATCAATCCTAGAATCGAACCAATTCAAGTCCGTTTTTTCACCCAAACTTTGCCCAAAAAGGTTATTTGGGGAGCTAATCAAGAATCTGACGTCCTCTTCGAAATTTGGGCCGATTACTGTAGATACGGGTGACTATGGCTGTCGGAGTCACGGTCACCGATTTCGCCCAAACTTCGTCTATGGGAGTTATTTGGGGTGGTGATCACGAATACGACATCCGCTTTTGGTACTGCGGTAGACTAGGGTAGGTACGGGTGACTAAGGCTATCGGCGATTACCCGTACCTACCGTAACCTACCGTACTCCACCGTAATACCAAAAACAGATGTTAGATTCGTGATCAGAATCCCAATTAACCCCCATAGGCAACGTTTGGGCTTAAAACCGTGGTCATGACCTCGGCAGCCTTATGGTTAGTCACCCGTACCTACCGTGACCTATCGTAATCAGCCGAAATTTCATAAACGGATATCAGATTCGTGATCAGCACCCTAAATAACCCTTCTGGTCGAACTTTGGCAGAAAGAAAAGCACACAAAACAAAAAAGTAGTCCGCGAGGGAAATTATGAACCACCGGTGGCTCATAGCGCGCGCGTGTCCCACGCGGCGACTTTCCGCCTGTTAAGGTTAATCGGCTTTTGTGCTAGTAGACATAAGCCTCGGGTGTTTGTTCAACAAAAGAAGAAGAAAGTCGTAGTGCATCCCAGAGTCTTGTTAGCAGAAGTCTGACCAGGAGACTATCTCAACGGTAGGTTGGAACGGTCCAAGTGTTGTATATGGGCAGAATCGCCTCTGTCTGGGAAGCAACAAAATGCAAATATCTCGACTCCAGTTCAACTCTGCGCAGAGTTAGGGACGACGGAAGCTGGGCCGTTGGCAGCGTCAATCCTCTGCCTGCGCGCGAAGGGCGAGCCCAACTTGGCTGGAAACAACGACGACGAGTGAGCGGCGGTGGCACAGTGGGTAGAGGGACGGCGTAATCCCCATGATCGCTGATTCCAGCCAACGTGAGCCCGCCCACCGCTTGCAGGCAGAGGGCTAACGCCGCCAACGGTCCAACTTCCATCGCCCCTAAATCTGCGCAGAGTTGTATTGGGATCGAGATATTTGCATTTTGTTGTTTCCCAGAGAGAGGCGATTCTGCCCATATACAACACTTGGGCCGGTCCGACCTACACTAAGATAGTGTCTTGGTGAAACAATTTTCTATACTTGTCGCAGATATGAGCACCATTGGGAGGTGGGAACGTGCTAGCCAATCAGACTGCATCGAGTGGTTGTTGCGCCACTCAAAGAGTGCGTGTGCTGCCGGTACCGTCCAGAAACGAGGGAACGGCGGCAAGGAGCAAAGCCTGTACTATCTATTGGGTTGTTCGATCATTAATATCGCTCTCTTCATATTTTTCAAAGTGAATTCATTTGTAATCATAACAAATATCGCCACTTTC
Organism: Heligmosomoides polygyrus bakeri; assembly: GCA_947359475.1. Taxonomy (NCBI): domain Eukaryota; kingdom Metazoa; phylum Nematoda; class Chromadorea; order Rhabditida; family Heligmosomidae; genus Heligmosomoides; species Heligmosomoides polygyrus. The sequence goes on along the minus strand of OX375869.1, from coordinate 90,790,473 downwards.
TCGCGATCGTAGAACGATTCGTGAGATGGCAGGTAGTCGTCGAGCTGTCGTGCCAAGATTGATATCGAACGTTTATTCGGCTTACGTTTCGGCGTAACGGCCTTCTTCAGAGCCTGGAAAAGACAAGGGGAGTTAGAGAAATTACCCGTTCAAGAGTCATTTCAAGTTTCAGCCATCTCAAAAGCTAAAGAGAGAAAGAGACGAACCGCAAGGAGGACGACAGCCCAACTGACCTTATGTAAACAGCCGAAGGCTGTGGAGTCACCCTTCAGATGGAGATAAATGTGGATGAATGAGGTCCTCCCTTCGGGTCAGCCCCTCAGCGACCTTCCTGGCGCCCCCCGGGGTCAAGCCCACAGAGGTCGGCAAATGGAGCCAACTCCTGGGTTATGGCCACCCGTTCCTCCTTCCTTTTGATTGCGGGGTTCTTGAATGCAATCCACAGCGCCTCCAAGGACTTGCGCGCTGCGATGTCGACCTCGCGAGCCAGGATCGTCACCGCCACTCCAACCACAGCGCCACTATGACTTCGCAGCCTGTGCTCCCCCACCCACATTTATCTCCATCTGAAGGGTGACTCCACAGCCTTCGGCTGTTTACATAAGATCAGTTGGGCTGTCCTCCTCGCGGTTCGTCTCTTTCTCCCTTTAGCTTTTGAGATGGCTGAAACTTGAAATGACTCTTGAACGGGTAATTTCTCTAACTCCCCTTGTCTTTTCCAGGCTCTGAAGAAAGCCGTTACGCCGAAACGTAAGCCGAATAAACGTTCGATATCAATCTTGGCACGACAGCTCGACGACTACCTGCCATACTGTTCTAAGACATGCCAAGATTCAAGGACAGTCGCACGTGGAACATTTTACGATTCGTGAGATATTGCAAAAGAACTTAGCTTCGAGCATTATCAGATTGTCACGCTGGGCAAACAAAAGGACTATAAAAGCCAGTCGTCTGGGAAATTCATACTGTGCTCATTTCACTGCCTTTTTCATTTATTTCTCATGTTAGCTTCTCATATTGTGTTCAAAGTGCTGTCATCATATGATTTATGTGATGTATTTATACTGTCGGTTCAATTACCCAAGTTTGAGGTAAAATGTGATCTCCGACTCGTGTGTGTTGTGCGTCAAGGAAACGGACGTGAACAGGTCGAGCGAAAGATTACTTAACAAATATTAACGAACTCGTGAAATTCATTTTTCTGAATTTGTTATGCTCCTTTTTCCTTTTCAATATTGGAGTAGATCACTACGTAGATAGCTCATACTCCAAAAAAAAACGCCAAAATTCCACTATTCTCATGTAAAGCAATACTGAGGCGTCTCAATTACACAAAATTTCCGGTTTCATATGGATGATATAAAGTGAATTCAAAGCGGCATCACCAGTACACCGGACAAATTTACAATTGGAAAACTTGACGATCTTGATTCGCATCCGCTCCGCATTTTCTCCTCCTTAATTGGGGGGGGGAGGGCTTAATTAGGCTTCGTTTATACTTCGTAGCCATCAGCACGGCCATTCGTTTGGTGGCGGTTTAAGAAGGCTTCTTTTGAAGCTGATTCTTCTGAGTTTATCGAACTTTAAGTCTAGTCGCGAATGTGGCCAGCGTTTGGAGACTAATCATAATCAATCTGAGCACACCGATCAGTCACACACCACCGACCTTTGCTTTCATCTGAGTCTCCAACGTCTTCAAAGGCTTCACTAGCAGCAAAGTTAGAACCTTTCAAGTGGTAACTGCATTTTTTAGGATGCCCTGCATGTTTCGCAAGCTGTAGTGTGTGTTCAAGCTTTAAACCTTTAAAATACACAAATCAATGGATACGGCCACTTTCTGAAGAAATTATAACATGTATTCAACGAAACACGATCAATCGAGTGTAAAATGCGAAATTTCAGACGAGTGCATGGCGCATTCCATGCCGCTCATATGTTGAAACAGTTACTATTTTCTTACGCTTTCATATGAGCCCTTACATTCTTTAGTACCTTTACCGTTGGCAAACTTATCACCTTTCCAACTTATCACCTTTCCATTTTTTTGAGACACCCTGTATTTTAAATCCTAGTCGCGAATGTGGACAGCATTGGGCTGATTGCTGCACATATTCGGGATGAATCAGGGCACCAACCAAGCACGGCCAATCTCTCTCTCTCTCTTTCTTTCTCTGAATGGCACACTCACTTGACGCGGCCTGACTTGCCGGAGCGTGCCTGCCCCCCAATGCTGCACATATTCGGGACTAGGACCGAATTTTATAATTACAGCTCTTGGTTATGGTTAGTAGGCCTGCCAGTCGGAGGCAGACATAACTCTAACGCCGCGCGAACCACCCTGGCGTCGCGCACAGTGCGCGACGAAATTGGACGAGTTGTCGCGGTCCGATGCTTCCGACGGCTAGAAACGCTTACTACATGGACACGCGGCACGCCTTCGTCTTATTTCAACGTTTCTCGGAGATGGTATATGAATGTGGTTTAAGCGGGAGGATCAGCGGGCAGTTTATACAGAAATCCTGGTCATGTGGATGGTTTTTAGCGTCAGTATCTGCCATCAACAACTTCTTCGGTCAATTTTTACCCGTGATTATGGTTATATTACGGAAAAAGGTCACTATCACCCATTCACGGATCAATTGTCCTATTGCAGACTGTTGCCTACCACATTCTGTGGGATCTTAAGTTCCTTGCTAGAAATGTAGTCTGGGAGATGAAACACTGAGAACATTTCGTGCTCCGCTGCTAACCATGCGTCACCGAGCGCACGTCCGCTTTCAGCGCCGCGACATCGCACGCGGCTAGCGCGCGACGTCGCTTTGGAGTTAGGTCCTGGAGCCCCTGCCGGTTCTATCCTAGTCCGGAGGGAGCCGCAGAATTAAAAATTATGTAACAAATTGACTTGACACTCACAGAGCGGATTGAAGTATTCTGGGAACTTAATGAAATTTTTAGGTGAAACGAACAAACAAGCAAAAAACAGACAAATAACCGCGGGTCTAAACACGTATCGGGCAGGCAAAGCCCATTCAAACACAGCTGACTGCCGCCTGTCACGTTATAACCCGGCGCCATCATAGTGAGGGGGCGCATAAGCCCTAGTTTACACTTGTGCCGCTGTGCGGCGCGGCGCGATGGCCAGGTTAGCCCTGTTTATACTTCCGCCGCCACGCCGCGCGGCACCACGATCGCCGTAGATATCGATTTTTCGCGCCCTCCGGCCAATATCTATGCCGACCATCGTGCCGCGCCGCGCAACGGCGCAAGTATAAACTAGGGGTTACTTATCGACCGGGCGGCGCGAAAAATCGATAGCTATGGCGATCGTGGTGCCGCGCCGCGTAGCGGCGCAAGTGTAAACTAGGGCTAACGTTGTCCGCCTACAACCGCGGTGAAACCGTGTGTTATTTATTGTTTTTTCTTTGTTAAATTTGTCAGCTTGGGCCCTGTACTGTTCCCTTCAATCCGCTCGCTCTGAGTGTCAAGTTAATTTGTTGCATAATTTTTAATTCTGTTCCCCTCCCCCGAACTAGGATAGGGGCCTTTGAGCAGCATGTAAAAGTGGAAGTCGTGGCGCGTCCCAGGCTTTGCCTTGTCTGAAGCGATTTTCGGTTCTAGTCGCGAAGTTGAACAGCGTTGGAAGGCCGGGAAGAATTTCAGACCTCAGCGAATCACAGAGGGCAGTGTGTACGGTGGGTGCCCTGATTGGCTGGCGTGTGTTGACTAGCTGGAGCGCCACCTCCTTTCAATGCTGCCCACGTTCGCGACATGGACGCACATTTCTAACTCTTCTAGAAGAGCGCGAGCGCCTTTTCTAGTCAGGCATTCCCATCCTAAATCGGATGGACGACGACGATTAAAGACGCCTACATCAGCATCTTCGTCACGGCTCTCCACTGCCTCCTCCCCGTTCGGCTGGAGGTTAACGTCAGCGACAATCTCCGCGTGTATATTAAGCTGACGAAAACACTTCTGCTTTCAGGGGATGACGTGCGCTGCCGGCTATTGATCGCCGACGTCTCCGTCGTCGTCGTCGCCTGGCGCAGATGACGTGTGCATCGATCCCAGCTGGATGACGACGATGAAGACGAATTGGAGGGAGCGCACACAGAGAACGTTCAGAAGCACTTCGGCGGGGCGCAGGCGGGCGTTCGTTCTTTCGGCGAACGCACTAAGTAACTCAGCCAGCTGATGGAGTGATGGAGCATGTCGTCGAGCACCGTTTCCGCTACCATGTTAGCAGTGGAGCCACCGGCGCATGTGATGAGCGATTCAGATGCGGACTGGGGATATCACAGTACCGCAGAGGGGCAGAGAGCTCTGTATTCTATCGTACTGCAGCTGTAGAAAAATGGGAAAAGTCACTTCTCCCAGTGGGAAAGTCAGATCATTCCACTGGCCAAAAAGTTCTGAATTCTCGAAGGAAAACAAACAAAAATTGAAAAGAGCAAGTTCCATTCTTACCGTAGCGGAAACACCTACTTAACCGAGGATTCCCACAGTTGCCTCGAAGAAATCAAGAGTAGGACAGAACCAAATTTGAAAAATCAAGGTGGCCACAAGACGGCACATGGCTCGAAATGAAGAAGCAAAGTTGGTAATGAAGCGGCAGTGTGAGCTGCTCGATATACATTGGATCCGACGCCAATTTGGAGAATTCGGTTCCTTCATTTTTTACAAACCCGAATGAATGCATCATTCGAGTAATGGCATTTTTGGAAAGTTGGGACCTGAAGATCATTCCAATAAGGGTGTGCTTCACCTGGTCGGATTTTTGCACCATTCAGGGGCCAAATTCATCAACCGTGTAACGGTGAAAAGTACCGACAAACCTGATGCTGATGAATGTTGCACTAGGGGGTTTGACGGTATTTTCACCCTTAGAGGGCGGTAAGCGGTTAAAGCGGTTAAAGAATCTGGCCCAGGTAATTTTAACCAGGGCCGTATTCATCACCGACTTACAGAAATTTGACAGAGAAATTAGAGCGGAAAATCGCGGTAACGACCACATTTCACCATATCGCTTGTTGATAACGCGCGTTGATTCGCGTTTTCTCAAGAGTTTCCGCTGTAATTTCTCTGTCAAATTTCTGTAAGTCGTTGATGAATCCGGCCCCAGAAATGCTGTATCTTATCCGAATCGGATATCCGATAGCCGATTCGAGAATAAATCAGTTATCTGATCATTCCGACATTCGTCCTAGTGAAAATGGCCCTCATCTAAATCATCCTAAGATCCGAATGTTTCAAAAATGCCGCTATTTGAATGGTCCATTCAACCGGTGTTTGTAAAAAACGACGGATCCGACAAGTTATTCGAATCAACGTCGGATTCAATGTATGTATAGTACCCGGAAAGCCATCATGAGGAGCCCAACAGAACGCAGAAATCCACTAAAGAAGAGAAGAAGAAACAAGAAAAGCAGGAGAAAAAGAAATGAGGACGAGGTAGAAGAAGGAGGAGAAGACGAAGAAGAAGAAGAAAAAAGAAGAAGAAGATGTTGATGATGATGATGATGATGATGATGATGATGATGATGATGATAATGATGATGATGATGATGATGACGATGAAGGAGAAGAGTAAATAGATGAGGAAGAACAAGGAGAGAAGGCGGAAGAGAGCGAGGAAGAAGAAGAAAGAAAAGAAAAGCCAAGAAAGAGGAGAGAACCAACGAGAACAGGTACAGAAACGAGAAGAGAAGGGGAACGGGAAGAAAGAAGAGAAAGACGAAAAAGAAAAAGAAAGCGAAGAGCAAGTAGAAGAGGAAGGAGAGGAGAGAGAACGAAAGCAGGTACAGAAAAAAGGAGAGGAAGGAGAACGGGGAGAAAGAAGAGGGAAAGGAAGATGAAGACGGCGACGACGAAGAGCAAGTAGAAGAGGAAGAACAAGAAGAGGAAGAGGAGGAAGGAGAAGAAAATATAAAGAAGGAGGGGGAAAAGAACGAAAACATGGCATGATGGCGATGAAGATGTTGATGATGAAAAAGAAGAAGAAGAACAAGTAGAAGAAGAAGAAGAAGAAGATGATGATGATGATGATGATGAAAAAGAAGAAGAAGAAGAAGAAGAAGAAGAAGAAGATGGTGATGATGATGATGATGATGATGATGATGATGATGATGATGATGACGAAGGAGAAGAGCAAGTAGATGAGGAAGAACAAAGAGAGAGGTAAAGGCGAGGAAGAAGAAGAACGAAGAGAAAAAGACCAAGAAGGATGACAGAACGAACGAGAACAGGTATAAAAACAAGGAGAGAAGAGAAACGGGACGAAAGAAGAGGAAGACGAAAAAGGAAAAGAAGGCGAAGAGCAAGAAGAAGAGGCAGGAGAGGAGAACGAACGAAAGCAGGTACAGAAAGAAGGAGAGGAAGGAGAACAGGAAGAAAGAAGAGGAAAAGGAAGATGAAGAGAACGACGACGAAGAGCAAGTAAAAGAGGAAGAACAAGGAGAGGAAGCGGAAAAAGGCGAGAAAAGAGAAGAAAAAATATAAAGAAGAAGGGGAGAAAGATGATGATGATGTTGATGGTTATGATGACGATGATGGTGGTGATGATGATAACGATGATGATAATGATGATGAAGATGGTTTGACGATGACCATGAAGAAGAAGATGGTGATGTTGATGTCAATGATGAAGAAGAAGAATATAATGATTGTGATGATGAGGAGGATGAAGAAGAAGAAGAAGAAGATCATGATGATGATGATGAGGAGGAGGAGGATGATTATGAAGAAGAAGAAGATGACGATCAGATAATGATGATGATGATGACGAAGACCATGCGATGCGTGCAACCGATTCCAAGTTCTTGGTTCGCATATTCTGTCTGAGCCTACAAAGCCTTTCATCCCCCTAGGGTCGGCGAATTGGTACCAGACATGTCTGTCAAGGGTAAAACAGCGACTTTTCCATCGCCTAGCCAAGTATGCATTTCAATTGCCTCCACGACATGCCGTAGAAGTAGAATGCATGACGCACCCCAAAAATGATTAATTGACGCCGTCCTTCACTCGTTATCTCCGGGGATACACTTGACCACACCCTCAAGGCAACGAAGAAGCAATTAGAAGTTCACACAGACTAAGCTCGTAGGCGTTTAACCTCAATTCCATTCCAATCTAAGTGGTGCTCGGCAACTCGACATAATCGTCTTCTTTCGCGAGTTTTTCATCTACAGTATCCCGGACGAGCAGAAACACATCGTAGACGAACACGAACTGTGAACTCTTCGCAGCTAGACGGGCAGAGAGCGAATAGTGCACGAGAAATAGAGCCAGAAGCTACCTAATTATTTCCCGCTGACGTGCAGGAATTTCATCTGGTTCAGTACGCAACAAAGCAATGAAAACGTTGACAATCTCTATTTTTCTTCGTCTCAAGGGAGAGGACGGAGTTCAGAAGAGACCAGAGAGGACCAACCTGCTTTTAATTATGAGCCAAGGGAAGCTAACCTCTCCGTTAGTCAGCAGTCGGGTACTCAGCAACATAGCTCTTGAGGAAGGATACAACAGAAAAGCGAGCCAATCACGCGGTTATTCTAGATGCATGAAGACGTCGGAGATAAGAGACACTGTAGCATGGGCCAACTCGTCGAAAATTTGGTGGGCCGGCCTTTCGCTTCGCGGACACCCACTGGACGAGAGCCGTCACCGACTGGATTTCGCGGGATGTTAAGAGAACACCAGGACGCCCACCAACGCGTTGATAGGACTTCTTCGTGGAAGCCCTGAACGACCGATATGACGCACTTCGTGCCCCTTCAGCGAGGAGGACCCATTGGAGCACTCTGGCACGCGACAGGGACGAATGGAGACGCTGCTGGCGCCCGCTCGAGCAAGTCGATGATCAACGGGACGACAGGTGATACAGACGACACGATCGAAGCAATTTCCCGCGCATTCAAGCGCCTGAAGTCGGTCAAGGGACTAATGAACAGGTTTTTTATCCGTTTACCTCCTTATTGACTGTTAACCTAAAAAATGAGAGGAAAGGTGTCCAGTACCATTAAGGGATGATTTCCTGGCCTTTCCCTTCACATCGTAAGCTTCCGAAGAGTAAGCTAGAAATTACGTCGAAAATATACTCAAATAGAAATAAATTCTTTGCAAGATAAAGGGTAAAGGTCACCGTTACTCAATCCCTATTAGGATGCGCCATGCATTCTACTTCTGTGAGATATCGTGAAGGTGATTTGAATGCGTAGTTGGCTTATCATTGAGTTGGCAGAGCCCAGGATAAGTCAGTGCTTTATCGTTTTAGACGAGTCTGGTACCAATTCATCGACACCGGAGGGCTAGAAGGCTTGTTGGTCTTGGCAGGAATCCGAACCAGGGAACTTTAGTCGGATGCAGGTAGCAACTGGCGTCTCCTCCTACTGTGCTACCATGTGTCCTAGAACGTCGTCCATTTGAAAAATGACTACACAGCAATCGGAACAGTCTGACAAACCGACGGGAAACCCTGTTGTCAAGGGTAAATTTCGCGAACACGCACCGCAAAGGTGCGAGTACACGCCGCTGCTCCTACCGTAACCGCGGCGGCCAATTAGAAGCCGCACAGGCACGGTATATGATTGGCTGCCGAGATTACGGTAGCTGCAACGGCGCACTCCCGCACCCCTTGCTTCGCAAGACTTGGACCTCGCCAACTGACGGATATCTTGCAAATGCTCTACAATATCGGCACATGAAATGTATGGCTCAGAGTGCGAGCTATTCCCTTCTACTGGTGATATAGTTTTAAGTGTCTGCTAAAACCAGACTGCAAGGCTCAGAACGAGCCTAGAATGGTATGGTTATGGTTGTTTTCCAGTTTTTTATGCTCCAGGTTCTAGCTATTTTCAACCTCACCATGAGTTACAGGCAGCCATTAGCATCAGGCGTTGATTAACTGCTGGTTTGCTGAAAATAGGCTTGAAAGACGTGTGCGCTTAATGAGATTTTCATGGCATTATCCAGAGTGGCGCCGTGAGACCTGGTCCGAGATACGGCAAGCTCTCAGCTGTTTACTGGATCGTTTTTCAGTGACAAGTTGTATGTGAAGAGGCTGAAGAAGGGCTTGCTCAGCTGCCCTTGAGAAGGCCTTAATGAGGAGGAAAAAGGAGGGCAAGCAATGGAGAAATTAACGAGGCGCAGCCGGAGCCGGAGCGCGGAGAGAAGGCCTCAGTGAGCAGCAGCCGACGAGCAGCCTGCGGCTACGAATCGCCAAGACTGCGTCCGACTACAGAAGGAAGAAGCCGCTGACGGTGACGTACCTGCGGCACGATGCCAGGCATCAGAAGGTCGGTCGTCTCATCTGCGGCGCCAACCAGAGCGACGAGGGCCGCTGTCAGCCCCACCAGTCGTCCGGCGTTCATGTTCACGAGTAAGCCTCAGAATCGATTCTGAGCTCGTCGTCGTCGCCGCCTCGCGCCGGCCCCCGTCTCCCAGCTCCTCCTCCTCCGATTGGCTGTGAGCAACGTACTTTGAAGCCGCACCCTTTCCCAGAATTCGCGTCTGATGAGCGGAGGAGAAAAAACGTGAGCCCAGGCATAGCTGTGGAATGAATTCCACATGGAATACGTGCGAAGTGACGGCTAATCGCCTAGAATTCTTGGCGACAGCAAGTGGTTCTGGACTTCGCGAACTGGCCTAGCAACGTTTTAGTCGGTCAGAAGGCTCAGAAGGCTCAACCAGAGCTCAGCTTCGTCTTGTTATCTAAGCGGATCGCAGAAGCTCTGATCGCGACCTCCAAATAGGCCTTGGATCCGTTAGCTTCAACAGAACCCGATACCGACAGATTACGAACCATTCTTGCAACCAAAAACGCCGAACTTTTAAAACTTTTAAAGCTATTTTTAAACTTTTAATTTTTAAAGATTTTCAGAGCTAATGTCCATTTGAGAAGGACACCTATGCTAAATATTTCACAGAACTAAATTCATTGATTGACTCGTGATAGCGCAGTCGGAAAGGCGAAGTGTGTCGTGTGCACCTAATTCCCGGTTCTTGGCTCGAGTTTCCCATCTAGCCCCCAACCAAGTCTTCCACGTCTTCGAGGTCGGTGAATCGACGCTACTGCCTGAGAGGGATAAATCGACTGACTTATCCATCGCCTCGCTACCGCTTATCATTGTATCTGCCAAAATTTCGTAGAAGTAGAATGCATGGCGTATTCCAAAAAGATTGATCAGCGCCCTTCACCCTTTATCTTTTACGGTATACTTAGCTAGAAGTGGTTGACGAGTAGTTATTTATTCATCTAATTATTTATTTAGTTATTTATTTTTATAGTTAGTATTGACATTCATGGGCGCGTGTAGCGCAGTCGGAAGAGGCACGACTGTCGCGTGCACCCGATGCCAGGTTCCTGGTTCGGATTTCCCGCCCAGGCTAACCAAGCCTTCCATCCCTCCGGGGTCGTTGAATTGGTACCGGACTTGTCCGGGAAGGACGAAGCGCTGACTTGTTCATCGGCTGGCCACCGCAAGTCATTGTATGGCCAAATACGCATTCATGTCACCTCCACGACATTCCGAAGCAGTGGAATGCGCTGGCGCATCCCACAAGGGATTGAGTAACGCCGAACCTGATATCGGGTGCACGCGACAGTCGTGCCTCCTTCGACTGCGCTACACGCGCCCAGTCTCATAGTAGCACGAAAAAATTACCCGATTTGGGGTTGATTTTCGAACGAAGAATGAAAAAAAGTTGCCTCCACGAGATTAGATAGAAGCGGAATGCGTGCCGGATCCTAAGTGGGGTTGATCAGCGCTTCCTTTGTCCTTTGTTCTTTATTGAATATGTGGCCAAGAATGGTTAAAGGGAGCGTCAGAGTTTAGTCATTTTAGGGTTTCCTTTAGAGATTAAATTTTAAATGTTTAACATAATAACTTGATGTAGCTTTAATTTACTTATTTATTTATTTCTATCAGCGCCATCATTACACAACAAATGATTTGAAAAATAGAGATAACAGTAACCAGCTCTCACCTGCATCAGCTGTCGTCCCATTGATCATCGAGCTGCTCGAGCTGGCGCCAGCTCTCCATGTCCACTCATCCCTGCCATGTGCAAAGTGGCCCAATCGTAGATTCTCCACATTCGAGGAGCACAAAAATCGTCCGTTCCTTTCGTTTATCGTTCGTTCAGGGCTTTTGCGAAGAAGTCTGCCTCGTTGGTAGATGCCTTGGTGTTCTTGCGACATTTCACGGAGTTCTGCCTCCCGAGGCTCTCTCGTCCACCGCTAATTTGGTGACTCACGAGGAATAGAAAGATCTGTAGATGTGCTTTTAGAAATTTTGTCGAAGGAATGAATGAACGATGAAATTTGATATTGAAAATTTCAAACGCATAAATGAACTATTAGGTTGTAACGAAATAAATGGCACTGAACCACTGTAAATTTAAACAGTTAATATCTCGGCATGTAGGCAAGTTTATTAATCGAAATAAAAACCTTCTGATTCTACACGTCTTTGCCAACGTGACCCAAGCTTTTTTGTCCCAGTAGCATAAAAATCAGAAGTTCTGGAATTGACGAAATCTTCGAAGGCACTTTCGGCATCCTGTTGGTATTTGAACATTTTCCCTACCAAGAAGTCGCCAAGATGCTTGAAGAAATGGTAGTCTGTTGGGGAGAGGTCGGGAGAAAACGGAGGATGTGGTAGAGTTTCAATGCTCAGCTCATTCAATTTCTGCAACGTCATTCGTGCTACATGGGGCGAGCATTGTCGTGCAGAAGGAGAACTCGCCTTCGGTTTACCAAGGCCGGCCGGATATCCTTCAACTTTTTCATCATTTCTTCAATTTCAATGCAGTACTTCTCTGCCGTGATGGAGCTGCCCGGCATCTGAAGGAAATTGGAAAGACCAAGAAGCTGGAAAGATGGGTGCCTCACGAGCACCAAAAGAAAGTAATGGTGACAGTGATTCACCACAGCTTCCTCCTTCCCGGTGAATCCATGATGGATTCACCGGGAAGGAGGAAGCTGTGGTGAATAAATCCTAGCGAACACCACCATACTGTCACCATTACTTTCTTTTGGTGCTCGTGAGGCACCCATCTTTCCAGCTTCTTGGTCTTTCCAATTTCCTTCAGATGCCGGGCAGCTGTGTTGTGACTGAAGCTATCTCCCTGGTACCTTTGTGTGGATCCTCCTCTACCACATCTCTCAGCTTGTCCTCATCAACATTACTATGCCTCCCATGAATTTCATGTTCTTCCAAGCTCTCATCTCCATTCCGGAACTTCTGATACCAACGATACGCCGTCCGAATTGTGGAACATCCTTGACCGAATGCGGCGTTGATCTTCTCGTCCGCCTCCTTAGCTGTAGTGCCCAGCTTGAATTCATACAAGTAAATGCCTCGGATTACCCTTTTGTCCATCTGCAAAAAAGTCAATAAAACTCTAAAGTTTCCCCACTTTTACATAAAGTTTGGTACTCACCGGTAGAGCAAAGTTTGCGCTTCTAAATGATACGCCACATGTTACGGTTTGTTCTTGATCAAACGCGTAAAGACGCGCCAAAAAATGGCGCGAGCCAGTGCCATTTAATTCGTTACAACCTAATACATAATGTATTCGATGTCGAAAAATTTCAAACGAATGAACTAGCGAATTTACGGATCTATCCTAGTCGGGGGGGGAGGGAGCATTTATCTAAAAAGTATGTAAAAAATCGACTTGAGAGTTTCCGAGCGACTCCTGGAAAACACGATAGAACATAAAAGAAAAGAAAAAACGAGCGAACAAATAAAAAAATCAAATCGCCGCGGTTTATACTGTCTCGACGGGCAAAGAGCAACGCAATGAAGGCATGCTGTGTGCTGACCACCGCCTGACATGTTATAACCAGGATCTAACATGGTGAGGAGGGCACATAACTTCGCCTCCTTACAACCGCGGCGAAGACAAATGTAAGTTTTTCGCTTTTTTTCTTCGTGAAGTTTCTAAATTTATGCTCTATCGTGTTCTCCAGGAGCCGCTCGATAAGTCTCAAGTCGATTTGTTAGTACTCTTTAGATATCTGCCCCCCCCCCGACTAGGAACGAGCGAATTTACTCGCTCATCAAATTTTTCGTTTGATCGAAAATCGAGTAGGCCTCATTTTTGTTTACCCGAATAAACGTATAGTCGAACAAGCTGTTCGAATCAGGTTCTGTGCTAGAAGATTTCAAGTTTATTCGACATTCGAACAAAATTATTCGAGTTTCGAATAAAGTTAAAATGTTCAAATTTCGAGGCAAATTCGAGTATGGCTCTCTTTCGATGTTCGAATTCGAACGAATATTTGAAAATCTAGAAAAATCGAATTATTTATTCGACTATTCCAGTACTTGTTCGATTATATTCGTTCGAGCCCAACTATAGAAAGTTCCATGGAAAGAAGTGGCCGCAAAAGCCAGATATCTCAATTTTCTACACGAATTGACTTTGACCTTAGTGTGATTTGTATTGATGTTTGCGTCATGATTCCGCCTCTTCGCTGAGAGCTAATTCTCTTCTTTGCTCAATGGCTTACCCTTCACCGTGCACCTTTTACAAGATGGCTGTCACACTTTCCAACACCTTAAATTTCAACTGAGCTAGAGCAATCGTGATTTTATAACTACTCTCATCTTGGGCACGTGTAGCGCAGTAGGAGGAGGTACCGACTGTCGCGTGCACCTGACACCTGGTTCCTGGTTCGAATTTCCCATCCAGGGCAACCAAGCATTCCATCTCTCCGGAGTCGGTGAATTGGTGCCAGACTTCCCTGGGAAGGATAAAGCGCTGACTTGTACATCGGCTGGCCACCACAAGTCCTTGTATGGCCGAATACGCATTCAAATCGCCTCCACGACATCCCGTAGAAGTAGAATGCGTGGCGCATCCCAAAAGGGATTTATTAACACCGTCTTTTATCTTTATTAACCTTATCACCCTAATCTATTGTCCCATTATCTCCATCCGTCCTTGTCGTGTACCAGAATAGTTCGGTGGACGGTGCTACTTGTTTGAAGGACATGCAGAATGTCATATCTTCCATTCAGGACATTCACGACCCGACGAAGGACGCGGCCGGAATTAACACTGCATGTTCTCACATCCTCCAGAGTTCAGGAGAGTGCGGTTCTTGTGCAACGACTGTCAGCGAGACGTATCACGTGGGCGACCCACCTAATTATCGACGACTTGGCCCATGCGACAGCGTTTCTGCTCCTCGAACTTGCGTTGATCGTATTACTCCGAGCATCTGAAAATAAATATCTTAATTGGAATTATATGTAAGAAATATAAATACTTGACAGAGTTGAACTATGTCTTATTACATGCTCGCCTTGTTCAATGAAGAGCCAGGGAGGAGCATAAAACAAAGGTTCGTCTAAAGAAAGTGGCCAAATGAACCTTCTCCTGTTCTTTCCATATTTATGAAAATGCCTGTCGTCTCTCCATTGATCTTGTCATTCTCCTCTGTTGTTGTCGTACAGTTATTTCTTTCCTTTTCCCTTTTTTTCACTTTCCTTTTATTTTCAATTAATGAATCTGGCCTCGAGGATGGCGCTGAGGAGCTTCACGGATAAGGTATCCCACTGCTTGAAAGAACTAATACAAGGCAAGCTCACAGCTTAACGATATCGAGCTACGAAAAAGTAGGCTGCTGAACGTCCATCCGTTGTCGTCAGCAGCATTCAAATCCGATTTCCTTCGAAAATCGTCAGCTAGGAAGAGCGTTGTTCTATAGCCTGTGCCTCAAGATCTTGCAAGCGTTCTAACGGCAACTCAACACTTCAAGGTTGTTCTTGAGCTTTCCCTGGGGCCAGAATGACCAACCGCTTACCTCCCTCTAACGGTGAAAATACCGCCAAACCCCCTGATATAACATTCATCAGCATCAGGTTTAGCGGTATTTTCACCGTTAGAGGGGGGTAAGCGGTTGATGGATCTGGCCCCTGATGTTAACTGTGTACTTGAGAACCTACCTACTAGGAATACCGATAGGGAATGTACTGATATCTTCTTTAGTCATATTTGTCCCCAAGTAAGGTTTACATTTTTCTTTCTTTAATTTAGTCGTTTCTAAAAAAGAAGAAAAAGAACAAAGAAAGGAAGTGAGGAGGAGGAGGACAAACGTCTGCAGATACTTAACCACTGACTAATTTTACTTTGGAAATTTAGATAAATGGTTGCTTGTGCTTCTTTAAGCTATACAGCAATTTTTGCCGGATTTCTGTGTTGAGCTAATAGTGTGTTTTGTTTATGGCACGTTATATGATTAACCTAGAATAAATAAATAAATAAATAAATAAATAAATAAATAAACACCTGGACTACACACCTGCTTGTGGTTAGGATCAAGCGTGGGGTTTGACTTTTGCTGAACATTTACAACCACCCTCATTAACTCTATCACAGCTTCATTTTTCTTATCTTTTTTATTTTTTTAGCGCTTTAGGCACCTTTTGTAACCATTAAAAATTCTTTCTTCAGGTAGCCACAACAATATGTAGAGTCGCGCGCAGCTCTGCAAGCTGATGGGACATGTCCTGAACATGGAAATTAATGGTAAAATTTTCCTGGAGCAGTCTTCAAATCAATCAGGACGATTTTTGCCGATTTTAGGAGAATGTCATGGCACGACATTTTTCTACCTGATCGAGCGATATCCTGATCTTAAACTATCACCTGTATCACTTGTTGTCCCGTTGATCATCGAATGGCTCAAGCGGGCGCCAGCAGCGTCTCCATTAGTCCCTGTCGCGTGCCAGAGTGCTCCAATGAATACTCCTCGCTCGAGGGACACCAAGAGCATTGCATCGTTCTTTCAAGGCTTTACCAAAGAAGTCTCACCAATGCGTTGGTGAGCGTCCTGATGTTCTCTTTACATCCCGCGGAATCCAGTCGGTGACGACTACCGTCCAGCGGGTGTCTGCGAAGCGCATTACGTGGCCGGCCCACCTAATTTTCGACGTCTTGGTCCATACGACAGCGTCTCTGATCTTCGAACGTCGACAACGCTCGGAACTTCGGAGGCCTTCTCCCTTTTGAGTGAGTATTGTCACTCCGAGCATCGTCCTCTCGTTTCCACGCTGCGCAGCACTGATACTAAACTATACTCTATAAAATTTCGATGCTAAAATGGTAACTTAAATGATTAGAGATTAACACGAGTTTTTTAAAGTTTACAAAAACTTTCTGAAGCGCTTTTCGAATCACTTATGTAGACGTAACCGCATGCTTAACTTGTCACGGAGATTTAATAATTTTTTTCTACCTGAAGAAGGAAACGCTAGGAGGTAAATTTCACGAAACAAAATTTCGAGTCCTGAATATTATACAGTGAACAAATCAGGTCCTTCTGCAGCGATCTGCGATATGATTAGGAAGCCGTGTTCAAAATCATCATTTTCATGAAAATAAAATGATTTTCTATCTGATATAGAGGTCCAATTTTCTCATATTCTCAATTTTTACGTCGCAATGCGTATTAGGGAGTGGAGAGATGAACGTGCGGTGTTGTGATGACGACCTTCCTATCCCATTTCTTTTAAAATGGTCCCACATTCCGACTGGATCCTAGAGCTTGAGTGGATTGCACTAAATAAAGCACAACTTGCTATCCTACTAAGAACTGTACATAGAAGAAATGCGCGGCTAGGAGGAAGTCTTCCCTCCAACTCGCATAGCGCCAGTTTTATTTGGTAGAACTTCACCTCTATATGTCATATATTTCAAATAGAAATAATTTACTTCCTAGTCAGGCCTTCGGTTACGATCCATGACCAAATCAAAGACCTCTTCGAAAAATCTTTGCTCACTATAGAAAGTTCTATAAATATTAAAAAACAGTACTTGAATTATCATTATTAATTAACTCGAAATCCTATCAAGTACTGTGTCAAATCAACGTATCGATCGTCCTAGGGTCGGATTCATCAACGACTTACATAACTTTGGCAGAGAATTTACAGAGGGTAGCTCAGATCACGAGGCTTATCGCTCACCATATCGCTTGATAGGCCGCGCTGTCAGGGATTTCGGCTGTAATTTTCTCCGTTAGATCGCTGTAAGTCGTTGATGCCCCAGGTAGAAAAAAGTATGGTGCCATGGCCTTCTGCAAAAAAAGGCAAATATTGAACCGGTGGTGGTTGGCTTGAAAACTCCTCGAATCTTTTTTCAACTATATGACAATGAGCATTCAAAACTTTACAGGATTCAACTACAAATTCATAACGTCTCATCCTTCGAACAAAACTGTACGCGAATCCCACAAAATATAGAAGCCGCCCTTGGAAGGAACAATCTACTAAGAGATGCAAAAATCATCTAAAGAGCTAAAAAAGAGAGACAATTCCCATCCGAAACGAAACACTGCACGACTCCCTTCAATTCTTGAACCTCAAAGCTTGGTTCGCGGTTGCCAAAAGAAACCGGACACAGGCAACGCAGCATTGTATCCTCCTCCGGCAGAACTTGTAAAATTCGCTGACGTCGGAGCCTGGACGGAAACAATAAGAGAATGGAGTTGTTTTAGGTGCAAGAAGCCATTCTAGTAGAGGATTTTAGTAGTAGTTATATCCTGTTTCACTTCTAAGCCCTACGCAAGATAATTACTAAAGTAAAGAAGCGAAAGAACACAATCACTCCCGGAGGATCATCATTAGGGCAGGGAGTGACTGCGATACTAGAATTACCATGTGTTGTGTTTTTATACACAAAGATGTGTTTTTATACACAAAAATTAAGGTCAAAAGGACGGGAATTGCCTACGGGACCTGATCGTAGAGAGGTCGAGCTGAGTAGGAAGGTCGAATGCCTGTAGCAATATGTATATTCGTATAAAGTCACTGTTTCTACGAAAAAGCATGCAATTAATATACCTGGGCCAGAGGCAAAAACTAAATCACAAAATAAAAGGATATGAAGTCACATGGACAGTTGGTTGATAAGTTGCTTAAC
This sequence comes from Heligmosomoides polygyrus bakeri, assembly GCA_947359475.1. Taxonomy (NCBI): domain Eukaryota; kingdom Metazoa; phylum Nematoda; class Chromadorea; order Rhabditida; family Heligmosomidae; genus Heligmosomoides; species Heligmosomoides polygyrus. The sequence goes on along the minus strand of OX375869.1, from coordinate 90,772,545 downwards.
GAACCGATATTTTTAAAAGAATCTACAAGTCCGCATTTATAAGCGATACTTTTTTATTTAAGCATACCTTTAACTATGGCTTGAAGAATTAGATCTTTGCTGTACTGCAATTGAAGCAAGGAGGTAATCAAATTGCAAAGTCTACCAAAAGTTGTCTTTTTTGGAGCAGCATCGTGATATTCGTAAAGTTTCTGTTAAAATTATTCCACTTTTAAGGGAATTGCTAGTATACGAACTATTATGAGGAAATCTGACTACGCTAAAAGGAAAATAATCCTTGCATCAACATGATGGCCTGAACCACAAATATTTGCAACAGAATACTGAGAAACCGTAGAAACGTGAGCACCGAAGGAGGGGGGAGAAGGGTGGAACATGGCTAGAAAAGCGAAACGAACACTAATAGGGTCGCCTCCACCGATTAGGAAATTGGGCAACCTCGTCCTCTCGTGGGATACTTTAGTGCGTGTGTCGTCCTTGCCTTCAATACATTTTCGATAAGCCTCAAATGGTTGCTACCGATGTTGTATGCTGCTATACTGAGGTTTTATTTCGATCAAAGATCTAGCGCCAGGCGAGACTCGAACCAGCCCACTCCTTATTGGGCAGGATGCTCTACGCCATTGCACCACCGATACTGATTAATTCGAGCACAACATCCACGGACCCATCAGCCCTCACCCCGTATATCGGGAAGAGCCCGCCGATGATATCAGCATGAAAACATTTAAGCCGACATTCTTGATAAAAAATGACTTACCCTAAGCGGCTGTTATAATTTCTATCAAAACCTCCAGGGGCTAGATTTACCAACGACTTACAGCAATAAGGATAAGGATAGAGGACGGCGTTACTCAATCCCTTTTGGGATCGGCCACGCATTCTACTTCTACGGGATGTCGTGGAAGCGATATGAATGCGTATTTGGCCATACAATGACTTGCGGTGTCCAGCCGATGAACAAGTCAGCGCTTTATCCTTCCCAGACAAGTCTGGTACCAATTCAACGACACCGGAGGGATGGAAGGCTTGTTGAGGTTGACCTGAGCGGGAAATCCGAACCAGGAACCTGGTATCGGGTGCAGGCGACAGTCGGCGCCTCCTCCGACGGCGCTACACGCTCCCCTTACAGCAATATAACGGAGAAAGTACAGTCGCTTGACACGCCGGGCTATCAGGGATTTCGGCTGTATTTTCTTCTTAAACTGCTGGAAGTTGATGACGAATCCAGCCCAGATTAACTGGTTTCATATCGATATCAGCGGCCGGCTCATCCCAATAGACGGCTGAGCACTACAGTGCGTTTCAAAAGTATAAGGTCACCTTTAACTTTTGAAAATTCCGCCTTTTTAACGACACTTCGCGGTAAGGGGCTTCTTCCACTGAATTCTTCGTGGTCGAGATCCATACCTGAAAATGAATCAGAAACCTCTCTTGGATACAAAACTTTTTAAGAAGAAATCATTGGTTTTCCACTGTTTCAAATGTATAAGGCCACTAACGATGCTGGTGTGTTATACCTGTAATTTTTTGCCCTGTCAAACCAACACTGCTCTACGTAGAGTTTACTATTATCTACTACCTTGATGCCAACATGTCGCGTGGTACCCGGCTGTCTGTCGAGGAACAAGTTCAAGTTCAAGCTCTATATCAGGCAGGACAGACACTCCACTCTTAAAATCGCCGCCGAACTTTGTCGATCCAGATGCGCTGTGTCAAACTACATGAAGTTCCTGTTGGCTATGGAAGAAAGTCAGCGTCTGGAAGACCTCCTGTGCGCCCTGGACAAGATGTTCGACACATTCAGCGGCTCTTATCAAACTCGACGGCTTCGATCAGCCAAGTTAAGGCGGACTTATCGTTGGATGCATCGCGGGCGGCCATCTGGAAAGCAGCCAGACAGAGCGGCAACATTGTCCGTGAGTCGATGAAGAGGGCTCCGAGGCTGACTGATCGCCACATGGCCGAGCGTCTTCAATTTGCGCGTAGAAATATCAGGACTGTTTGGAACACGGTACGCTTTTTCACTATGAAATTCCTCCCACTTGAACGAGTCCGGTGCTTTCAGGTAGTCTTCACCGACGAAACGAAGTTTAATTTGGACGCCCCGATGGATTTCACTGTTACTGGCGGGGTTTGCGGAAGGATCCATTCGCCTTCTGCAGACGTAATTTCGGTGGTGGCTCCCAGATGGTCTGGGGAGCCATCTGTAGCTCAGGTGTCCTTCGGTTTGCATTTATCACAAGTCGAATGAACTCACAGGATAACCAGAATATTCGAGATCATCTACTACCATTTCTTCGCGTACATCGTACACAAGAATTCACTTTTACGCAAAGTAATGCTCCGTTACATGCCCGTAGGTCAATCATCCTGTGGTTGAACTCCAAAAATATCCGCGTGCTAGACTGACAGCCTGTTCACCGGACCTGAACCCGATTGAGAACATCTGGGGATCATTGTGCGACAGATATATGCCAATGGAAAGCAATTTAACAACGTCGAGGAACCGCGTAGAACGATCGAGGCGGCGTGGAACCATTTGGACCCTTATCCTGAAGAACTTGGTTGAAAGTACGCCAGACAGAATTTTTGAACCTATTTCCAATCACTGGATATGAATATGTCCAAAACGCGATTTATGTCAACCAGTGGTGTAACACGGGACTCGTAAAGTTAAATGGAGTCGCTCTACAACAGGTCGACTCCTACGTCTATCTGGGAAGAGAGCTGAACATGGATAACGACCTCGCTCCTGAAATCGCCCGCAGGAGACGCGCAGCATGGGCAGCCTTCAGTTCGATTCGCGAAGTCACCGATCAGGTCAAGGATGCCGGCCTCAGGGCCTCGATAATAACGCCTCTGTACTGCCTGCGATGTGTTACGCGACGGAAACCTGGCCCGACAACAAGACAATCGCCAGAGCAATGCAAACTACGCATCGTGCACTGGAGAGATGTCTTCTGAAGACAAGCCTTCGTCAGCAATGGCAAGATGTGTTACGCGACGGAAACCTGGCCCGACAACAAGACAATCGCCAGAGCAATGCAAACTACGCATCGTGCACTGGAGAGATGTCTTCTAAAGACAAGCCTTCGTCAGCAATGGCAAGAAGGCCTATGAAGCTCGGAGCTACGGGAGAAGTCGCAATTAGCAGACCCGCTGCAGTACATGAAGAAGTCCAAATATCGCTGGGCCGGACACCTGCTTCGACGAAAGGACGATAGATGGAGTCTCCGTGTCACAGAATGGCTCCCGAGAGACCATAAGAGACCACTGGGACGACCGCCAACGCGATGGGCAGACTCATTCTCAAGATCTTTCAAAGAGCGGAGTCTACCTCACTGGATGCAAGCAGCCAGAGATCGAGCGGTCTGGAAGAGTTGTGGTCCCCGCTGAGAAGACCTCCAGCCGAAGGAAGGACCATCAAAGTATCAAAGTATTTCCAATCACGGCAGACCTGTCAATTATTAACTTGTATTTGTAACTGCTGATTATTGATTGTAAAAAATGGAAGTGTCTCTGTGGTGGGCTTGTACTTTTGAAACAGTGGAAAACCAACAATTTCTTCATAAAAACTTTTGAATCCAAGAGGCATTTTTTATTCATTTTCAGGTTTCGTTTTCGACTACGGCGAATACGGTGGAAGAAGCCTCTTACAGCGAAATGTCGTAAGAAAGGCAAAATTTACAAAATCAGGCCTTATACTTTTGAAGCGCACTGTAATTGTTCCAATGGGCCGACGTGAAGATTGTGTTCGAGTGTAATGGCGTAGTATGTGTGGGTTCGAGTTCCGCTGAGTTCTGATCGCAACAAAACATCGCTATAACGGCTCCATACTACATCCTCAACTGTGTGTTAATCTCCTCTGGACGTCCTTTCGTGAACACATCTAGAATTGAAAGCCAACTCTTGAACTCTGATGAACTCTGGCGGTACAGTCAATCAGTTGTATGAAACGCTGCTTGCAGTTCTTCATCATACAATTCAATTGTATGTGCCTTTACGAAAACTCAACGCAGAGGAGAAGGGTCTTCCTGAGCATCTGAGAAGACTAAGCCGTCGTCGTCTCAACTGCTGGAAGAAGGCATCTGCTACAGGAAGTCAACAAGACTGGTCTTTATACGAGTCCTTGTCATGCAAACTTGGCAAGGCACTTCATCGTTACAACTTGTATCTCGAAAGGAGGATAACTTTATCTAGGGACAAAAAGGCTTTCTATAAGTTTATGAGTTCGCATTCAGGTAAGGACAATGCAATTCCTAACTTACTCGGTTCTAATGGAGAGTTTATTTCAACGGACAAGGATAAAGCTGACCTAATGGCTGAAGCGTTTCAGAAGGTTTACAACAGGAATCAGATTGAAGGGGACAGCACATTAGTCAATAACATTAACGAATTGCCTCGTTTTCCCCAAATGAGCTCTACTCTATGAGATTGCTGACACTTTGTCCAAATGGGAAAACTCTTTCTCAGTATCACCGGACTTCATTCCTATCAGTTTTATAAAGAAGGTTGTTCAGTACATAGCTTATCCTCTAGAACACATTTTCAATCTCAGTTATATGAGATCGGAAGTTCCAGTTAGGTGGAAACATGCGTTTGTAACTCCCATTTCAAAGAAACCTCCTTTAAACGATCCTATGAACTACAGACCCGTTAGCATTACCTCAGTATTTGCAAAAGCTTTCGAAAAGATACTTAAGAAGCACATATTGTCGCATCTTGAAACCCACAAGGTGATCTCCAGCGAACAGCATGGCTTTATTAAAGGTCGATCGGTGGAAACAGCTGTGCTTACGTCACTGAACGACTGGTCGAAGGCTGCTGAAGAGAAAAAACACACTGATGTTGTATTTTTTGACTTCTCAAAGGCTTTTGATAAAGTACCCGTAAACAAATTAATTATCAAAATGAAGGCAGTGGGAATTCATCCCTTGATCATTGATTGGCTTCGACAGTTTTTATCACTAAGAACGTACCAGGTAAAGGTTAGGGGTCAATACTCTGAGGTCTTTACTGCATTCAGCGGTGTACCTCAAGGAGGTGTGTTGTCTCCGATCTTATTCCTGTTGTACACCTATGAACTCCCAGGCTACGTTAAAAATTTAGGGGTTACGTGCAAAATGTACGCCGATGATGTCAAAATTTACAAGAAAATTGAGCACGACGGAGATTCTAACTGCCTTCAGTCAGCAATTGATTTCATCAGTTGTTGGGCAGTAAAATGGGAACTACCAATCGCCTCTGAGAAGACTCACTTTCTGACGATCGGGTCTAGAGGCCATACTACGGTGCCGTCATATAGGATCAATGACAAAGTTTTAAAGGAAGTCCAAGAAGCTCGTGATTTAGGCTTCCTTATCACGAGTAACCTGTCCTTTTCCAGTCATTGCAGGCTCTTGGTGAATAAAGCTAACTGTCGCATTTACAATCTTTTCAAAGTTCTAAAATCAAACCTACCAGAGGTCTACTTAAGAGCTTACAAAACCTACGTTCGTCCAGTTGTGGAATCTGGAATAGTCGTGTTCAATCCGACGAAAAAGAGGGACATCGACCTTTTAGAGAGCGTACAAAACAATTTTACTAGAAAGCTTATGATGAGGTGTTTCTCGGTGGATTATAGTTTGATACCGCGTGGTCAGGAACGTTCTGTTCGCTTTCGTCTTCCTTCACTGGAAAATAGGAGGAAAATCTCAGATCTGGTCATGATGTACAAAATACTTTCTGGTAAGGTGTCCATCGACCCAGTTATCTTTTTTGGAGATGTGCTGACGGGGACCGTTAGAGGAAATCTTAAGCTTCGAGTTCCGATTGCTAAGTCACGGATAAGATCTGACTTTCTGACCTACAGGATTCTTAAGGAATTCAATTTGTTGATTGGGAAGTATGCTGACCTGGAGGAGCTGTCTGTGCAAGCCTGTAAACGTCCTATTGCTTGTTGAACTCCAAGATTATGATCTAGTGATTTCTCTGTTGACGGTTGCGTAATTGTCATTACTATTCCTATTTTTAGACAGGAGTTTGTTCGTTTGTTCTCTTTGTATTGCTATGTTCGCTTACGCTAGACTATGTTCTATGCCTGAAATAAATAAAATAAAAATAAATAAAACTCTTAAGGCTTTCCCCAACAGAAGGAAAGACGTGGAACTTGAAAGGTTTATTCGTTAACACTAGAATGACTTGAGAACACGATTTCTACGGGAACCGCCTGGTTTATTCAGGACGCTTTTACACGAACAACATTGGGAAACAACTGAACGAACTCCGGCTTATTCAAACACATAACCCGCGATAATAAGTGGCTGCTGAGTTTCTAGGAAACGCTACACGGAGTCGCTTTTCTCGTGAACAGGAGAATTCCCATGCTCAATATCAACATCAGAAAACAACAAGAACAACAACTGCAATTTCAAAATACAAGAGACAAAATTACGCCGAACTTTTCCCATTCAAACCGTTCAACAGACAGTCCATCAACTGCGCCATTTTCCGTTTCGCTGCCGGCTCTGTCATTTCTCTGAGCGACGATGCAACGAATGCACCTGAAAACGATGAGGTTACCCGCCTCATTGTACACGTGAAAGGACGATTAAGAGGACAAAAGTTTGCGGTTGCCAATTCCCTCATGGAATGCGCCATGCACTGTACTTCTGCAAAAAATCGTGAAGACAGGCAGCCCACGCCTGAACGAGTTTTTACCCGTTTGACCTAGGCCCCTCTCGTTGCAACTTGCATAACACGTACGTACGCGTCAGTTTGCGTACAATGTGGGAAATTCCACGTCACCATATCCTACTGCTACGCTCAAGTCGGTCGAAGTCCATGGGCTGCCTCCCCCCACCGTTCTATTATTGCGCCGACAAAATTAAGACAAACGTCGCCCATACCATGACTTCGGGTTCTAAAACTGCGCGCGCTACACCCACCATTAGAAATTGTAAAGCCTTACCGTATCTGTCGTACTTGTCCATACTCGCTGCTGAAAGCCTGTCACGTAAAGACGACGTGATGTCCCTGATCATATCCAGACCTAAGCAATCAGACCTTAAGTTAAATAACGACCACTCCACACCATTTCCTCTTCCAATTTCACTTTTGTGATCGAACTGGACAGTTTTGACGCCAAAATAAGAACACTGCATGACAGTCAACAGAAACTGTAGTGCAAAATTCAACTGCTAGTGTTCTTGTCATAGCCGTTCAGCAAGTTTATTATCCAGTTTTTTACTCGGCTTAGTTTCAGTGAGTTTCGTCTTCTTCAGAGACTGGAATAGTTCGAAAGATCTTCAGGGTGGTCCACATGAATCGGGAAGATCTACAGGGTGGTTCACATGAAGTGTTACGAGCTACAGAAAGCCTGTTTTCGGAAATTTCTTGATTTTTTGTGCTTTGATGTGGTGTTATTCGTGTTCACCGTGTCATTTAGTCCACCTATGGTCAGTCTTATTCTCCGTTTCTAGGTAAAAATGGCTTCGCTTGAGGATCGTTCTACAGTAGTCACTATGTTCAAACGCTGGGCGTCCGTGTCACGATTTCTCAAGACGCTCAAAGTGCATGGGATGCAATCGGAAGCAAATACAACACATTATCAAACGCTTCGAAGAGACTGGGGAGGTCAAAAATTGCCCGAGAGGAAGACCGCGACGAGCTGCAACGACTTCTGCCCTTCGAAAGGACGTCAAAAATAAACTACACCGAAATCCTGAAGAAAAGCATCAGGAAGCTAGCTAAGGAGCATAACGTAAGTCGTTTAACTATGCTACGACTGATCAGGGATGATCTGGGATTGTAATTCTACAAATCACTGAAGGACGGACCTCACTGAGGAAATGAAGGCCTCAAGATGGGAAAAATGCAGAAAGATGAAGGCCCTTACGCGCGGTGACAAGCTTCACCCGATTCTGTTCACGGACCAGATGTTTGCTGTCGAACTACTCCAAAATGCTCAGAATCAACTAAAACTGCTGCCAAAAGGATCTCCATGAGCTGCCAAGGTTGGAAGAGTTGTTTTTCCACACTCCTTGATGGTATGTGCTGGAATATCGGGCCTGAACAACACCAAGCTTGCTTTTATTCAAAAAGAAGTTAAGATCAATGCCGAAATCTACCGGAAGGAAATCCTGGAGAACGTGGTGATAACTTCGGCACAAGAAAATGCTAACGATATCCACCGGACTTTCCAGCAAAACTGGGCACCAGCTCACGGTGGGAATTGCTTGAGACCAATCTTCCGAATTTGTGGTCGAAGGGGGTTTGACCTTCAAACTAGCTCTATCACAACCCTACGGATTTCGCCATCTGGTCAGCCCTGGAGCAAACAGCCTGCTCTTTCAGAAACAGTTCACTGAACTCGCTGAAAAGAGCCCTGGTGAAGGCGTAGGACGAAATTTCACAGGAAATGATCGCGCTCATCCTCATGAATTGCCGAAAGAGATTGAACGCTTGCGCTGAAGCCAAAGGAGCTCATTTTGAATGTGATATATGAGGTTTTATGTGGAATGTTCTTGTCTTTCGAATGATTGTACGTCTTTCTTATTTGAGTTGGTTTGTGCAAAGTTGTAAATAGTTTTCTGCGTAACTATTCATGTGGACCACCCTGTACAACACTACCGTTTCCGAGTATTCCAGGCTCTGAGGTGGGCGAAACTCGCCGAAACGTAAGCCAAATAAAAAACTGGATGATCTATGGTTCGCAGCTGACTGTAGGTCTCAACAAAATTTAACGATTTACCGGAAATTTAACGAAAAATTATCTTTGTGAACGGCCGTAACAAGAACACTAACAGTTGAACTACGCTATGCAAAGATTCATCGATAGACGAACTTGGACAGTTTTTCACGGTGTAGTGCGAAGAATTATGACGTTGTTTGAATGGACATAAGATCCTTATCCTTTAAGCTTTCTGTGTTTATGGTTACCTCAAAGAGAACTACAAATTCTCCATCACACCACAAATAGATCGCGCCATATACCCTTTCAGTATGTCGCGTCCCTTAGCTGATTGATACTGTTCGGAATGCGTTCTACTTAACCGCACAGTGAAGAAATGGTTTTTTTTTTTGCGATCTTTTCTGCTGACCATGGACATGAAAGCAAGCCCAACTGAGCAGCACCTATACTTCTAAGGCCTACGTTATACTTCGTCGACGCTGCTGTCGGCGATGTCGGCGGCAGTGTTGAGCGGATGCTATTCAGAGCGTAGCAGCCCGCGCAACACTGTCGCCGACGTCGCCGACAGCAGCGTCGCCGAAGTATAACATAGGCCTAACCAAAGAAACGTCACTGAAGTGTTGTGTCGCTACGAAAGTAGGCGAGATTGACTGTGGTTCCGAAGCCCAGCTAGCTAGTACCTTGGACGGACCTTCCTTTCGAGACCTTCCATGCAGAGCCACCACAAACGGCGAAAATATTGTGCCAATAATCATACTAATTTCGTAGAAAGTGTCTTATATAGACGCATCGTTACGATAAAACCTGAGTTCCTTGAATAGTGGTGCCTAGAAGTAGCATACCGGACCAACAGACAGCATCAGTAAGGCACAAACCGGTGAGATGGTGGACATTCTACAACCAAGGGTGTGCTGAGAACCAATCATTCACAAATGTTCTAGACAAGACAATGTTCTAGACACGGCGTGATTCGTTTATCTAACAGACACTATGCAGGGTTGCTCAAAAAATGTATACACTGTTTGAAAGGTGATAACTTTGCTCACAATAAAGGCACTGGAGAAGTTCGAGGCTCATATGAAAGCTTAAGAGAATAGAAATCCTTCGACATAGGAGCATCATGCATCGCGCCATGCACTTGTCTGAAGTTTAGGAGCATCATGCATCGCGCCATGCACTCGTCTGAAGTTTTGCATTTTACACTCGATTGATTGTTTTACTTGAATACTTGTTATAATTTCTTAACAAAATTGGCTGTATCGATTGATTTTTACTACATTTATAGTTTAAAGCTTGAAAACACAGTACTTCTTGCGAAACATACAGAGCATCCTAAAAAACTGGAGGTATTATTTGAAAAGTTCTAACATTGCCGCTATCAAAGCTTTTGAAGAAGTTTGAGAATCACACAAAAGCGCAGAATAACAAGATTTCTACGGCGTGTAACTAGTCAAGATTGCGCCATGCAACCGTCTGAAACTTTGCATTTCAGACACGATTTGTGCGTGGGCTGAATGCTTGTTACAATCTTCCTACTACTTGGCCAGATTGATCTGTGCTGTGCTTCTTTTAAAGGTGAGAACTTCACAATCACAGGGAAGATACGTGACATGCGAGTTTATTGATTGCACAATTTATTAAATGAGAGCCGGAGCCCCACTTTCCAAGACTGGTTGATCAGCATAATTGCAGCTACTGAGCATAGAAAAAGAGTAAAATAAGGACGGCACAGGTTACTGACCAAACAGAAACAAGATTGTAACAAGCATTCAACCCATGTAATCAATCGAGTCTGAAATGCAAGTTTTCAGACGGGTGCATGGCGCAATCTTGATTAGTTAGGCGCCACACAAATCTCGTTATTCTGCGCTTTCGTATGAGTCTCAAGCATCTTCAAAAGCGTTACTAGCAGCAATGTTAGAACTTTTCAAACAATACCTCGAGTTTTTTTTTTAGGATACTCTGTTTTTTCGCAAGAAGTAGTGTGTTTTTAAGTTTTAAACTATAAAAGAAGTGAAAATCAATCGAAACGGACACTTTGTGAAGAAATTATAACATGTATTCAAACGAAACACAATCTATCGACTGTAAAATGCTAAATTTCAGACGAATACACGGCGCTTTCCGTGCCGCCCATATGTCAGAAAACTTCTATTTTCTTAGGCTTTCGAATGCGCCGGCGACTTCATTGGTACCTTCACTACGAGGTAAGTTATCACCTTTCAAACAGTGTACTCATACATTTTTTTGAGACACTCTGTACATTGGATCCAATCTAAAATCTTCGGATAATTAAATGATTCCAATAAGGCTAATTTGGCGGACGTCAGATTTAAAGGTTGATTCGGATAAGGGCAATTTCTCGGGCCTTTTTGAATGAATCGGATCGGGATATCCGAGTCGGAAATCCAAAAATGATTCATTTGGATCCAATGTATAATGGAGGACACCGAAGATTTTCTGTGCTTTAAAAAATGCCAAAATACGAAAGATTCCATCAGATTAAATGGTTAAGCAGAGGTACTTTGCTGTCCACGTATAATATATACGAGTTTTCAAGCAATTTTTTAAACAAAATCTTTCCAATTTCCCTAAACCTTGTTCAGCTCGAATCCAAAAGTCCATTCAGTCAAACATTAATACCTGATAAGACCAAAAATCTCTCGACATGAGGTAACCCACATCGAAGGCAACTTTTTGGAGTCCGTCGGTGCAAATTATCTCAATGTCGAGGAATTTCTGATCTAAACAGATATCGGATTTATCCTAGTCGGAAGGGGTATTTCTAGACAAGCGAAACAAATATAAACAGTGTGAAACCTCCCAGCTAGGAAATTGCAAAAAAGCTTCTCTTCTAAGTCACTTCACAATACTGTCCTTGTAAATTAGTCTGCTTTCAGTTTTTTCCGCCATTGTTCAAGAGTCAGTGGACTGCCCCTCCCCACTAGGATACATACCAGATATCAATGCTTGAATGAATGGCTGTCCACGACACTAATCAACAATTGCTTAGAACGACTGAGCAATTCGCGTTGTAGCACTTGAAGTAGATGTTTTCAGAAGGTAACCTTCCACGAAATGATGAAGCATGAGACCAACCTTCTTGAAGCGAGTCATGTTTCTTCTTCTTCGCAGCGAATCCACCGCCGTAACTTCTTTTGCGCGTCGTTTCGGCACCATTAGCCGGACTCTCCTTGTCTCCTCCCATCTCCGTCATCGGCACAAAGTACGCGTCGTTCGCGTCATCTGAAGCCGCTTCTGCACTGGCCACCTCCTCAGCCGCGTCTTCTGGCGTGGCTGAACTTCGCGGACTGTCTACCAGGCTGCTCACCTTCGACTCGTTCTCGACTTGAGGCGACATTTGAACGCTGAAACGGAGAACCATAGATGAATGAGGGCACTCTAGTTACCAAGCAAGCACGAATAGCTTACGATTCGTTCTTTCCGACTTCCAAGAACTCCATGTCCTTCTCGAATATCCACTGCTTTCCCGACACGTTCGGTTGTAGGGCATTCCTCCGTTTCGTGTCTCTTAAAACTTTCCACGCTGCTTTGAGTTCCAACACTAAATATGTCTCTTCAACCCACATTCTGGACTGTAGCTGATAGCAACTTTAAAAATACGGATTGCATTTGAGCACCCATCACTTTAAGAGAAATATTTTACTGTTGCTGTACATAACCCTTCCTTAACAATCTGCACGATTCAAAATAAAATAATTCAAACTTTCGGATACCCTGTCGAGTTTAAATGCTTTCAAGAAACCTAAATGTGATCCCAAAATCTGGTATCATTTCAATAATCGAAATCAGACGGTAAAAAGAAAACGAAAGGTGACCAAGTCAATCGTCTAGCAGGGGCTTTCTCAACCTTAATGGACTGAGTCGTCCAATTATGCCATTTCCACCTGATATTGAACACTTCAACCAACTGGCTGGTATCGAAGACGTAAGCTGTTACAACGATGTTTGGTTGCGATCAAAACTCTAGCACCAGACGGGACTCGAACCTCCTGCTAAATGTTCTACGCCACTACACCACCGGCGCTGTTTGATCCAACATCGACACCTCGTGGGGCCCATCAGCACTTTTCGTATATCAGAATCAGCCAGCCGCTGACATCAGCATGGAACCAGTCAAGCCGAGGGTCTTGGTAGAAATGATTCAAGTTTCTTTAGGCCTCAGGTGAATATAAGCTGTTAGAACGATGTCTGGCTGTGAACAAAAGAAATCTAACATCAGGCGAAATTCGAACCTGTATCTCTTGCTGACCGATCGGCAATGCTCAACGCCTTTACGCCACTAGAGTTTTGATCACAACAAGAACATCGTTGTAACAGTAGCACATGTCTTACACTATGAAACTATGTAGCTGATCGAGATCATTGTTATAAAGTTGTAAAAAATGTTCTAAAGCTATGATTTTTTAAAGTTCTGGTCAAGACCTTTCTCTCAAACCAACGACAAATATTAGGTTTACCAAGCCTTTTCATTAGAAGAAAAAGATCTCTACTCATGATGTTTAAAATACTCACAGGTAGAACTTCTAAACCCACTCAACTTTTTTGACCTTAGACTGACAAGGAGCATGAGAGGAGAGCTCACGAGCCCAAGCAAACTCCTTCACCTACAAAATTTAAGGGAGTTCAGCCACATTTTGAGCGCAAATCAGGAAGTCTTACAAGAAAGGGTTCCCAACTCATTGTGAGGTTTGGGATGTTATTCTGACAGTATGTATGGCCGTGTGTGTGGAGTCCAGAATTACAGTGAGTTTTTGCTCAACGCTTCTTTAAAGGACTGAAAAAGAGGTGCGAAAACTTGTGCGCCACACTCGTCAATCCCAGTGACGCCCGATGAGACGCGCCTCGATGCCGCAGTCGGTAGAAGTGCCGTCTCATAGGAGCACGCTGGCAGGCTTTTGAGTTCGACTCCGCGTACTGCCAATACTTTTGCACATATTAGTTTGCTGCTATTACGCTTTCTCATGATCACAGAAGTCAATTTCAGACCATCACTGCTTACAACAAACCATGGCTGTCCGTCTGCGCCTTCATACATGCTAGTTTTTCAACGATGCGTATCTGCGCCACATTAGGATAAAGGATAAAAGACGGCGTTACTCAATCTCTTCTGGGATGCGCCAGCACATTCTACTTCTACGGGATGTCGTGGAGGCGACATGAATGCGTATTTGGCCATACAATGACTTGCGGTGGCCAGCCGATGAACAACTCAGCGCATTATCCTTCCCAGACAAGTCTGGTACCAATTCAACGACCCCGGAGGGATGGAAGGCTTTGGTTGGCCTGGGCGGGAAATCCGAACCAGGAACCTGGTATCGGGTGCACGCGACAGTCGCGCCTCCTCCGACTGCGCTACACGCGCCCATGCGCCACATTATTTCTTTGGAAATAAGAGATCTTATTCCTCTTCCCTTTTAGTCAACAACTATGGTACAAAACTATGAAACAAGTAAAACACAAGTGCGTGTCACACCAGCAGCATCTTGACAAAGCTAGTGAGGAACAATCTTCTCCCTCCGTGGGTGTAGAGAAGGGTCCTGGGTGAACATTGACAATGAACTGCCACCCACGAAAAAAACTAGCACATATGAGAGCGCAAATAGACAGCCTTGATTTGTTGTAAGCATTGATGACCTAAAATTGACACTTGTGATCATGAGAAAGCGTAATAACAACAAACTAATACGTGCAAAAACATTGGCAGTACACGAACTCGATCTCAAAAGCGCGCCAGTGTGCTCCTATGAGGTGGTACTCCTATCGACTGCGCCAAAGAGACGCGTCTCTTAAGGCGTCATCGGGGTTGATGAGTGTTGCGCACACGTTTTCACACCCCTTTTTCAGGTCTTTAAAAAAGGTTCGGCAAAAACTAACTTTAATTCTGGACTTCGCTCACAAGGCTCTACATCCTGTCAAAATAGCACCACAGCAGCTCGGATGAGTTGGGAACCTTTCCTTGTTAGATCTATCTTCTCAAAGTTCCAAGTTGCTATTCTTAAGTGTACACAGTGTGCCTTCAGTTGTATTTACTTGTTTTTGATAGAATTCGTTGGTATTTTATTAGAAAATTGTATTTTCACGTGTGGCCTTGGCTAACGTCATGAATGAATAAATAAATAAATATACTGAACAGGAGAAGAAGCAAAACAGACACTCACATCCGCCTCGAAAACCGTCACTCTCCAATCTCGTTAATATCCTCGACCAGGCGAGATTCTTCTTGTCCAGTCGATAGTAGTCTCTACACTCGGTGTTCCACAGCATCTCTTCGTCCTTGATTAGAGCGATGAACTGCTTTTTCATGGCGAGATCCATTCTGAAACAGCAACGAGTGAATCCAACAAACCATGAGAAGAACACAGGATAAAACAACACGGAAAGTTGAAGCACGCCACGCCATCCCCATCCAACTCGAAAATCTGCAGATACTTCGCCTTGCGAAACAGGTGTATGTGTGTGTTATTGAGTTGAATAAGTTGTTTTGGAAACTGAACGAAACCATAGTGAGCCGACACTACTATTCCCTACCGTAGAATAGGCATGCAATCAGATTCGCCGCTTTGCGATGTAGTCGGCTGTGCGTCGCCGAATACTGACTCAAGCCATCGCTTCACTGCGGACTCTTTCCTTTTCCTAGAAAACGCAACCTCGTTCACGACCGCCACACTTCTCAGGCATCCAATTATGGCTCTGGAAACGCGCTGTGAGTGCAGCCGGGCTCTGTCGCTGGAGAGTGTAATGTTGCCCAACCTTCAAACTTCAAATGTCCTTATAAACAGGAGCATTACGGTCTCTAACGAGGGAAGGGTTTGAAGCGTATGTCTGAACGGGGGGAGCGAGTCATATAAGGAGAATTCTCCCCCTCAATTGGTGTGAAAATGTGTTTTTTTGCCAAGTCGTTAAACCCAAGGAGTAGGGGGTCCTTGAAGTCACAATGGAATACGGCGCATCACGAGTTTGGGGCCTGCGAAGCCTCTGCCGGCAAGCAGCTCGGAGAGCAGTGGAAAGGGGTTGCTTCATGCGAGGAAGGTCGGGAGTTTGGTTCTTGTGCGCTGCTGCATTTTTGCATTTCAACTGACTGGCTGAGATTTGGAGGATTCTGACGTCTATACCATTTTCAGACGTTTTCTGCGCATTTCCTAGTTGTACGCTGTGGAGAGTACCTTTCATGCGACTTGTTTACTACTGACCGGTTTTTAACCACAACGTCTTCGTCAACTTCAAGTTGATGTGCTTCGAAGTCCTTTAGTATGCTGGCCGTCCGTTCGGCCAGCTTGATTTCTTCCCCAAAAGGTTCCTTGTCAAAAGGTGGGCCATACTTCGGCACAAGCAGGAGGATCACTACTCGAGCACCTTAGACATTGTTGGTGTTAGGTTTTAGAAAATCTTCAGCAGACCTCTGATTTCCAGGTGATAGGCAAAGATGAGGGAAAGAGTGTATCGATCTTCACTATGTGACGACTCGATCCGTTTCTAGGAGTCGTCACATGTTAGGGGTCGTTTAGTGTGCGCGCGACGCCACAATGCCATGTGTAGTGGCCGAATTGATCAATCGCGTCGCTCGATCAATTCGGCTACTACAAATGCATCGCGTCGCGCCTCGCGCGCACACTAAACGACCCCTTACGAAAACTGGGTTCTGTACGATAGCCGAAGACGATCAGCAGAGCGGATTGCCGTCGACGACCGCTCCAGACAACTCTCAAAGCCGAAACTCCACCAGAAAAAGACGATGGTAACCGCGTGGTGGACGGCAGCTGACATGATTTGGTACGACTTTCTGGATCCAGGTAAAAAAACAGCCTTCCTAGAATTTGTCGCATCTCGACTACCCAGTTTTTTTTCGCTGATGGAATTGATCAACTAGTATAGCGTTCGAAAAAGTGTTCTGATTCGAATGGTGCCATTTCGACCGAATCCGATTAGTATGAAGAAGGTCATGATCGTTTGAAGTGGACCAGTAAAAACCACCAGTACTTTCGGCCAACCTAATACGTTATTCCAAGGCCCTACAGACGCAACCGTGACATTTTCACCACTACCCAACACCCTTGCAAAGGCTCGGTTTGAAACATTCGCACCAGGAAACAGGGTCAATTACCATCACCCTGAGCAATCTGTATCTCCTCCATAATCGAAAGAATGAAGAAGGAGGAAAACTAAGATTCAATAAGGGATTATCCTATGAAAAGTGGTTCAGGAGAAGGTTGTAGATTGCACTTGTGGGTTTTTTAATTATATAAAGACATAACACAATAACGTGGTCTACGGTAGGGAAGCATACTGAAATCCAAGACGCGGAATTGTGTAAAAGAAAGCGTCGAAGAGATTAACTCACGCTTCTGTCCGTGCGGTGGCTAGAAAGAGTAGGTGTTTCTCGAACGTCCACGGCTTCGTATTTCCAGTCGTTTTACTCAGTGAATTCTTCCGCCACTGATCCTTCAAATTCTTCCACGTCGTCTTCAGCTCAAGCACTGAAATCGGAAGGTAAAAGGGAGTGGATCAAACTGACGTTCAAAAATATCACGCAGATACTCGCAACTATGGTGTCTATGGAAACGGGCATTTTGCGAGATTTGGCACAATCGAAGAGAAGACTATAAAACGGAAACAGAAAAAAAAACAGGCTTACTTCCGATTTTGTCCATGCAAAACCGCCAAGAAAGCAAAAAAAAAGGTGCAATCCTAGTTGGTGGTGGTCACAATTCAAACAATGTCATAAGAATTGAGGCGTTCAGCATTGAAATACGTTGAATCACTCGGTCCACAGAAAACAAGACTACTAACGAAGTCTAAATAACACAGAAAACGTGGGAATATGTAACATTCAGACCGGGAACCGGACTCGTTAACGACTTACAGCAATTTAACGGAGAAAATCACAGCCGAAATCCC
Source organism: Heligmosomoides polygyrus bakeri (assembly GCA_947359475.1). NCBI lineage: Eukaryota > Metazoa > Nematoda > Chromadorea > Rhabditida > Heligmosomidae > Heligmosomoides > Heligmosomoides polygyrus. The sequence continues at coordinate 90,754,952 of OX375869.1, read as the reverse complement.
TGATGGCGCGGCTTATCAAGCGATATGGTGAGCGATAAGTCGCGTTATCTGAGCTCTTCCCTTACAATTCTCCATTAAAATTACGTAAGTCGTTGATGAATCCGGTCCCAGGTCAAGGCGTTTGCAAATGATTAGGAAGTGAAGTACATTGCCCAGTCTGCGTCCGAAAAGTTAACTGATTAATTGCGTATTTGCTTTAAAAAATTATTTTACTAATGTTACCTGTTTTATCTCCTGCGTTCTCGGCGCAAATGTGGTAAATGTAGTCTCTTACTAGATTTGCACCGAGAGCGGTTCTTTTTAAGTCACCCCCTTCCGACTAGGAACTCAAACTGAGTCTATATGTGCAACTAGGTTAGTGCACCTTGCAATTTTCGGCGCAAATAGGCTCGGAGGGGGTCACCTTGTACTCAGTGGATATTCGCCTTGGTAGGAAGGCGCATTTATGTTCAATTACATCAGATATGGTCTAGCTCTGTTCATCAAAGGGGTAGAACACACCGATGCTGCATAAAAATGCGTATAGTAATAATAACTATACGTTATTATTACTATACGTTCAAAGCATTGTATAGTATGTCCTACAAGGTGACCCCCTCCGAGCCGATTTGCGCCCCATTTTCTATATTGTGTTGGTCATTTATTGTGTTTCGTTATGTGGAAAATCGTTCAGGAGTGATCATCACCAACTAGGATTGCACCAAGAAAAGTTCTTAAGACATAAGAGATAAAAGACGAGATAAGTCCCTTGTCAAAGTCTAGTACCACTATCCATTGCTCCTGGGTTTCCCTAGCAACTCTGACCACCTAATGATGCGCCTGAACGTATAGAGGAACCCAAAATGCGCCTCAAACTACAAAAGAGCACACATTGAGATACACAACTACTGGTAAGAGAGGAAAGCTGCTTTTCAAAACCACTGCTGCGCGTGTTTTCTGAGAAAAGCCAGAACTTAAAACGGGCCTACTTCCGCCATTAAAGCCAGACGCGATCATTTCCTTGTAGACTCGATTCCAGCTCGCAGTCTTCTTATCGATTCGCGTATAGTCCTCGATACCAGTGTTCCATATGGGCTCTTCCTCTTCGACGAGCCTTATTAAACGGCATTTCGCCGCATAGTCCATTCTGAAAGCAAAACTTGGGCTTGCAAGTTGCTCAAATTTCAGTGCGCTCAGCGAAAATTCCGGGAAAACATCGCGAGTTGTCTTTTTGGCTTAAAAACCAAGAGCAAGCAGTAGCACTTATTAATACAGTTTTTTTTTCTCAGAAATATGCTCTCTGCTCTCCAAGAGTTCGGCATGGAAAGGTGCATGGTTGGGTGGCATCAGCGGATCCCGCCATACTTTTATTGGGATCCGTCTATAATCTGCCCATATCTTCGCGACTGAGAGCAGTTAAGTTCGTGGTGGGGAAGCTCGCCAAGTGCTCTGCCTGACTGACGACTAAAAAGCATCCCTTCAATAGTTCAAGCCCTACTGTGCCCGAATGCACGGTCCAACGACTCCCCAGCGGTTTCAGTTCAGTAGAATGCCATTAAGCGAAGAAAGACGAAATTGGCTCCACCTTCGGTAATGAAAGAAGCTTACTAGGGAAGAGCTTCAGGCGTACGTCTAAACGGGTAAAATGAATACCCCTGCGAAAACATCACCCTACAAATGGTAGAAAAGAATGCTTCAGTTTTGGAAATTCCTTGAACCTACCGGGTTAGAGGCTCCGAAAGTCCATTGTGGAATCGCGCAGCCGCAGAAGACAACGCTTTCCAAACATCTAATATGTAGAAAAAAATGTAAATACGTTGAAAGGCACAGAATCAACCACCTGACTCCGTGCCTAAGAAGCAGTATTTTTTTGGTGTTTGGAAGCTATTGCTCTGTGCGACGACACGGTTCCATAGTCAACTTCCAGGGCCCCTAACACGGTAGGTTTTAAGGACTTCGCAAAAACGAAACATACTCTTCTTCTATTTGAAGGGTGGTGATTCCGCAGTGGTGTTCGTTCTCACCGTTCAGACATACGCATGAGATCCTCCCCTGGTTAACGAAGACGGGAAAGTTCAGGGAACAACGGTATTCTTCTGTGACCGGCAGAAGTCCAGATTCATATGGCAGCAAGAGACATTCTGAAGTCGCCCGTATACAAGGATCTATCGCCTCATTCCGTGTGAAGGCGACCTTTCCAAAGAGCAATGGAGGGATAAACACAGATGTAGACACCACCTTCATACCGTTCGAAGGAAAAAAGTGAGGATAAGCCATCCTAACCCAAGAATGCCGTACTGGAGGCGTTGATCATGCACCTGTGCTCGATTCCTTTTTCTGGCGGTAACCCCCGGACTATGATTGCGCCAAGCACTCCACAACCCGTCAGTTTTGTGAGAGCCTGGCTCAGCAGGAGGTAGGAAAGCGCACCGAGTGCGAGAAGCCACTCCTAGTCTCGTATATTTGGCAGAAGACTTCTAAGAAGTATAAAACACTGAAATGTCAGCGGATTACCATCACAAGTCATTCCTATACACTACATACGCAAACTGCCTATTCTGCATCCCCTAGAAGTGGAATGCATGGCGCATCCCAGATTGGAACTGATTAATGCCACCCTTTTACTAATTGCGTAGACCAGACAGAGGACGGCAACCCAACGCTGGACTGGAACTGCACCACTCCAGATCTACATTTCGCAATGCCCTAACCAAGAAGACGTCCTCAGATGATAATATTGAAGATAGAGCATGGACAAGCCTGCGATGGCTCTCAACAACAGGTTCTTTACGCTGTTTATGCCAGAAATCCTAAGAACTCAGAACGATGGAGCGGGAGGCCGTGCACAGCTTGTGCATAGTCTAGAGAGGTGATAGTCCAGCAGTGTGTGAGTCATATGACATGTGTGAGGCGCGCAAAGAATTTCTTTCCTCACTGGCACTAGGAGTCCAAAGATCTTAAACCTCTTCTCCGAAATTCGATGTGAATTTCCATGGAAAATCCCACCAATTCCAGTAAAATGGAGTCCACCCCTCTTTAATACGCGCTTTAAAAGATACGTACAGTTGAGGATGAGGGTGGTAAACCTGTATGAAAAAAGTTAGGTGCAACAAACCTGATCCAACTCTAGAAGATGCGGCATTGTGAGACTTCCAGGGCTTGATTACATCCTATGTCGTTACGTTAAGTCACCACTACATGTTTTGAAGTACGAGCTTTCCGCATCGTATACAGGCATTCGTGACGGGACCATGCAATAGTAGTCGAGTGCACAGCACAGACCCTTGAACTCTGCCTGGCAAGATTGAGAACAGGACCTTGTAGGCAGCAAAAGGAAGGAAGCGAGAATTATCTTGGCTCTATACCTCTGATCTTGCCTCCTGCTCCACCTACAAAAGCGTTTGGATCTATGCTAGTGGTGAGGGAAGGGGTCAGTCTATTTCACTGAACAACGGCAGCAAAATGTTTCACAAAAACCCGCGATCCTAAAGGGTGGGGGCACTTCACTCTATCTGTTCGAGAGAGGTGGTAAAATTGAGAGCAAATGTTGACCTAGGAGGCGGCCTTGTTTTCTAGTTTTTTTAGCCTGGACAAACTACTCTATTTATGTTCATTTTGCTTCACTAACGGTGCTCCTAGGTCATCTGCCTGACTAGAATAGTTCCAACTGTGAAACAAAGACAATATTCTGAAATAAGCTGTGATAGTGTGATTTTGCGAGTTCCTCTTCGGGAGAAGCCTTCCTCAGAAATTCGCAGCGATGACACCTCTCCACTAGGACAGATCCAGAGATACAACCACTCTCTAAGAGAACCACTCTTTGCAATTTCCTAGCTGGGAGAGCCACACTTTTTGTGCCTGTTCCGCTCCACTTTTCTAGCCCCCCCCCCCCCCCCCACCAGGATAGATCGAAGTAGTATTCCGCAGGTGGAGGGGAGAGGGGATTCTTGTAGGGAACTCTGGTAGAAGAAAAGTGGGGAAAAACCTTCACAAAATCACACCTCTTAACACGTATTGGGCCGAAGGTTTCCGCGAATTCCGGTTCTGTATTAACGAATGTTGAAAGAGCCTAAGTAACTACCTTTTTTAAGCAATTATTGTTGACAGCATATTTCTTGCACTGCCTTGTTTTTCTGTGAAACAAATATAATAAATAATAAATAAATAAATAAATAGCCCATCGTACACTGATACCGTCCCCTGGTCTTAAACTACGAGCCTTAAGAGAAAACAACTGGAACTATAATAATCAGACTCAGAGAATCAACGACAGTACTTTAAAGTATTCACTACTAGGGTCGGATTCATCAACGACTTACAAAACTTTAACAGAGAGTTCACAGCGGAAAACTCTGATAACGCAGCTTATCAAGCGATATGGTGAGCGATAAGCCGAGTTATCTGAGTCTTCCGCGTCTTCCGCTGTGAATTCTCTGTTAAAGTTATGTAAGTCGTTGATGAATCCGACCCCTGGCTGTTGACTGACCATAAGTTAGGGTGGTAACGCAGTCGCTGTACACCAACGGTGGGAAACTGTATCTTTGAAGATGACGACAAGGTCGAAACGTCAGGCAACAAAAAAAAAGATAAAATTTCCACCTAAAAACCTCGTTGACAGAAGAATACACAAAGATATATGACTTTACGGAACCTCCAAGCTACTCTTTAACAGTTCATTCGAAAGCAGATATCAGCATAGAACAGAACATTTATTGAGCCAAAGGAAACACAAAATAAGTTAGCAAAAAAGTGCAGGAAAAGTTGGCTTTTTTAAGAATGACAAAAGCAAGATAGAGAAATTATTCGAATGAAAAAGTGATATAAAATCAGCACAAAGGATTACATCTAATGCTGACTTTTAAAGATTAGGTAAAGTGAATTCTTCCTTGGTTTGCATAAAGTGGAAATTGCTCTTTTTCCAAAGCGATTTTGTAGTTCGCCTGCTGAAAAGGAAGAAGCGGAAGAAGAAGAGTATTTACTAGCCAAAGCGCGAACATTTGCACGAAGCATTATGAATTAGACTGGTTCGTATAAGATGGTTTCATGAGAATTTCTTTATTCTAATGGCCTTTTTGCTTTAGCAAAGCTTCTAACTTGCAGTTGAATGCTTTCGGAAGACAGTGAATTAGTACTGGAGGTAGCTCGCTCCAAGTTTTAACAACAACAGTCTTAAAGGAGCTTTGAAAGATTTCGGAATGCGGTTTTTGAGGTTGAATACGAAACCCATCGTCGAATAACCGACGTCTTCTTCCCCTTAGATGCATCAACCGTGTGGCCAAGCTCCATATGATGTTCAGCAATTAGAAGACCTTCGAGGAGAACGAAACGGATGCTGCCTTTCTGTGCTTAGAATAAGAGCGCGAAATTTAAAGCGGACAACTTTTTGAAGAGGTCATCGGGCGAGGCCTTTTTTCTCATTTTCACTTGGCACGTTTTCTCATTACAATACGTTAAAATACATCTCTTCCTTGCTTCTTACATTTCAAGGCTATCAGACCTCCGGTTTGGTTTAGTATCTATGATAATTTTTTCATTTTCATATTTTCACTTGCTTCCATAGTACAGTGTAAGGCTATGAACTCGGCGTAAGTTCACAAAATGAAGCCCACTCTCATTTTCTTACAAAAATTCATGGATTTTGTTCGAAAGTGCTTAAAATGGAGGCGCGGGACTTGAACACATATACAGTATAGCTGTTCAAGGTCTCATCGTGTTTCAACTAAACTCTCAGATGTGGAAGAGACACAGGGCGTATCACTAAACTTGGATCGAAAACTCTTGCTATGAAGAAGAAATAATGGGGTATCAACATCCTCCAGCGACAAAAAACGAGGAGAAAGCCCGACCGGACAACTTCACTCGCTCCGTGTGCAGCCCATGATGCAGTCCTCTCCCATACAGCAGCTAACTACTCAAAGCGCCACTCTCTGTGAAGTAGATAAGAGACGACGACGGATGCCTGACGAGGCTGATCGAAGTGCAAAGAACCTCCTCGTCCTAAGGGCTTAATGACAACTCCAGCCAGTGATACACCACTAGAGGCTAGTACTGCAGTCCAGACTTGAAGTCCCAGTGTGGATGGCAGATGGAGGAGCGTCAGAAGCAGAAGCTGGAAGGTCAGCACTCGAACGGGAGGCCAGCCCGGATCGATAGCTAGTATAAAGGGGCTGCGGCGACGGACGGTGTGGCCGGCCGCCGGCACGGGCGACGCCGCGGCGAGTGCGGCTGCGGCGGCGACGGCGGGAAGGGCACGCACGGTGGCGGCCGCCGGGCAGCCGGCGCGCGGCGGCTGCGCGCGGTCGACCGATATCGATCCCGTCGACTATGGACGGCCGGCGGGGGTGGCCGTCGGGGGCCGACCGCCGCCCAGTCTGGGCGCCCTTTGCCGCCTCGGGATGAGCCGGCGGGGGTCCTCGTCGTCGGGAGGGACGGCCGTTGCGTTGCCTGGTGCCCAGCTAACACTGCGGGGTGTCACGAGCACGCTGAATTGACAGTCTTGGTTCGGTTCTCGCCCCGGCCAGTCAAAGCTTCCCTCTGCACTCAGTCAGTTGCTATCAGACTTGTCTGGGATTGACGACGCACTGACTTGTCTATCGACTGACCACCCCAGGACAGCACATGGATGCATTCAAACTGACTCCCACGACAAGCAGTATGAGTAAAATGCATAGCGTATTCCAGCAAGGGACTGGTCAATGCTGTCCTAGGGCCGGATTTATCAGGCGGAAAGTATGGGTGGAAGTACCGGAGACTAAGACCACCACTCTTCTGCGATGGATGCTAACTTCTACGAAGCGATTCCGTTCAGAGGTAGTTTTTGTGGACGAATAACTAAAAAGGTGAAGGTCTGGGCCCAGATTCACCAAGCAATGGATATAGGTAGAGTTACCGTAAGGGGATCATACCTACTACCAGCAATGGGTAGTGGCTTCGAATCGTATTCATGAAAGGAATCAAGGTTAAGGTACAACTAGGCCTTTCGCGACAACAAATGATCTCACTGGAGCGCCATTTTGTCAGTGAGGCGCGAATGAGTCGCGGATGTACGGATGTACCCACAACGATCGGCGGGTTTTCTCTACCCACTGATATACCCACGATTTGGTGGGTAAGGTTTATCATGAATCGTGGGTATGTCCACATCGTGGGTACGTCTACCCCCTATACCCAGCATACCCATGGGTATGCGCGTTGATGAGTCCGGGCCCTGCTCCAGTTCGCTTTCCCTGACACAAAAGCTGTTCTCAGTGGAGCATACTTTGGCACTATTGTACTTTCACAACTCCAAGGGTCGAGGAGAGGTCGAAAAAAAAAATTTCGCCTATACATCGGCGGTTTATTTGGGGTGCTGATCACGGATCTGAGATCGGTTTTCAAAATTACGGCCGACTGGGGTAGGTTACGGTAGGTGCGGGTGACTAAGGCTGCCAAGGTCATGGTCACCGATTTCGCCCAAACTTCGCCTAGGAGCGTTATTTGGGGTGCTGATCACGCATATGACATCCGTTTTCGTTTTACGCTGGAGTATGTTAGGTTACGGTAGGTGCTACGGGTGAGCACAGTATGCAAGCGGTCCCGCAGCGATCGCCTGAAAATTCGCAAATCAACGGGAAACCATTTTTGCGGGGAACTCTTCGATAGGCGAAGGCTTAATCGAGAGATTGGACGTTGGAAGCACATTGGACGACGGGTTCGGCACGTCTTCTTAACCGCTACGCATATTGGACGACGCGTTCGGCACGTCTTTTGAAATCCCAAGCACATTGGTCGACGTGTTAGACACGTTTCCTGAACCGTTACGCATATTCGACCCCGTAGACCTTACCAGCAAGTCTGTAGATTCCTATAGATTCCATTAGGATTGAATCTGAGAGAGAGAGATACTTCAATTTGAATGTAACGGCTTAAATCCGACAGCCTTCGACCAAAGCAATAGGACAATAACGTTGAAGTGGATGTGATTCCTTTTAAAAAATGTAGATTCTAGGAGGGTTGCATGACCAAAACCGACTGTGTGACACATAAACTCAGTAAGGAACTGGATTTCACAACCCCGGTTCGTAAGAGCAGCTCCAAAGTGCATTTCTTTCGCATTCACTGCTCCCGATTTCGTAACAGCTGTTGTAGAGTGCCTTCCCTTAGCATTCACCGTGAAACAGGGCGTGTCGTGAATGCACAACACACCGCTTACACAATTTTGGATTACGGTAAGTCGGCACTGCTTTTTCCGTAATCTAGATTCTTGTCCTAGCCGAAGTTTGGGCGAAATCGGTGACCATGACCTTAGTCACCCGTACCTACCGTAACCTACTGTACTCCAGCGTAAAACGAAAACCGGATGTCATATTCGTGATCAGCACCCTTAATAACCTCCCTAGCCGAAGTTTGGGCGGAATTTTCTTTTCAACCTCTCTTCGACCCTTGGAGTTGTGAAGTACAATAGTGCCCATACTTTTGTCAAAGGGGCGTGAAATGGTTGTGGGTATGCGGATGTACCCGCGACGATTGGCGGGTTTTCTCAACCCACTGATATACCGACGATTTGACTACATCACGGGTACGTCCACCCCTATACCGCACATACCCGCGGGTAGGAATCCGTGCCCTGGGGCCGTATTCATCAACAATTAAGCCCGTGGGAAAGCGGGGTATAGGGGTAGAGATAAGAATCAGGTATAGGTAAGGTAAGAGTCAGAGATGCAGGCTTCATGGTGGTTATCTCTACCCCCTATACCCGCGGGTTAGTCATTGATGAATCCGGCCCCTGGAAACAGATTCGTCGATGATTAACCCCGAGGGAGTATGCGAGTAGAAGGCAGAAACGGCACATGGTCACTAATTTCGCCCAAACTTCGTCTACACACGTTATCTGGGGTGCTGATCACGGATCTGGCATCCGCTTTTGTTGTTACGCTGGAGCACAGTAGGCTTCGGTAGTGCGGGTGACTAACAAGGGAAGGGTCTGAAGCGTTGTCTGAACCGGGGGAGCGAGTCATATAGGGAGAATCCTCACCCCTCAAATGGTTTGAAAATGTGTTTATTTTTTGCCAAGTCGTTAAACCCAAGGAGTAGGGGGTCACAATGGGATACGGTGCAGCACGCGTTGGGGGTCTTATATGCCCGCGATGCTTCTGCAGCCAGTGGCTCGGAGCGCAGGTGGGTAGAGGATTGGCTCATGCGAGAGAGGTCAGGGGTTTGGCTCTTCTGCGTTGTTGCACTTTTGCATTTCAACTGATTGATAGAGATTTGGGAGATTCTGACGTCTATACAATTTTCAGACGTCAGGTTGTGACGTCGGAGGTGGTTCAAATGAGAAACGAGATGTGCGGATCCCGCAAATTAAGCTAACGACATCGATACACTCTTTCCCTCATGTCTGCCTGTCACCTGGAAATCAGAGGTCTGCTGAAGGTTTTCCAGAACCTAACACCAACAATGTCCGCCGACGGTCGAGTGGTGATCCACCTGCTCACGCTGAAGTGTGGCCCACCTTTAGACAAGGAATCTTCGAGGGAAGAAATCAAGCTGGCCGAACGGATGGCCAGCATACTCAAGGACTTCGAGACACGTCAACTTGAAGTTGACGAAGACGAACAGAAGTGGTGGAAGAAGAAGAGGAAGATTGGGATCCGCAAGATGAACTGATGGACGCGGAGAGGCAAGCAAGCAGTGGGCATATGACAACGTTTTCGGGTGGAACTCTTGTTTCGGAGGAAAGGGTACGTATTCAATTGGATTTCGGTTGCGTGCTCATAACCATGGAGGAAGACACCGCGACTCACTACACAGGCACTTTGTACCTATGTATCACTGGTGCTGAACATTTATCACCATGTTGAATACCGCAGCGTACAGCTGGAAAAATGCGCAGAAAACGTCTGAAAATGGTATAGACGTCAGGATCCCCCAAATCTCTATCAATCAGTTGAAATGCAAAAGTGCAGCAACGCAGAGGAACCAAACCCCTGCCTTCCCTCGCACGAGCCAACCCTCTACCCACCTGCGCTCTGAGCCACTGGCTGCAGTCGCATCGCGGGCCTATAAGACCCCTAAACGCGTGCGGCGCCGTATCCCATTGTGACACTCCTTGGGTTTAGCGACTTGGCAAAAAATAAACACATTTTCAAACCAATTGATGGGTGAGGATTCTCCCTATATGACTCGCTCCCCCGTTCAGACATACGCTTCAGACCCTTCCCTTGTAAGCTCGTGGTCACCGATTTCGCCCAGCTTCGCTCAGTGGGGTAATCTGGGGACTTATATTGCTGTCTCGCAAGTAGACCTATTCCTATCGAGCTTCTATTAAAGCTGCGCATCCTATAAGACGACGGCAGCGAGACCACTTGCATGCTTTGCCACTACCTTATCTGCCCTTTCTGTAAGATGCCAAAATCGTGATCAGCACCCCAAACACCCCCCCCCCCCCTGGGCGAAGCTTCGGCGAAATGTTTTTCGAGCTCCCCTCGACCTGTGGAGTCGTGAGAAAGTACAATTGGCCGGCAGAAAAAAAAACATACCTACGATGTTGCATTCATCATAGTTGGAAGTCCAATCGGACGTTCACCTGATGCTCTCGGCTAGGTCAATAAGCTCCACCGACGCGACTTCGGTCGAAAAAATTTTTTCGCTGAAACTTCGTCTAGGGGGTTATTTGGGGTGCTGATCACGAATCTGACATCCGTTTTTGAAACTGCGGCCGACTACGGTAGGTTGCGTAGCGACGGGTAACTAACAAGGAAAGGTTCCCAACTCAAGGTGAGCTTTTGCGATGCTATTAGGTTGTAACGAAATAAATGGCACTGAACCACTGTAAATTTAAACAGTTAATATCTCGGCTTGTAGGCAAGTTTATTAATCGGAATAAAAACCTGATTCTACACATCTTTGCCAACGTGACACAAGCTTTTTTATCCCAGTAGCATAAAAATCAGAAGTTCTGGAATTGACGAAATCTTCGAAGACACTTTCGGCATCCTGTTGGTATTTGAATATTTTCCTTACCAAGAAGTCGCCAAGATGTTGAAGAAATGGTAGTCTGTTGGGGAGAGGTCGGGAGAAAACGGAGGATGTGGTAGAGTTTCAATGCTCAGCTCATGCAATTTCTGCAACGTCATTCGTGCTACATGGGGGCGAGCATTGTCGTCCAGAAGGAGAACTCGCCTTCGGTTTACCAAGGCCGGCCGGATATCCTTCAACTTTTTCATCATTTCTTCAATTTCAACGCAGTACCTCTCTGCCGTGATGGATTCACCGGGAGGGAGGAAGCTGTGGTGAATAATTCCCAGCGAACACCACCATACTGTCACCATTACTTTCTTTTGGTGCAATTCCGGCTTCGCAAAAACCTTGGGGCTCTCATCGCTGTCCACCCACTGTGCCGATCGTCGCCTGTTGTCGTACATTATCCATTTCTCGTCACAGGTTACGATGCGATCAAGGAATGGGTCCGCTTCGTTTCGTAGAAGCAGTGCGGACGAGATCTCATATCGTCGGTTTCTTTGCTCCTCAGACAGCTCGTGAGGCACCCATCTTTCCAGCTTTTTGGTCTTTCCAATTTCCTTCAGATGCCGGGCAGCTGTGTTGTGACTGACGCCAAGAACCTTCGCTATCTCCCTGGTACCTTTGTGTGGATCCTCCTCTACCACATCTCTCAGCTTGTCCTCATCAACATCACTATGCCTCCCACGACCTTCATGTTCTTCCAAGCTCTCATCTCCATTCCGGAACTTCTGATACCAACGATACGCCGTCCGAATTGTGGAACATCCTTGACCGAATGCGGCGTTGATCTTCTCGTCCGCCTCCTTAGCTGTAGTGCCCAGCTTGAATTCATACAAGTAAATGCCTCGGATTACCTTTTGTCCATCTGCAAAAAAGTCAATAAAGCTCTAAAGTTTTCCCACTTTTACATAGAACATTTGGTACTCGCCGGTAGAGCAAAGTTTGCGCTTCTAAATGATATGCCACATGTTACGGTTTGTTCTTAATCAAACGCGTAAAGACACGCCAAAAAATGGCGCGAGCCAGTGCCATTTAATTCGTTACATCCTAATATTTTGGCAAGATGTAGAGCCTTGTGAGCGGAGTCAAAAACCACGGTTCTTTTTTGCTGAACGCTTTTTTGAAGACCTGAAAAGGAGGTCTGAAAGCGTGCGCGGAACTATCATCATCCCTACGACACTCCACAAGTTGTGCTTCGGCGGTGCAAGTCAAATTTAGACCCTCGATGCTTACAACAAGCCAAGGCTGTCTATTTTCGCCTTCAAAAGTGCTAGTTTTCAACAATGTCTATCTGCACCACCACCATATCTTGCCATATTACCAATAATACCGTAACTGCACACAAATACGCGTACCTTATGGTTGAATATTATGGAACCAGGCCATATCGGTACATAAGTGTGCTAAAAATATCGTTCTCATCTGATCGTGTTGTCGACCAATTACTTTCCACCTTCACACCGGATTTCACTTCCCTGAGGAGAGACATTGCGGTTGCGGACGTCATAGAAGGACTCCTCCTGGACGCCATATATTGAAATGTGGAGTGTCAGGTAGAAAAGGCGGTTCAAGTTAGAGGTAGTATAATGAAAATGGGACCTTTCTATGTCTGTCATCCGCGTGCATGGCAGCTGGTTACGTCGATGTTTACCCAGAACTTTTCTCTACACCCGCAGATTGTGCGTACAACGAAGAAGATGTGGTCATTCCTTGTCACGGAAAAGATTGTTCCTCACTGGCTTTTGTAAGATGCTGTTGGTGTGGCAAGCGCTTGTGTTTTACTTGTTTCTTAGATTTGTAACATAGCTGTTGACCAAAAGGGAAGACAAGACAGGGCTTATTTCCAGAGAAATAATATGGTGCAGATATGTATTGTTGGAAAACTAGCACACATGAAGCCGCAAATAGACAGCCTTGGTTTGTGGTTTATTGTAAGCACTGATGGTCTAAAATTGACTCATGTGAGCATGAGAGAACGTAATAACAACAAACTAATATGTGCAAGAACTTCGGCAGTACGCAGACTCGAACTCAAAACCCGTCCGTTGTGCTCTCTCCTCTCCTACCAACTGCGCCGCCGAGGCATGCCTCGTGGTGTGTCGAACGGGTTGATGATAGTTGCGCGCAGCCTTTCAGACCTCCTTTTCAGGTCTTAAAAAACATTCAGCAAAAACTAACTGTGGTTCTGGACTCCGCTCACAGAGCCCTACATCTTCCCAAAGTAGCATCGCAAAAGCTCACCTTGAGTTGGGAACCTTCCTTGTAAGGCTGCCGAGGTCATATTCACCGATTTTGCCCAAACCTTGCCTAGGGGAATTATTTGGGGTGCTGATAACGAATCTGACATCGGTTCTTCGTTTTACGCTGGAGTTTGGGCGAAATCGGTCACCATTATCTTAGTCACCCGTACTTTCCGTAACCTACCGTACTCTAGCGTAAAACGAAAAACGGATGTCAGATTCGTTATCAGCACCCCAAATAACCCCCTAGGCGAAGTTTGGGCAAAACCGGTGATTGTAACCCCAGCAACCTTAGTTACCCGTAGCTACCGTAACCTACTAGTCCAGCGTAAAACGAAAAACGGATGTCAGATTCGTGATCAGCACCCCAAATAACCCCCCTTGGCGAAGTTTGGGCAAAATCGGTGATTATAACCCCAGCAACCGTAGTTACCCGTAGCTACCGTAACCTACTACTCCAGCGTAAAACGAAAAACGGGTGCCAGATTCGTGATCATCATCCCAAATAACCCCCTAGACAAAGTTTCAGCGAAGAAATTTTTTTCGGCCGAAGTCGTGTCGGTGGAGTCGGAACTTTTAACTAGTGTCGCGCGGGCTGCTACGCACTGCGTAGCAACCCGTGTATGCCCTAGTTCATACACCGCTGCGCTGCGCGGCACGATGGTCGGGATAGATATCGACCGGGCGGCGCTAAAAATCGATATCTATGGCGATCGCGGTGCCGCGGCGTGTGGCGGCGCAAGTATAAACTAGGGCTAACACTGCCGCCGACAACACCGTCGCCGAAGTATAACATAGGCCTTAAGCCCTCCGCACACTTTTGCGGCAGCCGCGTACGCGGCAGAGGCCAGAACAGCCGCGTGCTAGAGTTCACGCGGCACTCCTCCCGCTCGCTCGATCACCAACGCGGCAATGCGGCAACAATGCCTTGAAGGATTACTGCCGCTGCCACCGCGTCTGCCGCGTGGGAGGCATCGCGTCTGCCGCGTCTGCCGCATCTGCTAGTGTTGCCTCGCGCGGCGACTCTGCGTCTCTGCCTCATGCTTAAAGATAGGGCTGCCGCGTTGCCGCAAAAGTGTGCGGAGGGCTTTACTCACCTATTCTCCGGTAAACTGCAGCTTGGAGAGTACTCGATGATCCTCGTTGTTATCTCCCCAAACCCACGAGGTTTTCTCATCTTTACCTCGAGTGAATTGAATTTTTGTTGAAGCTGATTTTTCGTTGGCGGTGAACCTGATCCGTGTCTCAAAGGTTTTAACTCAAGGTGAAAAGCGCGTAAGTTGCGAGAGAGAGAGAGAGAAACTCTCCCAAGTGACCGAAAAAAGTCCAACAAAGGAAACGCCAGTTCTAATCGAATTCTGGTGGCAAGAGAGTGCAATGCTGTTCCTAATTTGCACTTTCACACTGCATTCTCTCGCATCCAAGAACGATCTCGAAGTGCAGCGCCTACACTGCTGCAGTTTCCGCGTTTCTCTTCTGCATGCGAGTGCTGCACTGCTTTCTTCTGCACGATGATTCACCGCAGTAATTTTCTCCCAATTTTCGACGCATTCCCAACCTGTGAGCGGCTACTGATGGTGCCCTGCTGAGATCATTTGTCACATCGCCTGCATCGTCGCTCTCATCCGTTGCCCTTCTAGAGATTTCGCTTCAATTTTTTTCTTCATGCGCTGCGACACGAAATGTGAAAGTGCAAGTCTCAGCGAAAGCGCTAGGCTGTGCTTTCTCCCATACTACCTTGAGGAAGAAAATTTTTATTTTCCATTTTCGCTTCTTTTAGATTAATCTATGGACTTAAGTCATAAGCTAATTATGTCCCCCACTCTCATGTTGTCCCAAATCGCCTGTTCTGCCCTTGGCCAAGCGACAGTAAGTATGTCATTGATCCCAGCGCCGTGTCAGAGCAGCCTAGTAGGTTCTATCTGGGTGTCCGAAAAGTTTGGAGAAAATTCAGAACTTCTATTGTATTCAAACTACAACTGAACAAAAGCCTAGTCAATCAACAATGTATGATCCATTGGTGGCCACAACCTTCCTCCATCGTTCGGGCTGGGAGACAAATGGCTCTCTCCAAAAAGAAGCAGGGCGTGATGCTGCCCATTCGCCGACTGCGCGCGCGATGTCGTCGTTGTTGTGAAACTGCCGTCCACGGCAGAACTCGAGACTACGGAAAGCATGGAAATCACACAGAGAAAGAGAGATCCGGGGAGTAAGGTGGGTACGGTAGACACACGATGTTCAGCTTCTCTAGCTGGCTCTGGGCAGTCTTTCCTAAGTGAGGCCTCGCATTATCCATCAGAAGATGAATCTTGCCCATGTACATGTGGTCAGCGGGTAACCTGTGGCCGGATTCATCAAAGTTACTGCAGTAACTTTAACGGAGAATTGTGAGCGAAGAGCTCAGATAACGCGTCTTATCGCTCACCATATCGCTTGATAAGCCGTGTTATCTGAGCTCTTTGCTTGCCATTCTCCATTAAAGTTACTGCAGTAACTTTGATGAATCCGGCCCCTGGACTCCATCTCTACCAGTTGTGAGGAGACGAGGTTGGCTTCAATCGATTGCCCAGCCGGCAGGACCTCGTAGTAAACGACACCCTTGCGACAGTAGTACAAAGAGAGCAGGTGCTCCTTGCCGTGGACATCTCTCTTTGGGATGGGCTGTGGGTCTTTATCGCGAGACAGCCACTTGTAATGGGTGTAAAGAATGTGAGATATGTAAGGGTGTATGAAGGGATAAAGGGATAGAATCCATTCCGGTCTTCACTGCGCCTTGCCTGACACAACAGCCTTGATGTGCCTCAGGGTTTTGTGTAGCGGCACCTGAGGGGGCCGGATATAGGCCTTTCCCGTCCCTATCCATTTATTCTATCTTTCAATTACATAACAAACAGATGCGTAATACACTGCAGCTTCCTATCCGGGTTGCTGTACGTTATCCACTTCTCATCCATGGCCACTATCGTCTCAGTCCATGCCGTCGTTCGGTAGAGGGAGAGTAGAGAAGAGCAGACCTTCACGCGTGTGTTTTGCTCGGCGGCTGTCAGGTCGTGAGGTACGGTATGAGGGCCACAAGACCGGATCGAGTGAGGACATCATGGACGGTGGATTTAGGAGTGCCCGTCTTCCTCTCTATATCTCGTACAGACTTAGCCGGATCAGCTTGCACAGACGCGAGGGCGACCGTTGTACTTTTCGATTGAGGTCGTCCGGATCGAGCAGCATCGTCGAAGGAGAAGTCTCCTTTTGCAAATCGATCGAACCAGCTGTACACCGTAGCAGTGGAGGAGGACTCGGGACCAGGGATGTGCGAAATTTCCGTTTCCGTGTTCCGAATTCCGGTTTCCGGCCTTTCTGAGCTCTTCCGTTCAGTTCCGTGTTCCGCATATTTTTGGACCGGAAGGCGGAAACGGAAGTGGGCAGTGTTCCACATTAGTTTTATAGTGAACACAATCAGCTTATCAATTAAAAAGGGTTCTTCTTCATATAATTGTGAGAGAAATACTGTTTGACAACTCTAGCATTAATATTCTTGAAATTGGTTAGACTACCAAAAAAACATTCAACAATGGCAACGACTGGGTGCAGGGGCAAAACTGATGTGCCATAAAGGCTATGTATGCATTGTGTGCTAAGAAAATGCACTCAACATTTGAAAGATCATAAAATTCTTGATCCATTAGTTACAAATAGCTTAGTAAGTATATAGAAAAAAAACTAAACACTTAGTAAGCATATAGCGCAGTATTATAATCAAAGGTGCAAATTTCAATTTTTCATTTCGTTAGGTGTGTTATCCATCCATATGGAGCTATGCAATTCATTTTTAATGAAGCGTCGCGAATATCTACCAAGAGCTGTTATTTTGGTGACTTATTGAATTCTGACACAAAACTATTGCTTTGAGAACCATCTAGGAACTGTGCAGCTATGTCGCCTTCATATCAGCGAGCTTCTAGGCTGGTACAGACTGAATATGCTTGTGGAAGAGACACACCATGACTAATCAGTCATCCAGTTATTATCTTAGAACCCAGAATGAACTCTGAGTACTAGTTTTGGTGATTACAATGTAACTGCTAATGTTGGCTATGCAGATATCTGTGCAGTCACCAAATTCACAGTTTTCTGGAAGTGTTGAGAGGAATCTCTTTCCTGGTCGGAAAATGATCTAGGTGGCTACTCTAGTTTTAGACTTCACCCCAGTCAGTTTTTTTCTTGGGGGGGGGGGTCTGTAAGTAGCCTAACCTCAAGTGGTTAAGTCAGTTAAGTCTACCGTTAAAAAATAAGACTGCATGCTAAAATAGAGATAGTGAGATAAGACCTTGAATTTGTTTTCGTTTATTGCTCCAACCATATCTAAAAGGTTGTCATAACAATATTATGAATTCATATTTCGTTATGTCATGTTATGATGAGGATGAGCATCAATCTGTGGAAGATTCGGCTGCTCGCAAAGTTCTGAGCAAGAAAAAGTGCAAAAGAAGCCGCTTCTGACCCAGTTTCAGATGCACTTTTAAGAAATGGCGAACATGTGTCATTTCCGTTTTCGCGTTTCGTTTTCCGGTTTCCGGCCATTTTGAGCGTTTCCGTTCCGTCTTTCGCTTCCGCTTTTTCCAGGAAAATTTCCGCACATCCTTGGGACCCATCAGCGACACAACCTGCTGATGGACCTCGGTTGGGTTGAAGCCGGAGCGGAAGCATCGAAGCAAAATGATGCGGTAGTCAGTTCGGCTGGACGTGATAAGACTGACGGATTTTCGTAACCTAGGGGCCAAGGCGACTGTATTGATTGAGGTCTAGATCGGAACACTATGATTTACAAGGATGCATGGTAACATGATATAACTCGGAACCTGTGAGAAGATATGTCATTTTCTTTGGATGCATCAAAATTTCTAAATACTCTCCGGACATCCTGATACACATTGAACACAACGCCTATTCCTATTATTCGGCCCGCCGGATAAATGGACCACGTATATAATGGGATTTTTGAGAAGCCGTAATCTTGGGATGATTAATTTTAAACAGTAATCCAATTCTTATCAGAACTGGAAATACGATAGCCGATTCGAAGAAAAATCCGTTGTAGAAATCATCTGAAAGCTCACAACCTCGATACCAGCCACTTGAGGCTTAAAGAAACTGATTTGAATCTGAAAATCCGTTCTTGTGGAAATTCCCCTTATCTAAACACGCGAATACCTGGGTTTTTCGAAAATTTCATTCTTCGAATGGTTCATTTAGCCAGGCGTTTACACTAATAACATAAAAGTCGATACCCAGGTTTGCGTCGGAAAGTAGAAGAACAGTTCATTCAATAAATAGATTAAACAGAATAGTAGATATATCACATTCAAAATGGCCGTTACGTTCTAATACTATCATCCATCATCTTTTAAAAAATTTGTCATGCTAGATGGCGCAACCTGACCATGAGCATTTTTTTCCGGTCAAGGAATTAATATAAAAAAGGAAATATTAATCCAAGATTTTGTTCAGAAGAATCTATAGCCCGTTACATATTAGGTTGGAAAAAAGTTTTCATTTTTTTTCAAAGATTTACTACTTCACAACTACAATGTCAAATCAATTGAGATAAACTCCATTTTGTTCCACTACACTTCTCCAAAGACTGGGTAATTTTCCAATTCCTCTCGCCGTAAAGACTGCAGTTCTGGAGTCGAATCACTGCTGAATCCAATTTTTGAGGTCTTCATCCGCTTCAAAATATTTCTTTCCAATTCCTTGCTTGAGAGCACGGAAGAAATGGTAGTCGGTAAGGGCGAGAACAGGGTATACGGTGGATGTGTTATTACCTTCGAGCCTAGCTCCTTTCTCTGGCACTCGCTGAACCCAGGCCGAACAACCACTTGCTATTGGGGTGGAAACCTGTTGCAGTGGGAGTGGCGGGCTGCGCCGATTGGCCAGGTGAGGGGGCCCGGTGCGATTACCTGCACTCCGTTGACACTCCTGTGGGTGGGTTTAAGGGTCGGCTCCTGTTGCTAGAGTGTTGCAGGATAGTCGCCTTCGCACCCCCGATTCTTGTGGAGCCATATATCCACGTATATCCAGCTCGTACCTACATATATATGTGCATACGTATATAAGTAGGTATATACAACGTATATACATATAAATACATATGTATATATATATGTATGTATATACGTAGGAACAGGCTTTCACCCCAAAAGCAACTGCTTGTGCGGCCCGTGGTGACCCAGTGTCCGAGTTTATTGTTTCTCTTGTGAGTCTTGCAAAATGTGGTCTTGCATCGTCATGCAGGATCATCACCTTTGACTTCTCCGGCCTGTTTTCTTGGAGAGTTGCGACGGCTTTGTGAGTTGGCTACATGGCAGCAGTAAGAGTATCTCCACTTCTGAGAGTTTGCCGGTAAATCACTTCTCTGATATCCCACCAAACACTCAAGAGAGTCTTCCTTTCGTGAACATTGGCTTGAGATCAGGCTTAGGGTTCTCTCCTTTTTATACCCATTGCCTTTTTCTTCGGAAGTTGGCATACAGAACCCAGGACTCATCGCCTATAACAATCCGCAGCAGAAACGATTTTCCTTCGTATCTGGACAGAAGAGAAGCAGTGATGGAGAGCCGCTGGCCTTTCTGAGTGTCCGACAGGGCATGTGGCATCCAAGCTCCAAATTTCCTTGCGAATCCGAGGTTCTTCAGATGGATTCCCACTATCCTATGAGACATTTCGAGCTTCTCTGCCAGTTGACGTGTCGTCTGCCTGCTATCGGTACGAGGAAGATGAAGTACTTCAGTGCCGTCCAATTCAGTTGGCCTTCCTGACCTTGCCTTGTCTTCGAGTGAATAATCTCCCTTTAAAAACTTTCCGAACCATTCATAACAGGTGCGATGAGTAGTAGATCCCAAGCCATATATATGGTTAATTTGGTCGGCTACCCGACGTGCTGTAGATCCTTTAATGAATTCATGAAGAATGCCGTGCCGAAAATGGCCATGAGGCAGATCTGGCATTGAGTCCGGAAGATTGGATAGATAACGAAGTACAAGAAGGGTCTTGACCTATGTCCGCGTGCGAACGGTAGACAAGTGTGATAGGATTATGAAATCAGCAATCAATACTGGCTCGCGTGTTTACAAGGAGAACGGCAAATAACTTTTTAAAGTGTGAAGAGACTTTTTTTCCAACCTAATATGTATGGACCACTCTTCTGGTATTGACCATTTTAATAAAGGTAAAAATCGTTTGATAAAAAAAACACTCGTAAACTTTTTTATTTAGAACAATTAGGATGTTAGAACTCGTGAATCATTTTTAGCATTTAGCTGTACGCAACGGAATTTTTCCTCTAAAAATATTCTAAGAAATCCGAAAAATAACGACGCAGAAATACAATGGTCCAAGATTACGCTAAATTAAATAGAACTAAATAGAACTTTCTTTTCTACATTCTACGAATAAGAGCTACCACCTCTAATGGATACCTGATCGATAATGAATATAACTCTGCAGGAATCAATCCATATAAGTAAATTTACCGTCACACTTTATGTGGACCATCCTTACGGTACCATATGAATTAAGTCAAAGTCAGTCTGCTGAAAAAGCCACTATTAAAACATTCATTTTGCGAAAAATTGCCAGTTAGAACTCGTGAATCATATTTGGCATTTACCTATACGTGATGGAATTTTTCCTTTAAAAATTTTCTAAGAAATCCGAAAAAATAACAATGCAGAAATAAAATGGTTGAAAATTGCGCAGAATGAAATACAAGTTCCAATTCCGCATTCTATGGATAAAATTGATAAACGATAATGGCTACTTGATCGATAATGAATAAATTGTGAAGTGTTTCGATCGGCTATCCTATTAACGCGATCTTCAGTTTTTAAGGTTACGCCTTTTGCTGCGACTGCTGATCAATATGAGAAGTGTTGGGAAAGGAAGGACGGACAGACGAACGGAGGGGCAAATGGACGGATTCACCTGTATCACCTGTCGTGCCGTTGGTCATCGAGTTGCTCCTTCGTCCCTGTCGCGTGCCAAAGTGGTCCAATGGATCCTCCTCGCTCGAGGGACACGAAGAGCGTCATATCGGTCGTTCAGGGCTTTAACGAAGAAGTCCCACCAACGCGTTGGTGGGCGTCTTTTGACATGCCCTGGTGTTCTCTTGACATCCCGCGGAATCCAGTCGGTAACGGCTCTCGTCCAGCGGGTGTCTGCGAAGCGCATTACGTGGCCGGCCCACCTAATTTTCGACAACTTGGCCCACGCGACAGCGTCTCTGATCTTCGAACGTCGGCGAATCTCGGAACTCCAGAGGCCTTCTCTCACTTGCGTGAGTCGTGTCACTCCGAGCATCGTCCTCTCGATTTCACGTTGCTCGACGCTGATGGGGTGTTCGACCTGCTTTCGTATAGCCCAGGCCTCTGAGGCGTATGTTAGGGCAGGAAGAACGGTGGAGTCGAATAGGTGTGCACGGAGTCGGACGTTCTTCGTCTTCTTCGCGACTTGTTCGACGCTCTTGAAAGCTCCCCAAGCCCCTCGTTTCCTCCTGCTCAGCTCTGGTGTAAGGTCGTTGGCCATGTTGACTTCGCGACCCAGATACACATAGCTGGAGCATTCGGAGATGTTCGGGATCTATCCTAGTCCGGAGCGGCCACATAACTAAAAACTAGGCAACAAAATAAATTAATACTTACCGAGCGGCTCCTAGAGGACGAAACCTAACCTAAAAAAAACCAAAAACGGACGAACAAACAAAAGAAAATCACCGTGGTTTACAACCGACTCGGCGGGCAAAGAGCGACGGAATAGAGTCATGCCACGTGCTGACCGCCGCTTGACATGTTATAACTAGGATCTAACATGTTGAGGAAGGCACACAACTTTGCCTTCTTACAACCGTAACAAACGCAATTTTTTCGTTTTTTCTTTGTGACTTTTTCTTGTTTAGGTCCTGTGCTGTTCTGTAGGAGCCCCTCTGTAAGTCTTGAGTGAATTTGTCAGATACAATACTTTTAATTATGTGCTCCCTCCGGACTAGGATAAATCCGATGTTCGTTCCGTTGAGCGAGAATCGGGAATCAGAGACGTGTCCGTTCCTCATGAACATCGTCTTCGTAAGATTCAACTGCAGTCCAACATTCCCACATACACGATCGAAGTCCGCCAGCATTCGCTCCGCCTCGGTGTTATGAGCACGATGTTGTCAGCGAAGCGCAGATGGTGCAGCTGCCGGCCGTCGACCTTCACTCCCATGTCTTCCCATTCTAGTTCGCGCATGACGTTTTCGAGGGTGGCGCTGAAGAGCTTCGGGGATATGGTATCCCCTTGCCGAACCCATCTCTTCACGTCGACAACGACGTCGTTGTAGAATGGTGAGATCTTGGTCGTGAATCCACTGTACAGCTCTCGAAGGACTCTGATGTACTTCATTGCTCATTCTGAACATGACGGAAGTACCTATTTTACATATTTTTTTCTAAAAAGCGTCTTAACTGCTATTCACGCTCTCATTCGCCAATCCTCCTATGATGCGCCATGCACTGCACTTCTATGAGATGTGATGGAGGTAATTTGAATGCGTATTTGGCGTGTACAATGACTCGATGAAACGATGGCCAGCTGATGAACAAGGCAGTTTTGTCCGTCATTGACCCCGAAAGGATAGAAGGCTTGGTTGGCCTTGGCGGGAAATCCGTACCATGGGCCTTGAAGCGAATGCACGCGACAGCCGGCGTCTCCTCCAACTGCGCGACCGTGCACCTTAGGGTGGGTTTATAAACCCTGAACAAGCTCTTAACTAATCCGATGAAAGCACCACACATTCCTGTCATGCAGTTTATCTCGTGACAAGATCACTGGCCGCTTTCGCATCGAGAGCTCTCCCGAGCTTCTTGATTTTCGCTCCTTTCTCTCACCCTGCCGCTTCTCCCCGTTTAACTGTCTTTGTTTATCTACAGGTGACTCACGGTCACTGTGGTGGCATAGACTGCTTCACATAACGCCGTCTAGAGGCTAGTGACCGGGTAGTCGAGTGTCACGTAAACAGTACATACGTCTGGCGCTTGTCATCTGAATTCCGGCGGCTGGCTCATTCGCCTTCATAAATATTCTAGTAATATGATCAGGTGAAGCATGAAGCAATGCTTGCGGACGAATTCGCTTTCAGACTGCCATGGTAACCAAACAGACTTCGCCTCTGCCTTCTTCCTAATCTCTAGACACCTTTCATTCAGTGGCCTTCAGATTCAATTATGAGCAAACCCGAATTACGACCCATCCAGCAGCCCTTTTTGGTCGTCCTAGAAAGCCACCAAGCTGTTTCTTTCTTTTTTCATCCTTTATTTCTTCTTGCAGATCGGTAAGTAGATAGCTGGGAAGGATAAAGAAATTTGGAATACGGTGCGCATGAATTAGCAATTTCGGCACCTTTATTGAATTAACGGGGTACTATTTACCGTTATTGAACTAGGAAGTACCTTATGGAGCACCCTTTATGGAACTAGTCGCGAATGTGGGCAGCATTGGGAGATATTTAAGAGCACGCCAGCTAATCAGGCCACATCGAATGAACGTGACAGAAAGGTTGGCAGTCTGATTGGCTGACGTCAGCTCGGTTGGCGCTCTGATCGGTTATGATTCAGTGGCGCGCTCAAACCTTCTATTACTGCCCACATTTACGACCAGCGGCCGGATTCATTAACGCGCATACCCATGGGTATGCTGGGTATAGAGGGTAGACATACCCACGATGTGGACATACCCACGATTCATGATAAACCTTACCTGCCAAACCGTGGGTATATAGGTAGGTAAAGAAAACCCGCCGATCGTTGTGGGTACATCCGTATACCCGCGACTCATTCACGCCCCATTGACAAAATGGCGCTCCAGTGAGACCATCAGGACCCGGATTCATCAAGCAATGGGTATAGGTAGAGATACCGTAAGGGAATCATACCCACTACCAGCAGTGGGTAGTGGTTCATGAATCGTATTCATGAAAGGAATCAAGGGTAAGGTACAACTTGGCCTTTCGCGAAAACAGATTATCTCACTGGAGCGCCATTTTGTCAATGGTGCGCGACTGAGACGATCGGCGGGTTTTCTCTACCTACTGATATACCCACGATTTGGCGGGTAAGGTTTAGCATGAATCGTGGGTATGTCCACATCGTGGGTATGTCTCCCCCTATACCCAGCATACCCATGGGTATGCGCATTGATGAATCCGGGGCCGGATTCATCAACGACTAACCGCGGGTATAAGGGGTAGAGATACCCACAATGAAGCCTGCGTCTCTGACCCTTGCGTTATCTCTGCCTGACTCTTTTCTTATCTCTACCCCTTATCACCCGCATACCCACGGGTTAATTGTTGATGAATCCGGCCTCCGGGCCCTGTTTTCGCGAAAGGCCTAGTTGTACCTTACCCTTGATTCCTTGAATACGATTCGTAGCCACTACCTATTGCTGGGGCCGGATTCATCAACGACTAACCCGTGGGTATGGGGGGTAGAGATACCCACGATGAAGCCTGCGTCTCTGACTCTTGCCTTATCTCTACCTGATTGTTATCTTATCTCTACCCCTTATACCCCGCATACCCACGGGTTCAATCGTTGATGAATCCGGCCCCTGGAAGGTGCTATGATTCCCTTACGGTATCTCTACCTATACCCATTGCTTGATGAATCCGGGCCCAGGACCCTTCGTAACCGAATATAGGTTTACGCAGCTGGGTTATTTCGAGACGTTCTTTCAGTTAACTAAAAAAGTTTTAAAAAAAGTTTCAATTGGAGCACAAATCCGGACAACGGCTGAATCTTCTCCATTCGAACCACAAGCTAATGGAAAGGCGGCAGACGTCTTTCTCCGTGCTCTCTAGCAGTTGCAGAAGCAGACGAGAAAAAAGGCAGATATGAAAAAAATCCAATTCGCCGCCGCTGCTGCTGCTGCTGCTGCTGCTGCTGACAAATATCCCTGTTGCTTGTCACAAATCAACTCTGTAACGACAACACAACGTTTCCCACTTTTTTATGGCAGCGAAAAAGAAATCGCGACGTTCTCGAAAGCGCGGACTTTGTCGGACAGTTGGCTGATGACGATCTGCTGCTGCATTTCAGGATCACATCTGGAGAGTCCACACAAATCTGTTGCCGTTTCTTTTACTGAAGCTCAATTTAGTACCGAACAACGTCAGACGGTCGATGCTGTAAGATTAAACCGCAATGTTTAAAGGAACTGCGAGCTTTCATGCGTGTGAAATGGTTTCGTCGAGTGTAATCTAACGGCACCTCGTATAACTGAGGCTTCAAGTTTTTGAAGCTTCACCAGTTGATCTGCCACCGACCGCTTTATTTTAACTTTAAGTCTATCTAGTGCTCAAAGGCATATCACTCACCTGACAAAAGTGGTCGTTTGATGTATACCATTCCTAGTCAAAAGGGACACTTTTCGGCACTATTGTGCTTTTTTTTTGCGGACTCCAGAGGACGAGGAGGGTCGAAAAAAAAATTCCGCCCAAACTTCGCCTAGGGGGGGGGGGTTATTTGGGGTGCTGATCACGAGTCTGACATCCGTTTTTGAAATTTTGGCCGATTACGGTAGGTTATGGTAGGTACCGGTGACTAAGGCTGTCGAGGTCGTAATCACCGATTTTGCGCAAACTTCGCCTATGGAGGTTATCTGTGGTGCTACGGGTGAGCACAGCATGCAGGCGGTCTCGCAGCGATCGCCTGAAAATTCGCAAATCAGCGGGAAATTATTTTTGAGGGGAAACTCTTCGATAGGCGAAGGCTTAATCGAGAGATAGCAATCTAAGCATCGTGACCCTCCAGGCACTGTTCCAC
The DNA here is from genome assembly GCA_947359475.1 of Heligmosomoides polygyrus bakeri. Lineage (NCBI taxonomy): Eukaryota > Metazoa > Nematoda > Chromadorea > Rhabditida > Heligmosomidae > Heligmosomoides > Heligmosomoides polygyrus. The sequence goes on along the minus strand of OX375869.1, from coordinate 90,728,881 downwards.
AACCGCCGCCAGGAAGAACTGCGCGACTTCATGCTGAAGGACGTCTTTGACAAGCTAAATATGGACGCAGCCGATTTCCAGGAATGGCTTAGAAGGATGGCATTGCTCGCAATCGGTGACCATGACCTTGGCAGCCTTAATCACCCGCACCTACCGTAAACTACCGTACTCCAGTGTAAAACGAAAAACGGATGTCATTTTCATTATCAGCACCCCAAATAACCCCCCTAGGCGAAGTTTGGGCGAAATCGGTGATTATGAACTCGACAGCCTTAGTCACCGGCACCTACCGTAACCTACCGTAATCGGCCGAAATTTCAAAAACGGATGTCACATTCGTGATCAGCACCCTAAATAAACCCCCTAGGCGAAGTTTGGTCGAAATTTTTTTTTTCGACCTCTCGTCCTCTGGAGTCCGGAAAGTACAATAGTGCCCACTTTTCTTATCAAATTACACTTTTCAAAATAAATTGGACACATTTGAAGTCAGACTGGACACCTTCAAATTAAATTGTACACCACTTTTCAAATCGGATTGCTATTAGCCATTCAGGAACCTAGTTTTTTCTTCATAATCACTATGTTGTCTACGCCGTCTCCATGCTGACTAGCTCTTTGTTATTGCGAAAATTTTGTCAAAGTATAAATACAGGGTGAACCAAAATGACGTGGACAAGATTTTTTATCATAATTATAAAACAACCAGCAATTCGAGAAAACGACGACTAAATTACAATAATACAAACACTAGGGTACGTCATGTTCAAGTGGTTTCGCAGTGGCCACCCTTGAAGGGATGCAGAGGGCCAAACGTTTCGCGAATTTTTCGGCGATGGGCCGCATGTCGTACCTGGGAACAGATTCTGTTCATGGATGAGAAGCAGTTCACCGTGGAGCAGGCGCACAATCGCCAAAATGGTAGGGTGTGGTCTACAGAGGCTCCAAGCACCTCTGCTACCGTCCAAAACCCACAATCTGTCATGGTTTGGGGCTGAATCTGCGCCAGCGGCAAGACCCCTGGTTTTCTTGGATAAAGGAGTGAAATCGACGAAGATGTGTACCAGCGAGACATTCTCGAGTCCGTAGTTCTTCTTTGGGCCCCCAGCACTTCGGTGGTGCCCACTGGACGTTCCAACAGGACTCTGCACCCGCACATAGCGCGAAGAGTGCGCAGGCGTGGTGCAAGGTCAATTTCCCCGTCTTCATCACGCCTTCGGAATGGCCGCCGTATTCTCCGTATTTGAATCCGATGGACTACAGTGTGTGGGCATTTTAGAGGCTAGGGTCGGCGTCAAACGCCACCGCAGTCTCGACTCCCTGAAGGAGTCCTTGCGCCAGGAGTGGGAACGGTTGTCTCCTGATGACTTGCGGCCCATCGTCGAAAAATTCGCGAAGCGTTTGGCCCTCTGCATCGCTCCAAGGGAGGCCACTTCGAAACCACTTGGACAGGACGTACCCTAATGTTTGTATTGTTGTAGTTTAGTTGACGGTTTCTCGAACTGTTGGTGGTTTTATAATTATGGCGAAAAAATCTTGTCCACGTTATTTTGGTTCACCCTGTAAATAAATTAGACACTTTTCAAATAAGTTTAGACGCCATTCTGGGTAAGCTCTACGCCTTTAAAATCAGTCTGGACATCTTCCGTGTCAAAGCGATCGTTTTTAAGATAAAAAGACACTTTTAAAAGCTTAAAATAGTTTTTCTCCATGGAAATTTGGGTTGACTTTCTTTGAATTTTTAAAAATTCTATTCCAAAAAGTGAACACACTGTTTTATTATGCAAAATTTCTATTTATCAAGGAAAAATAATGGTCTAGAATTTATCTTGAAGCGCTAGAAGACTGTAGGGTTTCAGTTTCATCTTACGATTAGGTTTTTTATCTACTCAGCCAGTACACAACTACACATGTGACTTGTGGCGAAGGAAGAGATAAAAAAACTGCGATTAATTGGATTATATGTAGTAAATGCAGGAAATAGAAAAAAGCGGGAAATGAACGAAAGGGGCGCGGAGAAACGAAGCGAATTTTGAACAGAGTATTCACATATTCGGGTGGTTTGAAACCACCCGAATATGTGAATACTCTGTTCAAAACTCGACAAAATTTCTAATTTCCCAGGAAAAAGCAATGGATTAATGGTCGTTCAAGAGTGCAGAAAAAGTAGCAATATTTAAGCGCGTTAAAAGAAGGGCGTCGCGCCATGCACTCGTCTAGTTCGCTGCGATTTTCATTTGATTGATAGTGTAAATGCTGCTCAGTTGAAACAACAAAGTGACGATAGATATTTTTTGTTGACAATTATATAGCTCTACGCAAACAGAATGTTTTTGTTGACAAGTATATAGCTCTACGCAAACAGAATTTCTGCTACCCATCGAATGAAGATCGCGCAAGCTAGACGAACGCATGGCGTGATCTTCTCTTTCAGTACTTTAAAAATTGCGCTGTTTTCTGCATCTGAAAATAAGCCTCAAGTCATTATTTTTCTTTGAATCATGAAATTTGGACCTATTCTAGTCCTACAACACACTGAACAAGCCTTCAAGAGGACTTTCCTTTTTAATTTGCTAGCTGGAATAGTCCACCATGTTTGTGGTTGGTTATTCTTTCTAGCCGTGTCCTCTCCGATCATGATAGAACTTGAAATTCGTATGAAATTTGAATGTATACGTAAACTGGAATGTGCAAGACAACTTTACTAGAAAGCTAATGATCAGGTTGCATGGATTCAATTATAGCAATATTCCCAGAGGCGCAACTAGAAACAGGATTGTTGGGTTGCAGACCCTAGAGCTCAGACGTAGACGTAATGACCTGGTGATGCTTTACAAAATTATTTTTAACCTAACACAAGTTGATCGCAGGATGCTGTCCTTCCGGGACTCAGTCACCCGAGGTGGAGCTACAAAATTGGTTCCACCAAGATTCAGAACCAAAATCCGTAGAGACTTCTTTGTCTACCGATCAATAAACAAATTCAACAGTTTTTTCAAAACAACATCCATTCCATTGAAACTGTCTCTCTTCAAGTCGCTGGTGACAAAGCTCTTAAATGAGTCATCAGTTTAAACAAGCCGCCACTTGAATGTTGCCCAATAGTGACGAGTTTGTAATTTACCCATTCACTGTTCTACCTTATCGTCATTTATCTCTGGTCTTGTAATGTTATCCTTTTGTTTTTATGCTTTTGTTTTCATGACTTGCATGTGCACTTTGCTCATGTCAATAAATAAATAAATAAATGTGTTGTTCACTTTTGGGAGAGGTGGATTAAAAATTTTCAAAAAAAGTTATGCTATCGCACATTTTCTTTGACCTTTTCAGAGGGTCACTGGATTAATCTAGAAAACGCTTTCTTTAATCTAGAAGCTGTCAGATTTGATTTGAAACCAATAATCTTGCATAGAAGTGTGTCCAGATAGAGACGAAACGTGTCCAACCTGACGTGAAGATGCTATACATCAAATGTCCACCTCAAGCCTTCTTGTGGACACGTATCTTGCAATCATGCAGGGCGACTCAACGGCCTTTGCAGCCGCTTTCGCTGTCTCTTTCTTCAGAGATGTCCTTATCAGTGAAAGGAATCGATTTCACCGACAGCAGAGGAGAAAAACTCAGCCGTCTGTCCGGCCAGTCGCTGTCCTTCAAGGTTACCGTGAACACCCAGTGCTAGATACATTCCTTTCACTTGAGATTTCTACGCTCATTTTTCAAAGAAATTCGAATAAAACACTTATTCACTGCTGCTTCATTTGATATTCTACGAAAATCGGCTTCAATCAGCGACGTTTATGGACTTTCACTTCGATTGTTCCAGTTTTCGCTTTCACTTTCAGCTACTTATCACCTGGCGTAGTTCACTACCAATCAGCCTTCTCCTGCAGAATTCTTGTTGAGAGAGTCTCTAATTTAACGTTTGGTTCAACTTTTATTTTCTATTATTTACTATTTATTTATTTTGCAGGGTTTTCATTTCTACTATTCTTTATTGCCAAACTTTTATTTTTATTTTCATTTTATTTTATTCGACTTATACCTGTGAGATTTTTATTGTAAGATTTCTGTTACCTTTCATTTTTGGTCATTTTTCGAAGGTTTTTTTTTTCGTTTTTCATGTTTGTAGGATTTTTTTTTCATTTTTGCCTGTTCAATTTATGTAAAGGGTGTGGAACGCTGTTGATGAAGGTGTCTTGTACCAGATACCAGGTTCTTAGCTTGGATATCCTACTCGGGCTACGAATGCAATATCCAAAAATACGCAATCAAATCGTCTCCGCGACATTTCATGGAAGTAAAATGCGCGGCGCATCCTAAAAGAGATTAAGCAACACCGTCATTAATCCTTCATTCTTATTTCGTTTTATTTTTGTACTATTAGGGGGGGGGCAAAAGTAATTAGAGAAATTGAAAAATTCTTTATCTCTCTGTAACTCAATTACAACTCAACGATGCTGAGGAATGTGTTCGCCATTAAGGTCAATGACTTGCTGCGATCGCTCAGCCAACTTCCTGATCCCATCCTTCCAGAACTGCTTGGATCTGGTGTTGATCAACTGCTCGATATGGTTGTCAAGGACTGCTTGGGTTTTTGTGTCCCTTCCGACCAGGAAGTCCCGTAGGTCCAAGAAGTAGTGGTAGTCGCATGGAGAGATGTCCGACGAATACGGTGGATGAGGCATGTGAACGTAGCCCGCTGAGCAAGCGTAGCCGTGGTCACTTGTTCCCGATGGGGTGCGGCGTTGTCGAAGAGGAGGACCTTATTGACGCGCTGCGACTGAATAAGTTCGAGTCGCCGGTCCATCTCTTCTGTTTCGTTCACCATGGCCTTGGGGTCCACCGTCGTGCTTTTGGAAAACAGCTTCCTGTACACAGGTCCATGGACGCAGACTCAAAAGCTCTGAAGGGCTTCTCGCCGTGAACATCTCGCCGAACGATGGTCGGTAACGAGTCACCAGGCCTCACCCAGACTCGCTGCTTGACAGAGTTCAGGTAGAAGACGTACTTCTCATCTTGCGTGACTATTGAGTCCAGGCTGGTCGGGGTTGGGAATTGGGCGAGATTTGCGCGACACAGGTCGACTAGTCAGGCTGGGGTTTCGGCATGAGTCAGACTGGGGTATTGGCATGCTTCTGGAAAGGGCGGAAGTGGTAACTTCTCAGGTGGCCTTCAGTAAGTAGCATACAGCATGCTCAACATCCTTGGCGAGAAGATATCAAAGGACATCTCAGAGCGCGCCGAAGCTGAAAAAAGAGGGAGGTCCATCGTGGTATCTGGACTTTCTGAGCCGTCGGACAGCCTGCCAGCATCGGAACGGAGGACAGATTTGAAAACTAAGGTTTTGAAGGTCCTCGATATTCTCCAGGTTGATTGCGAACCCGCGGAGGTGTACCCGATGCTTCCAGGCCACGCCTGGTCAAAGTTGTCCTACCGTCGCAATATTACTGGCGGAAGGCTCTGGCTGACGCGCGTACTCTCCGCAGTGCAGGCTTCGAGGGCGTTTTCGTCCGGAGAAGCATGACTGCGGAGGAAAGAAAGCGGGAGTATGAGATGAGGCAGTTGGCTAAGGATAGAGGCAAGGCGAGAAGGGAGTGGGTGGTATATCGTGGCCAGCTCAGGCACGTTTCCGAGTTGCCTAATGTGGGGTCGGGAAACGCCTGAGTGGGCACGGTGTTCCACAGCTCCTTTCTTGCTACTTGATTAATGCCCGAAGCCTAGTTAACAAACTTATTCATTTCCGTCACTTTTTGTCAACAGTGAAACCGGATATTGTATTTGTTACTGAAACTTGGTTTAATGGAAGGATCCGTGATGCCGAAATCTTAGCCAACTTGCCTTATTTTATGCACCGCTTTGATCGGCGTAATGGCAAAGGAGGTGGCGTTTGTGGCATTTTTCGAAATACCATTAATTCCAGCATCCTGAATCACTCTGCCTCTCTTAAAGCTGATGTACTTTGTGTTGAAATTTCGTCTTGTACAAGAGCCCATTTGAAACAGGTCCGACTTATCATTGTTTATCGCCCTCCTAGCTCATCAAAAGGGGATGACGAGGCCCTGCTTGATCTTCTTTCCACTTTGGTTTCTGTGAGAAGTGAAACTATAATTCTTGGAGACCTGAATTTAGCAATAGATTGGCAAAATTACTTCCCTAAATGCCATGCTTCAGCTAATTTTCTGGCCTTCTTTAATGATGCTGGCTTCACACAAATTGTCAGTGAGCCGACCCACGAAGAGAATGTTTTGGATGTCATCTTGTCCACATCCCCTATAGTATCCAATGTTCGGATTTTGCCTCCATTCGCTACCTCTGACCATTACACCGTTCAATTCAATTTGCACTGCTCACCTCTTTCCCATATGTTCCTACCCTTGCCGGACTTTCTCAATACTGACTTTGCCTCTCTCAGGCAGAGTCTTTCCGAAATTGAGTGGCCACTTATTTTCGATGGTTACGAAAATGTAGATGACCTTTACCAAAGATTTTGCAAGGCTATTTACGATAGACTGGTACATTTTGTGCCTTTCAGAACCAAGCAGTCGTCTCGAGTGAATTATCCAAAGCATATTCGAAATTTGCTTGCCCAAAAAGAGCGCATATTTCGCTCTGTACCTGATCCCCTGAATAATGCCTGCTATGAAACAGTCTGTGCAAATATTGACTATCATCTAAAAAGATTCTGGGCTCAGCGTGAGCATAACCTCGCCAAACATGTTTCTATGAGAAGGCTACATTTACATATACGTAGTAAGATTAGATCGAATGGAGCTCTTCCAAACATAACTGATGTTTATGGTAATGTCTGTTCTTGCGACAAAAGCAAAGCTACTGCTTTAGGTGGTTACTTTGCTGACGCTTTCTCTAAGGATACAATGTATCGTTCCATCGATGCAAGCATAATAGCTTCTGGGAATGCTTCTTTAATTTCGAATACCAAGCAACCCTTCAGTAATGTTGTCTTTGGACCTGATGAAGTATACAGGGTTCTCAGAAACCTGAAGCCTTCTACTACTGAACCCTGTGATGGCATTCCACCAATTATTTTGAAAGAGTGTGCTTATGAACTCTCTCGACCTCTCTCGGATATCTTTAATATTTCATTGATGTTTGGAGAGGTTCCATATGCTTGGAAGCACGCACTAGTAACGGCCATACCTAAAGTATCAGCTGCATATTCGGTTTCTCAATTTCGACCAATTAGCATCATACCTGGTCCTATTAAGGTTATGGAAAGCATAATAAGAGAAAAAATTTTGCCGTGGTTAACTCGATCTGATGCTTTATCACCAGAGCAGCATGGCTTCCTACCGGGACTCTTCACAGTGACGAATCTTGTTGATAGCATATTCGACTGGAGAGTTGCTCTTAACCAAGGCAAAATGGTTGATGTGGTCTACATAGATTTGACTAAAGCATTCGATAAGGTATCCCACACGAATTTGCTTCTCAAGCTGAACTCATTAGGTATTGAAGGACAGCTTCTGAAGTGGTTCGCTTCATATTTGGAGAACAGATCAATGACTGTTCGAGTAGGATATGAGTTTTCCGACAAATACAACTGCACTAGCGGAGTTCCACAGGGTGGTGTATTGTCGCCTCTCCTATTTCTGTTGTACACAGCTGGTATTTCTGATGTCATCAGATTTTCTAGTAATCTCAAACTTCAAGTGTACGCCGATGATATAAAGATCTACGGAATTTACGATGAAGAAAATCGTGCAGAAACCAGCTTGGCCCTGAACAATGCCTTGCAAGAGCTTTGTTTTTGGGCTTCTGAGCTAAGTCTAACTGTCAATCCGGAAAAGTGCTGCGTGTTACACATTGGTGAAGGGCGTGCTGCTGAATATAATATTTACGGCGTAACTCTTCCTGAGTGTTCAACTGTTAGAGATCTTGGTGTTATGGTGGATTCAAAACTTGATTTCTCTAACCATATTGAAAAAATAACTCAAAAGGCATACGCTACACTTTATCTTATTTTTCGTAACGTTTGCAGCGACAATCCAGACGTGTTGATCAACTGTTCCTTCGAGGGCAACCCGAGGACACATATTATTCAGCAGCGATTTTCGGGTTTTCTTAATTTATTTTTTACTAACCAAGGAATCAAGGAGAAAAAGATCTAATGGACCAGTGGTCTATGAGTCTAATTAAATAACGTTCTTACATTAATTTACTCAATACACCAAAAATACGATATCTGCTTGTTACCAACAGTGAGTTAATAGACCTGTGGTCTACAGTCAGGATGACGTAAACTTGTAGTAATTCCAAATTTTCTCTATTAACATCCCAATTGAGAGGTAACTAACCTCAGTCACCAGTGGTGAAATGCGGACCAGTGGTCAATGCGTCAAGTTGACGCTTATGTAGGTTCTATATGTAGGTTTCCTTCTATTTCTTATATAGCGGCATTTTTTTCGTGGCGTTCATGTTGTTATTTTATTTTGGAAAGTGGGGTTCGACTGAATTGTTTAGAAACTTTCATATGCGCTTTCTTTATTGCTTCTACCATGTAGCTTGCCCCCTCCAATCTCTGCAGCTAAATGAACTGGCCTGTCCTAGATACCAGTTCCATGGGGCGGCCAGCGTACCCATGTGCCGAAGTTCTGGTATCTACCTTAGGGCATCATAGCTGGCTGATGCGGACAGGCTGTTCCTTTGCCTATATTGGCTCGTTGCCACCTAGTTACAATGTCACCTTTTGTAAGCTACATTGGTAGAAGTTTTCGTTTTAGTTGTCGTGAATTTAGTGAGTCCTACGATTCTTCTGCTTTTTTTCACCTAAGAGTCTCATACCATGTATCAAATTCTCCACAAGCGCCTACTTGCTAACATTACCTTCCAAACCCACTGGAGTTGTAGCTTTATGATCTGAATAGGCAAAGAATGCCCTTCTTCTCATCCTCCAGATTCGTTCCGTTGTTGTGTTGTGTTTGTTTTATTTTTTTGTCTAGGCATGGTTTGTTTCAGCTTTCTTTTATTCTAATTGTGAAGCGCGTCTTTTCCGACGCATAAATAAATAAATAAATACAAGCATACAAATACGATAAGCACGAAACCAGACCACAGACACGAGATATATGGACACGGCATGGAGAATCTCATTACCTTTGCCCCCTCCCCTAATATTTTGTATCTAGGATTCTTGTTTTGATTTTTTATTGTTTCACTTTATTTTTATAAGATTTTCATTTCTGTATTTATATTTGTTTATATTTGTTTTATTGCAAGATTTTTTATTTATTTTTTTCAGTTTTAGCTTCCAACAATGTCTGTTATTTGTTTCGCTGCATTCACTGAAATGCATTCATATGACTTGGCCAGTGCTGCCATCTGGCCTCTTAACAAAAGAACAAAGAACAATCACACCGAGCTCCTCCTATAATTAATGGCGAAACTCGCCGCTGAACTTTTTCGTAGATTCCACTTCAGTTTTGCTCTGTCTCCAACGAGTTTTCTGAGCAAAAACACCCTTATTCTAGTCGAACCATTGTCACAGACGATTCAACAGCGCCATGACGAGGAAGACTGAAGTAGCTCCGGTGGGTTAGTAACTTCGGTCTTTCCTTGCCTTCTGCTCTCGTCTACCACTCAGCTGTTTTCTGATCTGCACATGGTTTTCTGGTCCAAATCCATTCATTTGCATAGCCGCTGTAGAACCAGATGGGTCGCTTGGTTCTTTTATTACTGCTTCTTCTGGCAAGCACGTGGTTCTGGGAAGTCAATCTTCTTCATACCGCGTTGAAGAAATTGACGAGTCTCTTAGCCCGACCATATGGCCATTCATAAAGGAAAATAACTGGTGCTGCAAACCGATATGATATCTTATACATATGTTCTACGCTTCTTAACACCCTGACAATTATTTGCTCATCTTACGGGTGACTTTCGCCTTAGCTAAGGGTCTCGCTGAGTGTTTCTCGACTACTGCTACGGGTTGTTCGATAATATATTCTCTATTATTCTAATGGGCGCGTGATGGCGCAATCGGGTAGGGCGATTTGTTGACGAGGCTTGCGGTTCAGGTCTCGCCCAGGTCTTCCATCATTCCGCGTCGGTGAATTGCTACCGGGCTCGATTGGAGCTGACTTGTCCATTATTTGATCATATCGAAGCATTGTATAGGCTAAATATCAGGTTGTCCCATAAGTCCCCGCCTTTCTTTTTTCAACGATTCATTGCGGATTTCGCAGGCGGTCTCTTGCATAGCGCTATACAGCCTTCGAAAGAGAATGATTTGCTGTATCGGAGCGTGTATTGCGTTTCTTTTTCATCCTGAATTTTGTCAATTTTTAGGTCGTTAAAGTGAAAAGTGAAACAGTGAAAAGGTGGCCATTCGCGCACTTGTTCTCTCCGCTTAGGTTTGGAATTTTTCGCGCAGTTTTCCATAGCATTTGGACGACATTGTTCTGTAGTACAAGAATACATGTCGGTCCTATTTGCTCACTTGGCCTTTATTGATTTTTAGGTCATCAAATTGGGACGTCCGACTTTTCCGTCCAAATTTTTACCAAAACTCCGTTTCTGCGGTTGGACTTTTTTGCTTGGTGTCATATGTCGTTTGGAAGAGGATGTCTTGCTCAGTAAGAATTTGTGTCGCGTTTATTGGCTCACGCTGAGTTCTGTCGAATATCAACAACTGAAGAAGGAGAAGGAGTTGTTGGTGAAGACGATTTTTCTCGTTTTGGCATTTTGTTGATATTCAGAAGAAATCAATAAACGCGACACAAATTTTTATAGAGCAAGACATTCTCTTTCGAATGACATATAACACCAACCCAAAAAGTCCAACCACAGAGCAGGAGCTGTCGGCAAAAATAACCATCCTCCTTCGGACGTCCCAATTTGATGACCTAAAAATCAATAAAGGACAAATGAGCAAATAGCACTAACACATATTCTTGTAGTACAGAACATTGTCTCCTAAATGCTCGAAAAAACTGCGCAAAAAAATTACAAACCTAAGCGGAGAGAACAAGTGCGCAAATGGCTACTTTTTCATTTTTCGCTTTTCACTTCAACGACCTAAAAATTGACAAAATTCATGATGAAAAAATAAATGCAATACATGCTCTGATAGAGCAAATCATTCTCTTTCGAAAACTATGCAGCGCTATGCAGGAGACCGCCGACGAAATCTGCAGTGAATCGTTGAAAAAAACGGAGAAGACTTATGGGACAACCTAATAGATGACATCTAATACGGAATTCTTCACACTATCAAACGGAAGAATAGTTGTTCCACCTAAGCCTAATAATTGTGTTTCTTCGAGGACTTATTTTAGTATGTCGGATTTCAATTTCAAACCGGGCCAATCCGGCGTCGAAATATCCCATGTCTGGTGGCCGAGTAGTGTTGGAGGAAGGGCCGTGGAACGATGGTTCAAGAAATTTAGTTCTGGAGATTTAAGCTTCGAAGGTGCACCTCGAAGCGGTAGACCTACAGGCGATCCAGGACGACGATTTGAAGGCCTTCGTGGAAGCTGATCCATCGCGAACAGTCCGTGGGATTCTGGGAGTAAGCAAAGCTGCTGTTACAGATGGATGGTTCGGAAAGGTGAAAAAGCTCGAAAAGTGGGTGTTTCACGATTTGAATGTCGTTGGAAATTCTTGCATTTCGAAATCTGTTCTTCTTTGCTTTTCCGGAATCAAAACTACTCGTTTCTGAATCGACTAGTCACATTTGATAAAAAGTGGGTTCTGTACGATAACCAAAGACGATCAGGACGGCGAGTTGATGCCGACGAACCTCCGCTACTTCTTAAGGCCGAAATCCCCCAGAAAAAGGAGGTGGTAACAGCGTGGTCGGCGGCTGACGCGATTCACTGCGATTTTCTGGAATCAGGCCGAACCATCACAGCAGAGTCAGGACCACTCAAAAAGAGGTTTTCTAGAATTTGACGCATCTCGACCATCCAGCTTTTTCGCTGATGAAATTGGTCAACAGGCACTGCTTTGGAAAAAAGTGTGCTGATTCGAACGGTGCTTATTTCGACTGAATCCGATCAGTATGAAGAAAGTTATGATCGTTTAAAGTTGGCAGTCAAAACCGCCAGAACTTTCCGGCCAACCTAAACATACTTCCGCGACACAATGTTTGGCACGGATATCGATTTTCGCGCTGCCATTTATAGTTCGGCGCGCAATACACCTAATTTCACGTAATTTTCGGATACTGTTGTCAGCTACGGAATAGCAACGGGAATAAAAAACCATCTTAGATGGGCTACGTTTCGGAGTTCCTTGTAGGCGCTCGAGCCAGCATTCAGCTAGGGGCTCACCCATACCCTCCCCATAACTGGCGCCTTTATTCGAAGGGTATTTTAAGGACGAAATGAAAGTCTTTTATGTAATGGGCTTCGTAATAACATGATCCGTATGTATTTATTTACTTATTTATTTGACCAACAATAAATCATGGCACGCATAGGTAAACAGGGAGGATTTCAGATAATGGTTGGCACTTTGCAAAAAGCATAGAGAAGCTGAGAAAAAATGTAATTGCACAAATACTCATTATCGTAAGCATATTGGTAAGGGGCTGCTCATACTTCGCGACAGCAGCGACAAGAGCGACGGGAGCGCCCGAAAAGTATGAACAGTCGACAAGAGCGACAAAAGCGACTGGGCGACGGACTTAGTGGTGTACGTGATTACACCATAACGCCTATTTCTTGTCAATCAGTCGATCAATCAATACAGACACTAGCAAACAGTCATATTACCTACATCATCAATCTGGCACTCAAAAGAAGTATAATAGCATGCCTTACCTTGATTTGAATAATGGCAGAATAGGAATTGTTTCCTTCGAACAGCAGCGCGTTATGGTGTAATTACGTGCATCACACCCGTTAGTCGCCGTCGCTACCGTCGCCAGCGCGAAGTATGAATAGGCAACGAGCGCGACAAGAGCGACAGCGCTAGCGTTCGAGTATGAACGGACTTTGGAGGCGATCGCTTGGTTCTGATCGATTTGCATGTTTTGCACGGGCGACGAGTCGCTCTCTATGAACAGTAGTAGTATGAACAGGCCCTAAGAGAATGAAGTCCAGAGTGTTTGATAAACTTACAACAGGAAAAAAACCCGTCGGAGTTATTGACCGTAGTTCCGGAGTGAAATTCAGGGAAATCGTTACGGGACCGAGTTGCCTATCTCTTTGTTAATCAGTCGCTGCAGCTAATGATATTTGCTTGCACGCTTCTCCGGCGCAAATAGGGTCGGGGGGGGGGGGGGGCTTCTGATGGGCAGAAAATCCCATAGAGGTATAGAGCCAGTAGTAAGGGCGCTAGCCAATAAAAACCAGGTTTGAATCGCGCGGCTGTGGGCGTTGCGTACCGGACAACTCGGACGGGTTTTTTTCGGTTGTAAGTGTATCGGGGAGTGAAGTCCAGCTCCAAATGCTGCCGGAATCTGAATCAGAGACCGATTCGTCGACCAGTTGTGGATGCTTCGCCGAGCTTTTCGTGTATTCGCTTGGCATGCAGCTGGCGGGTGGCCAGGCGACGTTCACGGTGAATGGCTCGGGGGGTCGTCAGATGATGGATGACGGTCCGCATAAGTGTGATAGCGTGCTCCGATCATCACAGCATCATCCACGCCGTCATCGCCGTCGTCGTCCGGGCCGCGGTGTCTGTCTCTCGACGCCCTCGCGTCTTCGACCGGCGGCCATTATCCGTGCGGCGGCGGCGGCGGCCACCGGGGACACGGACGACGAGGTCACTCTGCCTTGCCGACCGAACCGACGACGAGCTGCGAGCCCCCCCCCCCCCCCCCCACCTCCCCCTTCAGCTATCGATTCCCACCGTCGTCGTCGTCGTCGGTCGTGGGATTCGTCATCGTCGTCGATTCGATGATGCGCTGGTTCTGACCTACGCTATGCCTTAGGTCGTCTACCTTTAACCGAGTGCAGGTGTACCACCCGAGGAAACCGAACGGTTGCAGTCTAGGGAACCCAGCATGACTTCCACGGGGTCCGTGCTCGCCCTAATTGTAATGTGTCAACGTTTTTACGACCCCTTCTGAGCGAGCTGGTCGTGAGTTCGTCGCGCCGCTCGCGGATTTACGAGTCCGCGTTCACGATATTACAGCACTCGACGCAGATCTTCTCATCAGCACGTGGATTCGCCTTCCTCTGGAAGACTTATGCCCTGCTAGGCCTTGGTTAGGACTTTTTTCAAGCCTCTCCACAGCTGCACTCAGTTCTTGCACACGTCGTGCGCTGCCTTGCCGACGACCCTTGTCCACTCCGTCCAGTTCGTGATCGATTTTAGAAGTTGAAGAGTGAGAGGCAGCGCCGAATTAAATTATTTTCCGGCCTAGCTGACACCAACTCGTACGTCAGAAGACGCTGTCCTATGAAGTCTGCGGAATTTCTTTCCCACACTAAGTCTCCAAAAGTAGTGGTGAGTTGACCGCCTGATTGGACGAGTTTTCCTCCGTGCACCCTCAGGCGATCGTTGCGAGACCACAGGAACACAAACTTTAGCCAGGGGGCAGTGCCTTGTGGGGCACCAACTTGGTGATAGAAATTTCAACTTTCGGATTTTGTTTTTTGCTATTTTCATTGCGTTCTTCGTAATTACAATCCTTGGTTTGCGCTCTTTTGGTCCCTAGTTGTCTACTTCTCCTCTCTAAATTTAATTGAAGTTTTCGGTCTCTAAAATAGTTTCTCTCATATTTTTCGCATGCTTTGTGTTTGTTAACCGTATTCACACATACTTGTCTTACACTTTTGATCCTAGTCTGAATGTGGGCAGCACCACAAAGCGCTGGAACACGGCAGCCAATCAGACCGCATCGAATGGGCGTGACATTTAGAGGGTGTATAGTTAGTACTCTGAATAGTTATGACCCTTTTTGGTCCTAGTCGCGAATGTGGGCAGCATTGAAAGGCATTGGAGTTCACCAGCCAATCAGGCCGCATCGCATGGGCGTGCCATTTGAAGGGCGTGTGGTAAGCGCTCTGAATAGCTATGACCGTTTTTTGGCCCTGGTCGCAAATGTGGGCAGCATTGGAAGGTGCTGAAATGCGCCAGCCAATCAGACCGCACCGAACAGTCGTACAGTACAGAGAGCGCGTGTGTTACCAATGCCTAATTGGCTGACGTGCTTTTGTTCGATGCTCTGACTGGTTATAATTGCCTGCTGTGCTCGCACCTCGCAATGCTGCCCATACTCGCGACATGGATCCATTTTCGAATCCTTTAAAAGAATGCAAAAATGGAGAATCGCAATCACATGTACCCCGAGTCGACAATCTTGGTTCGAGTCTCGCCCGGGCCATAGAGAAGCCTCATTATTCCTCAGGCGTTGGTGATGCCAGACTTGCCTGCGAGGGATAAAACACTGACCTGTACACCGGCGCAAGTCAATTTTTGGTCCAAATATGCATTCAAATCGCCTCCATGGAAGAGGAATGTATGGCACATCCCAAGAAGGGACTGCTTTACCTAGTTTTAATTCTTTGAAAGTACTGCACGTGTATCCAATGGGTAGATCAGTGCTTTTGATTTTAGAACATTTGGCGAAGTCGAACCGCTGGGGTGCGGGAACGTACCGTTGTTCCTTTAGTAATCGCACGCGACAGCCAATCAGGCACCGGTTCAGCCGCACAAACTCGGCACATGATTGGCTATCGCGAATACTGTAGGAGCAAGGGCGCGTTCCCGCACTCCGCGGTGCTTTTTCGCGACACGTGCCAAAATGTTAATATCAAGATCAGAAGGGAAAGGAGCTCTGATTGTCATGGATGTGAACTGAACAGACGGCAGCGCTTCTTTACGTGTTTGTGTCGCCACCACCGTCGTTCACTACCTTGTTTGGTAAATGTAGTGAAATGAAGTGCTGATTCAGCGAAATTTTTAAGAGAAGGTCTTCGTACCTAAAGTGCACAAGGTCACTTCTTCTTAGGAATCTGCGGAATGTTCTATCGTAATCCCGTTAGGCGTACAAAAATGTGATTTTGCGTGAACTGCACCCTTTAGGATCAGGCCGTGTCCCTACTGGTATTGCTGTTCATTTGACTGATCGTGAGTAGTGAGTGCTACGTGGACGAAACTCTGAAACACGAATATAATCCACTCTGATTCCACATATTTCGTGATTATTCTTCAGCTTCATTTTCATTAATGGAACCGGACTCAGAGATCCTAAGATCCATTAAACTGCATTAGCCAGCAACCCGAAAGTGTTCCCTTTTAACGAATACAGAAACCAGTTTGCAAAGCCTTCGGGGACTTGAATGTTCAAAGAGCTTAAGATGTGAATGAATAGCTCTAGATTTCTGATATGAGCAGTAAGGACCTGTTCATAGTCCGCGAGGGCGCGTGTAGCGCAGTCGCAGGAGGTGCCGGCTGTCGTATGCACCCGATACCAGGTTCTTAGTTCGGTATTGCCGCCCAGGCCATCCAAGTTTTCCACCTCTCCGAGGTCGGCGAATTGGTACCAGGCTTATTTGAAAAGGATTAAGCACTGACCTGTTCATCGGCTAGCCACCGCAAGTCATTGCATGACCAACACGCGTTCAGATCGCCTCCAGGACATACCGTAGAAGTAGAATGCGTGGCGCATCCCAAAAGGGATAGAGTATCGCTCTCCTTTATCATTTATCTCTTATTCATAGTCCGCGACCGGAACGACTGAGTCGCTCATGCAGTGTACGAATCGATTAATGTCGAGCGATCGAACGACAAAATCTTCGGTAGTGTTCATGTACTGGCTATGGATCTTGAACTGACAGCTCAGACAGCGCACATCGGTACTTGAGGTACAGAGAGAGCTGAAAATATAGGCGTAGGTTCCTTTGTATTACCTTTCCTACCGTATTTTCTCTAGACATCAATAGATTTTTCGGTTCATGTCGTGAACGTGGGCAGCATTGGGAGGCGAGAACGCACCAGTCAATCAGGCCGCGTCGAGTGGGTGTGCCATCATAAGGGAGCCTTTACGATCGACTTCGGTTGGATACCGTACTTCCGGTAAGTGCTCTAGCTTGTTATGATAGACTGGAGGGCTCCCATATTCTACTGCTGCCCACATTCGTGACATGAGGCGATCTCCGCCACGCTTTCCATTCTCTGAAGTTCCGCGCCGTAGCTGATTTACACCTATTTTATACCTAAAAAGGTTATATCTGAATTCTCTCGCAGTCATATGGGCTTCGTAGGTAAAGTAAGAACCATATGAGGTATTCATCTTTGTGCTCCCTTTTGAGTTACCTGACCAGGCAGGCACATCTTCTCCTCGTCCTCATTTGACATTATTTCCTCGCTGGAACTTGTTGGTATCCTCGTTTTTTCTTTCTCCTAACTTTAGTAGACTATCAGATATCAGTTTTTTTACTTGTTCCCGTCATTTTTTCGTTCTCTCAGTAACAGTCTCACGCGGAGAATTTATCAGAGAAAGCCTGGTTGTGCTATAACGAAGAAAAGATGGGATAGTAGCACCTTACAATGAGAAAATGATGCTAAATAAGGATGAGGAGAAAATACACGCTTCGTCAGCTTACTTCATTCCAGCGTTAAACCGTACTAAATAAAAAGCTGGCGTGAATACGGTAGCTCGAGTGCGTGTCTTCATTCCGCACACCACGCGCATCTCCTCACGCTTGATTTTATTTTCGACGAACTTAATTCGATTCCGCGGGATGTTGACCTTATTTAGATCATTGTGATGCCTGAAGTTGGTTTGTTGAGGCCGGCTCCGTGGGGTGAATTGTAGGTGAGTTGCTTATTTAATCCGCAATTTTTAGGAGGCGCTCTTTTCTATACCTCAGAGCGAATGATCTGTTCCTGGGGGCGTTCTCATTGTTTATCGTATAAAAATTGACGTTTTGCTCAATTCAAAGGCTCCCGTAGTGCTAAGCAAGTCTCTGGCAATGAATAGCAGTTTTCCTTCCAACGGAAAGCCGGCCTTTTGTCATGGAAGGCAGTGACTGCACTTTAATCTCGGGGGCATTTTTTGGATTTTCTTCTAAATGCCCATTATTTATCAACCGCCGCGCAGCCGCCATTTCTGACTATTGTAGATCAGGTCGGCCCTTACATTGAGTTTGAGGCCAAGGTCGCTGATAAACAGGTCGCAAAATGTTTTGTTAAATTTGATGGATGTTACTCTGTTTAGATCTGTTTGCCAATCAGTTGCAGTTGCTTAATTTATTCTAACCAAAGTAACTAAATTTTCTTTTCTTCGCTCCGTCTCCTCAGATTGATTTTTCCAAGTGCTACTGTTGGTGCAGTTCCAATCGGGGGGGGGGGGGGGGGGGTGGGGCAGTCCATTATGGATTGCTGATGATATCTACGTATCATTACATACAACATGCAATACCAATATGAATAGCTTAACTTACCTGACCCCCTCCCTTGGAAATGTCCGAGCGTTACGCTAAAACATTAAAAGTTTTTAGCATGGGACTATGCACGGTGCGGGGGGGGGGGGGACTATGCACGGCAGTACGGTTGTGATCCATTTGCTTTGGAGAGAAATCGCAGACCGCGATCCACTAATTGATCAAGGTAATAATGTTGCTTTAACGTGTTTTCGCGGTTTATTGTATTGTAATTGTTCCAGGTTTCTGTTCAATTTACTGTGTTTTCATTACCCCACCCCGACTAGGAAAGCAATTTAGAAAACTGATTTTGGTATTGGAAGAACAGCAATTGATAATGTAGGCATATATATTTATATGTTGTGGTGCATGTTGCATTTCTTTAAACATTCAGATGGACTGTCCCCCCCCCCCCCCGATTGGGATTGCACCCTACTGTTTATCTGATGTCACGTGTGTTTATGTTACACATCAATAAATAATAATAATAATAAAAGTAATAATATTAAAGTCGCCTTACATTACAGTATAGAGGTGTCAGGGCCTATGCCTCAGGGCGAAACAAACTGCTCCTAGGGACTGCATGCTGTTACAGGATGTTTTATTGCGATCAAAACTCTAGCGCCAGGCGGGACTCGAGCTCGCACCCTGGGCATTCTGGGGCGGATGCTCATCATTATACCGCCGGCGCTGTTTGATGGCACGCAATATTCGTGATATCCTTGTAGTTCCTAGAAATCCATGGAATTTGCCCCTTATTGAGGCTAATGTCGCTGACGAACGGATCATTAAAATCATGATAATCATTAAAATTGTCGTTCGGTGTAGTTCAATGCCATCCTGGGGCCGGATTCATCAACAACTTACAGCAATTTAACAGAGAAAATTACAGACGAAATCTCTGATAGCTCGACCTATCAAGCGATATGGTGAGCGATAAGCCGCGTTATCTGACTTTTCCGCTGTGATTTCTCTGCTAAAGTTATGTAAGTCGTTGATGATTCCAACCCCATATCAGCATAGCGCCAACCAAGTCTCTCCCAATAAAGGGCAGTTGCTTTTTTCTTCGACGGAATGCCGGCATTTCGCTAAAGAAAGACAGTGACTGCACTTCAATCATGGGGCACCTTTTTGGATTTTCTTCTAAATCCCCACTTATCAACCGCTGCTCGCAAGTAGCGTCTATTATGGGTTGAATTCTCTACGCCTGTAGATCAGGCCGACCTTAACGTTGACGGTCGAGGCCAAGGTCGCTGATAAGCGGCGCCTTTAGAAAACGGTATAGAGGTCGGCGTTAATCACACGCTCGGTATTATCAGCCGCGGTCTTGTGGAAGCATCTGAAGGCGATGATTTGGGGTGTAATTCTTTTCCTTTCTCCTACTTCTCTCCCTTCGTTTCCCTCGTTTTTTTTTTTGCTGTTTCAGAGCTGCTGCAATACGACTTAACTGGATACCATTACGATTATCAGTTTTTTGGCGCTATGCGGGTTAGGAGGGCACCCTTTCCTATGAGTGGATTTTTTTTTGAGTTGTCAGAGGGTAGTGTGGCCATACCATGGCCCACCCCTGCTCTAGGACCGCTGGGTTTTGAAAGTATAGTAAGAAAGACGATAAAAAGGCCACCGTAACAACAGTGCACTCCAAGCACGCAATGCGCCATTTTTTTCCAATTGCGCTGAGTTCTACTTGTTGACACTTACATAAGTCATTCATAGGATTGAGGGCACTATTGTACTTTCAGGGCTTCAGAGGTCGAGGAGAGGTCGAAAAAATTGGGGGACGAGTGTTCTACCCCTCGTCACCCTGGCCCGCCCACCCCCTAACCCCTGGGGTTCCTCGAGAGTCCAGTGGCTGCCTTACGAGATAATGGATACATTTGCCACGCCTCTGCTTAAAGGGCGGGAGTAGAACGCCACTCCGCCAAAAAAAAACCGCCCGAACTTCACCCAGAGGGGTTATTTGGGGTGCCAATCACGAATCCGACATCCGTTTTTAAAATTTTGACCGATTACAGTAGGTTACGATAGGCACATGTGGAGGGGCTGTCGTCGAGGTCATAATCTCCGATTTCGTCCAAACTTCGGCTAGGGGAGTTATTTGGTATGCTGATCATTCATCTGATATCCGTTTTGGTATTACGATGGAGTACGGTAGGTATAAGTAAACTAAGGACATGACCGCTGAAAGACAAAATACTTCCTCAGATATTCTGAAGCTTTCCTTACTCGTAGCTACCGTATTCCAGTGTAATAACAAAAATGTATGCCAGATTCGTGATCAACACCCCAGATAACCCTCATGGGAGGAATTTGGGCGAAATCGTGATCATGACCTTTGTCACCCGTACCTACCGTAATCGGCCAAAATTTCAAAAACGAATGTCAGATTCGTGATCAGCACCCCCAATAACCCCCCCCGGGGCGAAGTTTGGGCGAAAATATTTTTCGATCTCTCCTCGACCTCTATAGTTCTGAAAGTACAATAGTGCCGGATTGAGTGTAGTAGAACGTTTTTAAAAGTTACTCTGGTAAGCACGGTAATTTGAGCTTTCAGCACTTCAGAAGGGTCTGGCCGTTTTCCCTTTTAATAGTATTTACTCAAACCTAAGCTGTGGCGGTCGTAGTGAATTCAGCTTGCTTATTTTTCTTTTCCATCTGCAAACTCGTTGCTGTTTCTCATCTGAGCGCTTTTAAATAGTGATTTTTGACGCTTTTGCCAAAGCTTACTGATTGCTGTTAAAAGGCTGTTTTAAACTTGCTCTATTCATCGATGCTTATTATATACAATTTTCTCGTCGAGTTCGACACTTTTCAAATCAAATTGGACACTCTTTTAAGACAGTCTAAGGTTCTGAAATCGAAGCCAACTCTTCAAAATCGAAATGACCTTCAGGCAAGTTAAACTACAGACTCAATAAGATTACTGGAACAATTTCTTGTTCAAGGAAAATTTGGTATAACTTTCTTTGAAATTGTTTTGCTTACTTGCCCTAATAATGTAATAATTTTATAAAATTTTTGTTTTTAGAGAAAAAATCAATTGTCTTAAGCGCAGTTAAATGCAAGCATATAGTGCATTAAAAGGTGAGGTCGCGCCGTGCACTCAAAAATCTCGACGCAACTTTATTCGATTAAAAATGTAAATGCCACTTACATGAATCATCAAAGTGGGTTATGTGTTGTCCTTACAGTTGTTTTTATATCGTTAACAGGTGTCAAACTCCACATAGACAGAAATTGTGCTATCAATCGAATAAAATTCGCGACTTCTTGAACGGGCGTGTGGTGCAATGTGCAAACTTTAAACTATTTTTTTTTCTCAAAAAATTCAAATAATGTGTTCAGGTATTGGGTAGGTGAATTAAAATTTCAAAGGGAGATATACTAAAATTTTTCTTGAACAAAAATTATTTTAAACTTTCTGGGGAGTCTCTAGTTTACTGTAGAACAGGCTCATTTCGTTGTGGTTTCAAAAGCTTTAGGTTTAGCCTAGCTTAAAAAGTGTCCAATTTTATTCGAAACGTGTCTAATTCGACGTGAAAAGTGTCCAATTCGACGTGAAAATTGTATATATTAGACAAACTTTAGTGAATTCAATTCACAGAATGTCTTTCGATACTTTAAAAATATTTTTGTGGCACTCAAACATTTATCTGAGCTAGAAATCGTTGTTGAGCATTTCAAATTGACATCGAGTTCTCGTTTAATCTTGCAGCGTGTCAGCAGTAAGCAATTTTTCATCGGTTGCGGAGCAACGGATGAAAAATTGCTTCAGTATTGCTCTAAAGTGGGCGGTGCTATACTATACTATAAGCTGAGCTTGCGCCAGTGTTGGTAAACAACCACACCTGTGACGACAGTTGTTTTCCCAGAGATCTCTCTGTAGGGAAAATTAGTATGGGCACACACCTTTTGCTGCTTCAGTCCCTCCTACTCGTTCACGCTGAGCGGTATTTTTCGTCCCTTTGATGGCCTGTTTCAGTGCATCCTAGGCCGTACGTCGCCCCACTGCCTTTGGATGGCCTATTCAAGCGCAGGAAAGGCAGTTCTCAAGATGAAAAAAAGTGTAGCGTCTACAGCGGCTGCAGTTCTAAAGTGCTTGCGGATGTGACGGTGCGCAAGGTTATCATTACGATCTGGCATCTTCTTTCGAGATCCTGTAGAGACCGCTCCTCCTACAGTTTCGGATCGGAGACTCAAGTCTTCGGTTAGTTTTTAGGGAAATTGGAATTCTCGAACCACGGCGCTGTGGTTCTATGCAAGAAACGTCGCTGTAGCTCAGCCCAGGGTTTGAGCAACAGTTTAGTCTGGCTTTCTATAGACAGTAGATGTTCACTATAGCCCCATCAATAGCGTTACAGATGCAACTTCAACTTTAAACGTTATAGATTCAACTTATAACACCTTTCTCTTCACTGATGAGACACCGGGAGGTGTTATAACAAAAAAGGTTTCTCTGGAGATGGGTGGTTTGAGAGAAAACAAAATTTTTTGATTTTATACCCTTTACTTTCACTTTATTATTGAGACGTACCACTTTGGAGTAGAAAAATTTGTAATATTATGGTTTGCGCTCTCAATTTTCTTTATTGCAAGAAAACGTTCGTAGTTATATAAAATTAGAGTGGGGTCGTTAGAGCACAGTCCACAAAGATCGGACGTCATTCAGGCCTTCGATAACGACAGTTCCGTCGAAACGTTAGGCTTATTAAGGTAAATTTCAACAAACCTGCGTTGCACAAAAGAATTGAAACTGCTCTACTAAAATGCGCAGATTTTAAAATAGTCGACATAGGGATGACGTTATTCAATCCTTTTTTGGGATACGCCACGCATTTTACTTCTACGGACGATTGGAGGCGATTTGAATGAGTATTTGGTTATACGTTGAATTGTGGTGGCCATCCGATGAACAAATCAGCACGTTATCCTTCCCAGATAATTCTGGTACCAATTTACCGACTTGGGAGGGACGGAAGGCTTGGTCTGGGCGAGGATCCGAACCAAGAATCCAGTATCGGGTGCACGCGACAGCCTCGGACTGCGCTACACGTGCGCTGACCATAGGAATCAGAATATTTCCCTCCTTTGTAGAAACTCCTCTGATCTCTTGTTATAATCGTTTACTTCATGCTTCATGGGGAAAATGCATATTGGACAACTGAAGGTCACATTTTAGACTTATAGGATGATCTCGCCTCACTCGATTGGCTCTCATTTTTGCTGGTTTCTGTTCGTTCTCGGTTTTTCCTTGAGTCTTGAAAGTAAAGATTTGTCTCCTTTAATGATTTCTAGCCGGTCTCTTCTTTGCTAAATGCTTCCAGATTCAATGAAGAAGAATTCACGGTACATGTCGCGAATATGGGCAGCATTGGGTGGTGGGAGCGCGCAGGCCAAGCAGATTACATTAAATTGGCGTACTGTTCGGAGAGAGCGTATACGGTCGGTATTCTGGCTGGCTTGTGTTCGAACGGTGCTCTCCCTGGTTATGACTGGCTTACGCGCCACCTCCCCACAATGCTGTCCATCTTCGCGACATGAATCGAATTCACATGCGAATGGTATTTTCACCAGCGATGGGGTGGTGTTCATTCTTGAAATCTTCTTCATTGTTTTTTTTTCCTGCAGTCAAGGTTTTCTGTGTCTTTTGCATGAAAATTCGCTTCCTGGACATGAAGTTGCTTGCTTTACGCTGGCCAATAATCCATCGTGACTGTATCGCTTCGTGCCATCATTCTACTTTTTGTATTTTCTGTGTTTTTGGGTCTATCTTAGTCTTGAGGATTGTGGAAATTGGATCCCCGCTCTTTCTCACACCGCCCTCTCCCCAGCTTATTGTTCGAGAGATCATATATCATGTGCCAGTATGTGAAGTTCTCGGACAAGTAATGCCCAACGTTACCTCCTAACCAGATAGGTCCAAGTTTTTTCTTCGTTAAGATGTTGTATTCCTGTACTTTCTGTTGTTGAAGGCCGTTCAACACCGCGTTTTGTAAGGGATCAGGAGCAGGTTACCCTGTTAGAACGACTGGCACTATTGTACCTTCGGGACTCCCCAGGTCGAGGAGAGGTCAAAAAAATTTCGCCCAAACTTCTCCCAGGGGGTATTTGGGGTGATGATCACGAGTCTGACATCCGTTTTTGAAAATTCGGCCGATTACGGTAGGTTACGGTAGATACGGATAACTAAAGCTGCCGAGGTCATAGTCACCGATTTCGCCCAAACTTTGCCTAGGGTGGGGGGGGGGGGTTATTTGGGGTGCTGATCACGAATCTGACATCCGTTTTTGAAAATTCGGCCGATTACGGTAGGTTACGGCAGCTACGGATAACTGGAGTTTGGGCGAAATCGGTAACCTAAGTCACCCGTAGCTACCGTAACCTACCGTACTCCAGCACAAAACGAAAAACGGATGTCAGATTCATGATTAGCACTCCAAATAACCCCCTGGGCGAAGTTTAGGCGAAATCGGTGATTATGACCTCGACAGCCTTAGTTACCCGTAGCTACCGTAACCTACTACTCCAGCGTAAAACGAAAAACGGATGTCAGATTCGTGATCAGCACCCCAAATAACCCCCCTGGGCGAAGTTTAGGCGAAATCGGTGATTATGACCTCGACAGCCTTAGTTACCCGTAGCTACCGTAACCTACTACTCCAGCGTAAAACGAAAAACGGATGTCAGATTCGTGATCAGCACCCCAAATAACCCCCCTAGGCGAAGTTTGGGCAAAATCGGTGATTGTAACCTCAGCAACCTTAGTTACCCGTAGCTACCGTAACCTACTACTCCAGCGTAAAACGAAAAACGGGTGTCAGATTCGTGATCATCATCCCAAATAACCCCCTAGACAAAATTTCAGCGAAGAAATTTTTTCGGCCGAAGTCGTGTCGGTGGAGTCGGAACTTTTAACTAGTGCCGCGCGGGCTGCTACGCACTGCGTAGCAACCCGTGTATGCCCTAGTTCATACACCGCTGCGCGGCGCGGCACGATGGTCGGGATAGATATCGACCAGGCGGCGCGAAAAATCGATATCTATGGCGATCGCGGTGCCGCGGCGCGTGGCGGCGCAAGTATAAACTAGGGCTAACACTGCCGCCGACAACACCGTCGCCGAAGTATAAAGGCCCCCACAGAGTTCTGCGGCAACGCCGCTCGCCGCTATGGTTAAGGATAGGGCTTCTGCTCTAATGTCCCGTTTAGTTTTATGTTTTGCCATCAACTTGAACTGTTTTCTTTCTATCGTGTAAAGTGTACTGAGTTTGTTGGACTAGCTTGCCTCAAAGCAATCTTTATTCTTTATTAACTCGTCAGTTCTTCCGAACTCCTGCATACTGCTTGATGTTTCGGCCTTTTATGTCTTTGTATTTCGTACTGCTTCTACACTGAATCTTTTTTTCTCTCACGAAAATTGAGCACTCAATTTCGCTAATAAACCTGTATTCGCCTTCTTTCAATATACCTGAATAAGTTGATGAAGTAAAAATAACGGTTAATGGTTTAACGAATTGTTACATTTTGAACCCATTTTTCTTT
The DNA here is from genome assembly GCA_947359475.1 of Heligmosomoides polygyrus bakeri. NCBI lineage: Eukaryota > Metazoa > Nematoda > Chromadorea > Rhabditida > Heligmosomidae > Heligmosomoides > Heligmosomoides polygyrus. The sequence continues at coordinate 90,703,009 of OX375869.1, read as the reverse complement.
ATTTAATGTTTACATAAGAATTTTTATTACTTAATTTGAATGGTCCTTTATTAAATAGTTTTTTAATCACTCTTCTACCCATATTTTTCAAAAAAGACTTGTATCCGAATAATTTTCAGAATAATCGTTTGAGGTTGAGTTTAAAAAACCGGCTTAATTTAATTTAAAAGATTTTTGAATGTGTCCTAGGGAGGAAGGCACTTCACTCTCTATTCAAAATTGAAAGTGAACTATTTTAAAATTACGGAACATTGGGCACTATTGCACTTTTACGATTCTAGGGGTCGAGTAGAGATCGAAAAAACATTCGCCCAGACTTCGTCCAGGGGGTTACTTAGGGTGCTAGGCACAAATTAACATTTTTTGAAATGGCAGCCGATTACGGTAGGCTACGGTAGTGGCGAAATAGATCATTATTACCTTCGTCACTCCTACTTACCGTAACCTGCAGTACTCCACCATAATAACAAAAATTGGATGTAAGATTGGATATTTATTTATTTATTTATTTGAGTATTGTTGTGCATATGGACAATTATACATTTAATATTATGCAATTGTATTGTATGTTGTTACAATTATGTTACTATATGCCATGGTCATAACATACATTATATATTAAAATATATTTTATCGCAACGGCATTCATTTCACTCTACAAATACTTGGTATGATGACACTAAGTTGAGAAAGTCTACTAGAACATCCTTACCTCTTTTACCGAAAGTTCATGATACTGTAGCACCCCAAGTAGCCACTCATAGTGCATTCGAGCATGGAGTTGAGTGGAGGCCGCCCGTTTCCGTGTCTCATGAATAATTTGCTCTCGTACGCTAGCCGATCGACGTTCGTGCCTCTCTTTAATACCTCCATTCACGCTTGATTGGCCGGCCAGTCTCGGGCACCCCGCGGTGTTTAGGCGGCATAAGTGGGTTGGGAGAAGTAATTTTGATGTGGTCGAACTAATTGTATCAATTATCTGTTCCTTTTTATCACCCGTTTGGCTTCGCTTCTGTGCCAATACACTTGAAGTGGTCCACGTTCCATGTTCCGCGGCTGGATGTCGGCAATTGTTGGCCCATTCAATCGGCGAAATTTCCGCGTGAGTTACGTCGTCGGGCGATCGTCAATAATTCTCGTTTCAGAGCGCGCATCATCAGAAGGGTAATGTGGTAGCGCACGCGCAGCGGAACCTTTGTGCCACTTATCCCTCCGATTGCAGCAGCAGGACGAGCAGCAGCAGCAGCACGCCTTCCAAGGGGTGAGTTTCTTTGCAGCAGCAGCAGCATCACTAGCCGCCGTGTGGTGTGGCGGTGCGTGTTCAGTTTCTTCTTTCATCACAGTTGTTCCGTGACCTAATTTCATCGTGGCGAATGTAGGCTAAGGGATGCGTCGCGTTTTTCATCGAAAATATTGTCTTCCTAGCCTAGATATCAGTGTTCGATGGGCAGTTTCCTAGGTAGCTCGAGATGGGCGCCTGCTTTTCGCGTCATCGCAATCCGTCGTCTGGAGATGGTGCCGGCAGCAGTGTGCTGGAGCGGATCGACGCCTCCAAGTTTAGCACCACTCCGCAGACGATGTACTTGGTGAACAACTCCGGTGATCGTGAGGTTCACATGGCCGAACACTCCACACCTGCACGGGCTCCGGCTTCGGGTTGGTTCATTTGCTTTTGTGTTTATTTTTGCTTGTATATTTTCCTAATCGGAGAGGTGCATATAGTGATATAGTGATTTGCCTCTCCAGTTCCTTGCTTAAGTTTCTACGAGAGCTTCAGCTGCTTCCTATAATAATAGGGCTTTCCTTTAAACATAGGGAATGATTGTGTGCCATGGGATGATGTCCGCAATTGACATTTTACGGTTGCCCCTCCCCACTAGGATAGATCCTATTTATCAAATCTTTCGGATGAATGCTTTCAAGTCGACCCCATTCTCCGAAGGAGCATAAATTTCGGCTTACACGAAATTGGGTCTATTTGATTCAGTAGGCCATAAATCTAAAGTTTTACTATTAGTGTGGGATGATCTATATAGGAGTGGTTCTGATTGGCAAAACAAACACCATTACAGTGTATTGATGGACTTTGAGTTTTGCTGTTTTCCCTAAAAACAGAAACCTTTGAAGGTTCTTGAATTTATTTATTTGTTTATTTATTTATTTATTTTATATGTGAGGAACCGCGCAAATAAACAATTCGAGTGCAGTTAACAAACAGCATTTGAGAAAACAATAAGCAAAACATTTTGAAGTCACCAAAATGAGATAAACTAACCAGGGAAGGGTCTCAGACGTAGGCCTGAACGGGGGAAGTGAGTAGTATTGCGAGAATCTCCCACCCTTCATATAGTAGAAAAACATGTTTCGTTTTTGCTGAGTCCTTGAACCAAACGAGCTACGGGCCCTCGAAGGCGGGGTACAGTAACGCACCGTCAGCAAGTGCCCACGTGCATGCGTGCGCTGACGTATGGGAAGCGGCGAAAGGCCTAGTGGCAAGCGAGTCGGTGGCTCAGCAGGGTACGGGCTGCTTCAAAGATGCTAGACCAGATGTTCGACTCCCGCGCTATGTACTGTTTTTGCATTTTTTTTAAATAGCCGCCTCCTTCACCTATTTGCTTCCTACACATCTCCTACACATTTATTTCACTCTAAATTGTCAAAAGAGCCAGATTCGTCATCAATACTCCATGACCTCGACAGCCCTAGTCACACGTGCCTGCTATAACCCACCGTAATCAGCCGAAATTTCAAAAGCGAATGTCAGATATGTGGTCAGCACCCCAAATAACCCCTCTAGAAGTTTGGGCGAAATCGGTGATGATGACCTAGACAGCCCTAGTCACTAGTGCCTGCTGTAACCCCTACCTGCTGTGAGGTCACTGTTTAATATTCGCTGAAAAACAAAACGTTGTATAATTCAGAAACTGAAAAGTGAGTGAACCACAGCTTATAGTAAATCCTTATTTGACAATTTAGAGTGAAATAAGTGTGTAGAAGATGTGTAAGAAATAAGCTGATTTAAACCACCATCAAGGCACTATTGTACTTTCACGACTCCAGAGGTCGAGGAGAGGGTGAAATTTTTTGGCTCAAACCTCCTCCAGGGGAGTTATTTGAGGTGCTGACACGAATCTGACATCCGTTTTTGAAATTTATGCGGATTACGACAGGTTAACAGCATATACGGGTAACTAGGGCTGTCGAAATCATGGAGTGATAATCACGAATTTGGGGTGTTGATCACGAGTCTGACCCTTTTGATAATTTAGAGTGAAATAATGTGTAGCAGAAGCAAACTGGTGAAGGAGGCAGCGGTTATGAAAAAATGCAAAAATAGTGCATATCACGGGCGTCGAACATCTGGTCTAGTACCTCCCCCATCATCGAGGGCCCGTAGCTCTTTTGGTTCAAGGACTCAGCAAAAGCTGTTTTTCTACTATATGAAGGGTGGAGATTTTCGTAGTACTATCCATTTCCCCCGTTCAGACCTTCACCTGAGACCCTTCCCTGGTAAGAAGCGTCCTGGGGATACCTGTCAACGAGTCTTATGTATGTCCCCAAAGAGATGGGTAGAACGCTTTTCTTTGAGAACGTGAAAAACTCGGTTCCTGCTCGATTAGTAAATAAACCTAGTCTTGTATTACATTTTGCCCTTCGGATTCTTATCTTCCACTGGCCACCTCTTTTTCGGCAGCTTTGAACAACGTAGTAGCGAGTGTTTTTCTTCAATGTAATTGCGGATTCACTATGGTAAGGTACGTTTAAAAAGCTGGTATAAGCTGCCTTGTCGAAGGTATCCCTAGGCTTTGCTCCCCCCGTCACCTCCCCGTGACTGGCAGGGATTAAGCAGATTGTATATAGTAAGATTCCTTAAAGAGCACGCTAAGAGTTCTGAGTTAAAAACGGCTGAGGAGACTATAGTAATACAGAATGATAAGAACGAATTCATTCAAAATTAAAAAATTAGGGCCTAAGCCCTCATAAATAAGATTAGGGATGAGATCAGACTACATATGTTTTGGGCATTTTTGACACCGATTCTATGCAAGTTGAAGATTAACAGGGATGAATTCTATGTTTATATTCAGTCGAAGAAGTTAGAAGTTTTGTTAATTCCGAAATGATGAGTATTCATTGTGGTACGGTATCGTCCTATTTCTATATTCTGGTATGGCTTATCTCGATTCAATAGTTGAATTTTCGGCTTTGACGTTCACACTGCAATCTTCTACTTATCGATGCGGTCAAAAACTATCTAAAACGAAACTTATCACGCTATTGTGGCTGAATGATACCAGTAAGAATCTTCATTTTCGACAGGCTGTTCGCTTGCTGTAGATTGGGTTTGGCCCCATTGAACCGCTCTATGTGGTTGGTGTAAGTAGAACATCATACACCTTCAACGGCACCTAGTTAAGCTCATCAAGATTTCGAACGATTACAGTCCTATTGCTGCAGGCCTAAAGTTCTATTTCTGTAAAAGGTGGACATGAGGCTAGGATATTCCTTGCGCAGACGAATTTGGTTTGATCGCGTCTTGCTCCGTTCTATTTCTGTAAAGCGTCTTTTTGGTGTAAACAACAACCAACTCCTTTTGCATGTTGGAGTTGTATTCTACGAAGTGTTTATTGTACTAGACAAAGTATTGCTGAGTACTGTAAGGTTCATATGGTGCAGGTTCTCTCACGCTCACAATTAGGCTTCTTCATTTATGTCTGCTACATAGCACGATGACCCAAAAGCACTTTGAAGAGCTGATTTCTTTCTTTGTACTCCAAAGGATAACATGGATAAGACACTGCCTGCGATCTCCATTCGCACAGTTCCTTTGATGCTGCAGTTTAAGAAGGTCGTCGTCTCAGTTACTATCCCTTCTCGTTTTTGATTGTTTTTACTTCGCTGATTGCTGTCCGAACGTAGCCGTAGTGAGATATGGGTCGGTGCTGTTAAGGCTAAATCTGTCCTAGTCTGCTCATTTGTTTCTTTTTGTCGCCTATTAACCCAGTTATCAGTTGAGTTGACATTAGATTAATTGCAGATTATCTCGCTGTGGCTTATTAAAGAAATGGTAACGTTGCTATAGGTATGATACGTCATGCATATCGACTGACGCCAGCGCGTTTGGGTACAGAGGGTTATATACCATTTTCACATCAAATTGAACCCTTTTCAAATTGGACTTTTTCCAAGTCGAATATGTCATTTTTCTAAGTAGCTAGACGCTTTTGAAATCAAACTGAACGTTTTCCAAATTAAAATGAGTGTTTTCCTTGAAAGATAAAATTAAAGGCTTCAGAAAAGCAAACTAAAAAAACTAAAGGAAAATTTAGTAGGACCTACTCTGAGTTTTTACTTCGTCGGCCCCGTTTGCGAAACACTTTGAAATTTTATAAAGTTTTTATTCTTTAATTAAAATAGTGATTTGAGTTCACTTTAAAGCGCAGCGAGGCAGCGAATTTTAGGGCTAGAAGAAGAGATTACGCCATGCACTCGTCCGGAGCGTCGCGTTTTCAATTGATTGCTAGTGCATATACCACTTACTGACATCAGCGAAGTAAAGATCTTCATTTATTTTTATTTATTTATACGTAGAGGTTCACGCGAAAAATAGAAAAAAGCAAGTGGGAGGAGCAAGTACGTTAAAAACCTGAGCAGAATGAATCAAACATGTATTGTTAGGTGCAAACGACAGACAGTAGCAAAGTGGGAAGTAAACTATTAAGGAACATCCTGAAGATACCTGTCAGCAAGTCTTTTGTGTTGCCTCAACGATTTTTCAAGGTGTTTTTCTTCGAGAATGAATTTTTGAAATTCAGTTCCAGCTTGATTTGTGGGAAATATCGACCTTATTCAGAGCTGTTATATGTGTGTTTTTACAACTGATTTTGTAGTAATTGATAACTATGTAACTCAGCGTGAATGAAATTTTTACTATCAACAAAATGAAGATAGCGACGAGCTAGACGAGTGCGTAGCACAATCTGTTCTTTTAGCACGCTAAACAGTGCTGCTTTTTTAAGCTTTGAAATAAAACAACTCTTATTTGAAAAAAAATGAATTTTTGTGAAATTTCAAAATGTGTTCGCTTTTTGGGGTAGATTAATCTTATCCTAATCTATCCTACCTTAATCTTTATATATCTGAATCTTAGAGAAAATCATGATAAATTTTCCTTCCGTGAAATTATTTTTGCCCTAAGTTTTAGAGAGTTTTAGATTTTTTTTTGGAAAACACTCATCTCGATTGGAAGTGTTCAGTTTGATTTCAAAGTAGAGGCTTCCGATGAATCACTTTCACTAGAAAAGTGTTGAATTTGACGTAAAAGTTGTATATAATTGCTGTGCTGGATGGAAAATGAGAACGTGTATCCATTAACTGCTGTGTAAATGAACTCTGGCTCTTTTTACTCGTGACTTCAAAAGCTTGTAACATTGTAACAACTGTTCTATTCTGCCGTGACCTGTTTTGAGGTGTTAAGAGGTGTGTTGACGCTTAGATCAACTACATATAGGCTGTGCTCCCGTGCCATTCCCTGACTGGGTAGAGGAACACCGAATATTTTTACGAGGGGTTAATGATTGTGATTGATAATAGAAGTATAGTATCGTGTATCATTTCAGACAAAGAAGTGCTAGTGGCACTTTACGCGTACGACTCACGAGCGGATGGCGATCTCAGCTTCAAGAAGGGCGATGTTATGTACTTATTGGATCAGAGGTGAGTTCTGCGGATTTGATTTCAACTAGACTTCACATCACAAAAATGTGCCCATCACCTGTTGAGGGTTTAATGATAAGTCTTTGACAGTGCGGTTTGTTTTTACGGCGCTGACTTACATCACACGTTGTGAACTGCTCATTATCGTTGCCCTGGATTCGCCTCGACGGGGTCTTTCTTCGTTGAAGTCAAGGTTGTCGGTAACCTGTTCTCGAAACCGAAGGCATTACTCAGGCGTATTGGCGTATTGAACTGATTCGAGTATTACTACATACATTTATGTGAGTATGGGACAAGTTGAGTGGCGTCGTTGTAAACCATATGATCCTGAAAGGCGGTCTTTTGGGTGAGGGATACTTCTACAAGGCGTTGTTTGGAGAGATCAACGGCCCTGCAAGATCCCAGCTGTATTTGTGTTATTTTTCAATGCCGCTCCTACCAATGCTGAATTTCTGAGAACCCCGTCAGTCCCTTTTCGGCAGAATAGAACGACTCAGGAGTCATCTTGAGTCTATGTGCTACGCGGATGTGCAATCAGTAAGGGAGCACTTCGAGTGATAAGCGAAGAGTTTTCGGCTTTTGGGGGAGATTTGTTCTATCTGCTTCAGAAGCTGAATAAGCCTATATCCTGTAATAATATCGAAGCTTCGGGTTCATCCTCTGTTCTGAGATGTGCTTATGTAGATGCTTCTGTTGATTTCTCAGAACAATCAGAATCGTTAACATAAGCTCGGACCGAAAGTTCCCGCTCTTTAGTGCTTTGAATATAATTGTGAGGGAATGGAAAAAGAGATAGTTTGTTGTAATTTTCCACGCATATATGGATGTCCTACCGACCAACCAGATAACACCCCAATCTCTCCTACCGATGTTCCCATCCCATGAATTCCTACTTATTTGGCTTTCATATCAAGTCTTCTCATATTACGCGCTTGCTGCGCAGTGGTAGGAAGCGTCGGATTTTACATGCACCCCGAATCATTTTGTGGTTTGGTGATTCTTGCCCGCATCAACCCAGCCCTCAATTCTCCTGTGATCTCTGAAGTGGTTCCAGATTTGTCTGAGAAGGACAAAACTGTTACCTGTGCATCGGCTGGCCATCACAAGTCATTATATTGGCTAGATACGCATTCAAATTGCCTCTGTGACATCCTGCTGAAGTAGAGTGCGTGGTTCGCCCCCAAAGGGACTTATAAACGCCGTCCTTAAGCCTTTTATCCTATTTGGTGAGTGGCTTCGCATTCAAGAACCGAGAATAGAACAGCTTGGCCTTCTTCATTCCTTCTCTATGCGACCTATCCTTCATTACGGTAAAAAGCCGGCCTTAATACTATATAGAATAAAATATTAGAACGGTAGAGTAGGATTTTCAGTAGTGTTGGCTGTCGCGTGTGCCAAGTTCACAGTTCGGATTTCCCGCCCAGAGCAACCAAGTCTTCCATCCTCCGGGCTCGGTGAATTGGTACCAGACTTGTACGGGGAGGATAAAGCACTGACTTATACATCAGCTGGCAACCACAGACCATTGTATGGCCGAATACACAACCAAATCACCTTCACAACATCCTGTTGAAGTAGAATGCGTGGCGCATCCCAAAAGGGATTGAGCAACGCCGTCCTTTATCCTTTATCGTTTATGTCTCTCCCACCGCTCAGACGTAGCAGTGTAACTCCCTGATTTCTACTCTACCAATTTTTCAATAGCATGCATTCTCAGTTATTTGGCATTCATACCAAGTGTTTTCATATTGGTACAGGTTTGCGAACTGTATGCCGTTATCCATTTTTTCTCTGAATGATTCATTACAGCAACTGCGATTGGTGGTATGTACGACATCAACGGACGGGAAATACGGGATATGTGCCGAGAAACTTTGTAGCGAAGCAGCAGACAATAGAAAGCGAGGAGTAAGTCTTCGAAGTTCACGAAAGAAAATACCTAAAGTGCCTCATTCTCAGGTGGTATGCTGGAAAAATCCCGCGAAACCGTGCCGAGCGTCTGGTTTTAGCAAATAATTTGCCGAAGGGAACGTTTTTGATTCGTGAGAGAGAAGCCGACGGTCGGGAATTCGCCTTGACAATTCGGGACTCGGACGATATTCGAGGAGGTAGTGTTTGTTGACTTATTGTATCTGTTAGTTTACTGTTCATAATCTATACCTTTTAAGGTTCAGTGAAGCACTACAAAATCAAGCGACTCGATCATGATCAAGGGTTCTTCATCACAACCCGAAGGACGTTCCGCACGTTGCAGGAGCTGGTCGCCTACTATTCTGGTTCGCTTTTTTCCCATTGTTAAGCCTATGTTTTTATGGCGACTTTTCAACGATTCCATTTGCCAGAGATGGCCGACGGTCTGTGCTGTCAGTTGACATTCCCTGCTCCACGAATCGCTCCCACTAGGCCGGACCTCAGTCATGATACTCAGCAGAACTGGGAGATTCCAAGGAATCAGCTGCAGTTAAAGAGGAAGCTGGGTGACGGCAACTTTGGCGAGGTCAGTTATGCACTGTTTCACCGATTGCTTGCTGCAATCCTAGTTGGAGGGGGCCACCAACAATCGGGGCAATTGCTTCTCTCTCCTGTCCCTCACCACCCACTCCCTTAAAGTTGCGCTCTTGAGCATACGTCCATAATCTGCGACGGGAGTGACATGGCAAAGCGACGATAGCTCGGCAGTATTCGATACATATGCTTTCCCCTGTCGCTTCGGTCGCGGAGTATGAACAGGCCTTGAGGAAATTCACGAGTAGGTTTGTGGTGGTGGGCGTCACCACGCGGTCTCCCCGAACTAGGATTTCACCGACTTTCTTTCCTTTTTCTTCTTTAGACTTCCTACCAGTCCTTGTTCACGGCCCCAAAATTCAGGTGTGGTACGGCAAATGGAGGGGAATCGTGGAAGTGGCTATAAAGACGATGAAGCCCGGAACGATGTCTCCCGAAGCGTTCTTAGGGTAAGTTCCTTCAACTTTTTAACCGTATTGTCTACTCATTCTTACTTTCCTCATTGTAGCGAGGCACAAATCATGAAGCAGTGCGATCATCCGAACCTCGTGAAGCTGTATGCCGTGTGCACACGCGAGGAGCCCTTCTACATCATCACTGAGTACATGTGCAACGGCTCGCTCTTGCATTATCTTCGAAACGAGGGCGCTGCGCTCGGTATCCAAGCATTGGTGGACATGGCTGCTCAGGTACTTTAGTTTGAGTGATTGCTTTGCTGTGCGTGTTTCCGATGGCTAAATGTCTGTGGTTTTTAGATTGCAAACGGAATGATGTATCTGGAGGAGAGGAAACTGGTGCATCGCGACTTAGCTGCGAGGAATGTACTTGTTGGAGAGAAAATCAGCGGCGTCCCAGTGGTCAAGGTAAGGTCAATGCAATGCTTTAAAAAGCGTCGCGGGAGATGCCTATTTATATTCCTTCAGATTCAGTTGTTCTCTTAATGATTTGCTGTATAGAGAAGTCAAGAGCGTTTCGGGTGAAGGTTTTGTCTCACAGTTCTTATTTATTTATACAGTTTTCACGTTAAATTAGACACTTTTTTAGGAAGCTTGACGTTTTGAAGTCAAACTGATATTTTCATATTAAAAAAGCTTTTTCCAAATAATAGTAGAGGTTCTTCGAGATAATTAGAATAATTTTTTGTCCAAGGAAGATTTAGTATGTTTCGCCGTTTTTTTTTTCAATTTTCCTACCCCAATAAGTGGACACTGCTTGAAATTTTGTAGTTTTTTTTTAGTAAAATTATGATTTAAGGCTTGTTTTAAAGCACAGAAAAGCAGCAATACTGTAGCGCTAAACGAAGAAAATGCACTCGTCTAGAATGTCGCGTTTTTCATTATATTTATAGAAACAAATTCGGATCTATCCTGGTCCGGGGGGGTGGGTCACATATCGAAAAAGTAGGTTAAAAATGAATTGGGACTTACCAAGCGGCCCCTAGAGAACAAGTTGGAACCTAAATGAAAAGAAAAACGAACGAACAAACAAACAAAAAATAAAAAATCGCAGCGGTTGACAACCGTCTCGGCAGGCAAAGAGCGACGGAATAGAGGCATTCCGCGTGCTGGCCGCCGGCTGACATGTTATAACCAGGATCTAACATGGTGAGGAGGGCGCATGAAACCGCATGCCGCGTGCTGACCGCCGCCTGACATGTTATAACCATGATCTAACATGGTGAGAAGGGCACACAACTTTGCCTGCTTACAACCCAAGAAATGCAATTTTTTCGTTTTTCTTTTCTTTGTGGCTTTTCTTGTTTAGGTCTCATGTTGTTCTGTAAAGGCCGCTCGGTAAGTTTCAAGTGGATTTGTTACATATAATACTTTTTACTTATGTGGCCCCCCGGACTAGGATAGATCCACAAATCCGTTTGGGATTACACACTTGTTAACGGTTTATTAACAACAATTGTAGAAAACACACATATCATCGCTTTGCTGTTTCAAGAAAGCTGTCTTTACGCTATCAAATAAATATCTCAACGAGCTAGACGAGTGGAATTCACGATCTGTTCTTTTAATCAACGCTAACGAGGCTGCTGTCTTTCTGCACTCTATAAGCTTATAAGCTTTGAACCATAAATTCTCCTTGAAAAATTAAAATTATATAAAATTTCAGGCAGTGTGTTCATTTATTAAGCAGGTGAGCTTGAAAAATTTCGAAGAAATTCATAATAAAAGTGTATTGGACAAAAATTATTCTAACCTTTTTGTAGTTTCTGGTTCAATCTGGAAGGCGCTCTCTAGATGTTATTTTAAAAGCGTCAGCCTTGTTTAGGAGAACGTGAAGTTTGATCTTAAAGTGTTCAGTTTGGCTTGAAAAGTGTCCAGTTTGTTTTAAAAAGTGTTCACCTTCACGTGGCGTAAGCTATAAAAAAATTCGGTAGAGCTAAATCAGGAAACATTTATGTCTGGGTAAACAGTTTTTTTTATAAAAACTTTTATTGCATTTGAAGAGACGAGCAATTACATTTAACATTTATTTCATGTGAAACCACATGGACATGCATATACTGAACTCCGGTTTGAACACAAACAAAACACAGTAGTGACAGACTCAAACGTACAAGTATGGTAGTGAACTGAATGAACTAGAACTAAGGTGGTAGAAATGTGAAGGCAATCAAACAAAACAAAGGAACTAGAATGCAATATAGAAAAAGGAAACCACATTTCTAGCGTAGGTAGTGGAGGACAATCGTCTTAAATTTACGAATTTCTGTAGGAATGTGATAGATTTACTCATGGTTAACTTATGGTTAGCAAACTCCAGGCTGGCACGTCACGCAAAGCCATTGCACCTAAGGGCCCGTTTATACTTCAACGCCGAGCGACGTGACGCCATGTATTGTGGCTACATGGCATCGCGTCGCGCGGCGACGGAAGTATAAACGGGGCCAAAGAGACGTTTTTGGACAGCTAAAACTTAGCCTAAAACCAGCTTCTCTCGTCGAAGACTGAACTGTTTTGAAAAAGTCGTCAGAGCGAAATCCGATTCTTTTATATAAGATGTTATAGAGCAATAACAGGTCATTCCTTTTCCTTCGGAATTCAAGGGTGTCGATGTTGCGAATTTTGTTCCTTTCTGAGCTTGAATGGATGCCATTGTAGTTGAGGCCCTGTGTTCTAATGTTTTGAAGTTTGAGAGCTTTATAAAGCAATCGCAGTGACGTTCTTTCATTGTTTCTTAGGTAGTTGTTTCAATGAAGTGACACAATTTTCGAACAAAATCCGCCGTGTCGGTGATAAGACAGTGAGTATGGAAGCAGATACTGAGGGAACGATTTCCTGCCGGCCTGTACCAAATCCTTCGATCGTGGTCACACTTCTAGAGGCTTTCAGTTTATTTGAATCAATCTCCATCTCACCATCAGTAACGTCCCATTGTTGGATGTTTTCTTTTTCCTGTTCTTTCTTGGAGTATTCGCCGTATTTCATAGATATTTGGAACGCATCCACTAATAGTGGCGTTTTAGAATCTCCCGAAAAAGTTTTGATTTGTTTTCGAATGCTTTTTGCGTTATTTATGGACCGAAGGTGAATCAGAAGCTGGATGTTGTGCTGTCAAATGGAGACGTTTGCCATTGATTCACCCTTTTGTTTGCTGTGTCATTAAGTACTAAAAGCCAGTGCAAGCAGCAAAGGTGAAACAAAGTGCCTGAACTTTGCTTTTGGAGCTAGGAGAAGAAGAACTGAACAATCGAGTTGCACACTATTAGCTAATTCGAAGGTGAACAATACACTAAAGGGGAGAGTTCCTGGTTAGGGGTGTGGGGACATTAAATAAAACTCAGCCAAATCCAGCGACAAGTTTTATGTACGGGCGGTGCACCGTGCGTGTGTTCAAATGTTTCAGTTCAGTTTTCGCCTTCTTGCAGTTGTTAAAACATCATGGAGGCCGTTACACGGACTAAAGCCTTTTTGTCTAATGTCCTAATTTGTTGGAACTATCCTGGTCAAGTTCTCCTTGTTCCACCTCACCCCAATTTCTTCTTTTAGGTCGCCGATTTTGGCCTTGCCCGCAAGCTAATGGAAGAAGACATCTACGAAGCACGAACGGGAGCCAAGTTCCCCATCAAGTGGACGGCTCCAGAAGCGGCGACGTGCGGAAACTTCACAGTAAAGAGCGACGTGTGGTCTTACGGCATACTGTTGTACGAGATCATGACAAAAGGACAAGTGCCGTATCCTGGTGAGTGTGTCTTTCGCTGTTTAATTGTTACTATGGACATTTATCAAGATTGCATCTCAATAACCTCTTGCTTTGTTTAGGCATGCATAACAGAGAAGTTGTAGAGCAGGTGGATATCGGTTACCGCATGCCCATGCCGCGAGGCTGTCCAGAGCAGATTTATAATGAGGTTAGTGCACATTCCTTTTTTATAGTACAAATCTTTAATGGGACACAAATAATAAATGATGAGGGCCAGCGTTAGTCAATCCCTTTTGCGATGCGCCACGCATTCTACTTCTGCAGGATGTTGTGGAGGCGATTAGAATGCATATTTGGCCCATAGGATGACTTGCGGTGGCCAGCCGTAAGTCATTGCACGGCAAGCCAAGTCAGTCAGTCAGTCAGTCAGCGTTTCTCAGACAATTCTGGTACCAATTCACCGACCTCGAAGGGGTGGAGGGCTTGATTGGCCTGAACGGGAAATCTAACCAAGAATCTGGTATCGGGTGCACATAACGTTTCTAAATTACCGTATCCTTTCATACGTTTATTCCGAGAGGTAGCTTAGGAAAAGAGATAGCAGACTTGGAACAGTATCGATTACCCTGCAGGTATCAATCGGTTGTGTCGGTATTCTACATAAGAGTGGGAATCGCTCGAATGCATTGGGTCATCTACAGGCGTGGCGGTAACAATTTTGAAGACCTTACGGTATTTTGTCCCACAATCCTATCCAACATTGCGCATGGTAGCGCAGTCGGAGAAGTCGCCGTTTGTTACGTGCACCCGATTTCTGGTTCCTAGTTCGGATTTCCCAGAAGCCTTCCATCCTTTTCCGGTAAATTGGTACCAGGCAAGGATTAAACACTGACTTGTACATGGTCACCGCAAGTCGGTGTATAGACCAAATACGCATTCAAATTGTTCCCATGATATCCTGTAGAATTAGAATGCGTAGGGCATCGCAAAATACGTTGATTAACGCCGTCTTTTATCCATTATGATTCTTTATATGGTGGGATTTTTCATCTCAAAGTATTCCTGTATCACTTGACGTTCCGCCGATCATCGAGTTGATCGAGCAGGCGCTAGCAGCGTCTTGGTTCGTCCCTTTCGCGTGCTAGAGTGCTGCAGTGGATCCTCGCTCGAAGGGCACGCTAACGCGTTGGTGGGCGTTCTAGTGTAGTCAAGACATCTCGCAGAATCCAGTCGGTGACGGCTCTCGTCCGGAGGGTGCATGCGAAGCGCATTACGTCACCGGCCCACCCAATTTTCGACGACGTCTCAAAGTATTCGTTTGGAAATATGTGTGATTAAGCGTACAAACGATGCCACTGACGCAGTTTCTCCACATTGTCCATGGTTTCCTTAAGCCATCATTGCGACAGAAAAAAGTACACCTCAAACTTGTGATCAGCACCCAGATAACCCCTCCCTCCCTCTCCTCCCCTACTCCCTTCTCGGAGTTTTGATCACATATAACATTACCTCCAATCCATATGGTAACCATCCGTATCCTACGTTCACCACCGTAACACAGAAAACGGAGGTCTAATTTAGGCGAAATCGTAGATAGTGACTCCACTCTCGTTTTCCTTTACGTACCGTAGTTGGTCGAAGTATCAAAGCTGATGCCAAATCTTGTTCAGCACCTCATTCTGTGCAACGTTTCGTCGAAGTCTTTCCCATCTCTTATAGTCGCGAAGCAACGATAGTGTCTAAAGATTCTGTTTAATGCTGTGTCCCCTTTTTCTGAGGATAAGGTGTTATGCAGCAGTCTATCAATATCAGTTGATGTTACGGATTCTCCTCATGGGTAAACGTTCAAGATGGGAATGACGGAAGCGTTATAATGAACGGTAACGATTAATTAATTAAAGAAATTCTGCCATTTAGCCCATATCAATAGTCATAATTCGCATATCCATACGATTGGATGAGCTTCACAGCTATTCATTCATTCATTGGATCCGAATGAATTATTTTCGGATATCCGATTCGGCCGCCTGTAGCGAAATTGAAGGTGCCGGTCTTCGCGTGCATCCGATACCAGGTTCCTGGTTCGGATTTCCCGCCCAGGCCAACCAAGCCTTCCATTCCCAGGGGTCCGTGAATTGGTATCATACATGATACCAATTCAGCAAGTCATTGTGTGGCAAAGTACGCATTTAAATCGCCTCCACGACATTCCGTAGAAGTAGAATGCGTGGCGCATCCCAAAATGGATAGAGTAACGCCGCAGTTTCTCCTTTATCCTGAAGATTTTTGGTCGATAAAAGGCATCGAATGAATCATTTTCGAGTATCTGATTCGTATATTCCGACCCGAATCATCCATAAATCCGAGGCCCCAAAATCGCCCTTATCCGAATCATCAATTATCCGAAGATTCTCTGTCGGATCCAATATGTATATTCACATCAATCAAACAAAATCAGTTAACCGATAAATATGTGTTCATCGGCAACTAGTTTTGGGACGAAATACAAGGCAGTAGACTTTTTGCTGCCTGCTGGTGCTAGATAGGAGAATGAACGAGGTTGACAGCATCACCACGTTATATACTTAGATACTTAGACGGCTCGTCTTCACTGGTCGTGCGAGCCCCAACGCAATCGCCATTCGTTTCTTTCTCTCGCAATCGTCATCCACGATGTTCGTATACTCGATTGAAACGACGACCACGACCGTCAGCCGATTCTGAATTAGAATTTGGCAACGAACGCTGCCTTTCGATGATTCCGACGAACATATCTGACTATCTCGTTGGAGGTCTTCCTCGAGGACGCTTGCACCCTCTTGGAATCCACTCCGCTGTTCTTCTTGTCCAGCGATCGTCCATGCTTCGCATGATATGACCGGCCCATCGGTGCTTCATCTTCGATGTGTATTCCGCCGGTCTCTTAGTCGTGACATCGTGCGTAAGTCGGAACTGTGAAGGCCAGCTCGGTGTTGTGATAACCTGCTGAACTTGAGAAGACATCTTTTGAGCGCTGTGTGAGTAGTACGTAAGGATTTTGAGTGGACGCAGTGTCAGCCCACGTTTTGGCGGCGTAGCAGAGCGCTGGGAGCACGGTCGAATCGAACAGGTGGGATCGGGATCCGAGAGTTGGTCGGTAGCCTCTTTAAGAGACCCATAGACCGACCACGCAGCCTTTCTCCTTCTTAATAGTTCTTCCTTCATGTCGTTGTCCATGTTGATGGAACGGCTCAGGTAAACGTATGATGTTGTTTCCGTCAAAGGAGAGCCATCAATGTTGATCTGGTCTCCTTCGCACCAGGCGTTCTTCATGAACTGTGTCTTCTTCCGGTTTATTCGCAGTCTGATTTTCATCCCTGTTTCGTTTAGTTCCTTTAGCATCGTCTCTGCTTCAGCGGTAGTCGTCGAGAAGATGACGATGTCGTCGGCAAAACGAAGATTCGAAAGGAATTTTCCATCCACACAAATGCCCTTTTCGTCCCAGTCGAGCGACTTCATCACCCACTGCAAGGCGGCAGTGAACAACTTTGGCGAGATGGTGTCGCCTACCACGTTATATAATAGATCAAAAAAGAGTTAACAAGAAAGGGGCTTTTGTCACATGAGCCCGCCTGTGGATCGGGGGGCCCTGACAAGGTCATTTTGAAGGCGAAACGTGTATTCAGGGTGGCTTCACAGTATCACCACATGTAGGCTGATTCTCGAAAGCACTGACTAGTGTTCAGCATTGGTCCCGTAGGTCTAGAAAATGAGAAAATGCTGTAATTACAGGTGATGTTGAAATGCTGGGACAAGGTGCCCGAACGACGGCCGACGTTCGACCATCTGTTCCACTTCTTCGACGACTATTTCGTCTCTTCACAGCCAAATTACGTTCCTCCGAGTGTTTAAACGCGTTTCAATGCTTATGTATGTGTGCATATGCGTGTTGTTTCACTTACTTGCAACCTCAACGACCGATGGCTGCCGTAGGTTGGTTTGATGGATGGGTCCGGGCATTTGTCGTTAGTAATAAGATTCTCCGTCGCTCGCCAGCACTCCCCGCCAGCAACCAGCGCCAAGACGTTCGACCGACCCGAAGCGGAGTTGTTTCTCGACTGTGTTTTCCACGCTGCATGTTGTGCATTGTATCATGTATATAGCACTGCCCTGTTGCTTATTCGTTCATGTGCTACAGTTGTCGTGTCGCCGCCCACCGTTCCTCCCCGAACGGTTCGGTTATCGCCGCAGAAATTGTGGTCCCTCGCCGCGCCGCACCGCCGCTGTTATGTTTTGTTCGGTGCTCGCGCTGCGGAACGGCGGTGTTTACTTACTGACACGACCATGAGATTACAGTTGCGGTTTATACTAATCACATATTGTATTCTGAGCGCGATCCTCGTCGTCTGTTATTTCTGCCATCACACTGTGTTCGATTATGTTGTCATGTTATCGCATAGACTGAATGAATATTGATCAAATTTGACACCTTTTGCAATGCTAGGGGAAGAGGACCCGGCAACTAGTTATCTGGCCGGGCAAACATTTTCTCTCCGTAGTCATTTGGCATCAGTTTTTCATCTTACACCGCTCAATTTTATATAAGTGATTATTTGGAAAGATATCTTCATTCACATTGTATACCATTTTCACGTCGAACTGGACACTTTTCGAATCAAATTGGACACTTTTCAAACCAAATTGCACATTTTTCACGTCAAGGAGGACCTAAGCTGGCATGTGAACTTTGAAATCAAAATAAACTTCTGCTCAAACTAGAGACTCTTCAAAAATATTAGAATAATTTTTGGATCTATCCTAGTCCGGGGGTCACATAACTAAAAGGAATGTAAAAAATCGACTTGGGACTTACCGAGCGACTCCTACTGAGCACAATAGAACCTAAACCAGAAAAATTCACGAGCAAACAAAAAACGAAAAAATAAATGTCTTCGCCGCGGTTGTAGGCGGATGAAGTTATCTGCCCTCCTCACCATGTTAGATCCTGGTTATAACATGTCAGGCGGTGGGCAGCACGTGCTAGGTGGCGTTATGCGCCCTCCTCACCATGTTATATCCTGGTTCTAACATGTCAAGCGGCTGTCAGCACGCGGCACGACTCCATTGCGTATCCTCTTTGACAACCGTATCGGCGGGCAAAGAGCGATACGGTTTGACAACCGTATCGCTCTTTGCCCGCCGACACGGTTGTCAAACCGCGGCGATTTTATTTTTTTTATTTATCCGTTCTTTTTTCCTTTGTTTTAGGTTCTATCGTGCTCCGTAGGAGTCGCTCGGTATGTCCCAAGTCGATTTTTTTACATACTTTTTAGTTATGTGTCCCCCCCCCCCCCGGGACTAGGATAGATCCTAATTTTTTGTCCAAGGAAAGTTTTAGTATAACTTTTTCGAAGTTTTAATTCACTCCCAATAAGGGAACAATTAGGTTGAAATTTTCTAAACATTTTATTTTTTGAGGAAAAACAATGAACTAAAGCTTGTTTTAAGGAGCAGGAAGGTGGCCCTTTCATATAGCCAAAACAGAGATTGCGCCACGCCCCCGTACGAAACTTCGCGACTTTCATTCGTTTGATAGCAAAATTTCTGTTTGCATGCAGTTTCACACCTTCAACACAGACAACTGAAAAAACATATATCCTAACTTTCTTGTTAGAGTATGTAAGCAGTATTTACACTATTAATCAAATAAACGTTGCGTTGAACTTTTTAAGTGCATGGCGCGATCCAGTTTTTTGATGCAGGACATGAGTGCGGCCTTGCTGCTCCTTAACTCAAAATTTAATTTATTATTTTTCTCAGAAAATAAAATTTTTATAAAATCATTCACTTATTCGGAAGCTAAAATAAAAAAAAATAAAAAATTATTCTGAGTTTTCCTTGAACAAAAAATATTCTGACCATATTAGTGTGTAGTTTAACCGCTTGAAGGTCGTTTTGATTTGGAAGAGTTCGCTTTGATTTCAAAGGCCTTAGGCTTAGGCTTAGAAGAGTGTCCAATTTGGTTTGAAAAGTGTCCAATTTGATTTGAAAAGTGTCCAGTTCGACGTGAAAATGGTATATACTCATCATTCATTTCCCCTTTAGAGGATGCTCCCACGCAATCTGCTTCTACGGGATGTTGTGGAGGCGACTTGAATGAGCATTTGGCCATCCAGTGACTTGTGGTTGCCAGCTGACGAACAAGTCAGCGGTCAGTCAGTCAATCCGATGGTCATTCAAGCCACCTCCGACATCTCGTGGAAGTAGAATGCGCGGCGTATCCCAAAATGGACTGAGCAACACCGTCCTTTTTCCCTTTGCTTTTACTCATTTGTGTCACTGGAATACGTTAGTACTCTATTCTTCCTTTTGTACAGCGCTTTTGAATTTTTTTGTGATGAGTTCTCCGCAACAGGTTGTTGCTATGAAGGTTGAATGCAATAAAATGAAAATGAAAAATGATGATAAAAATGAATAAAAACCTGACGTCTGACAGCCTTGCAGTCGCAAATAGACTCGGGAGGGTCACCTTGTACTTATGGTTAATGGCTATACGCCTTGATAAGGAGGCACATGCATGTCCAATTACATCAGGGGCCGAATTCATCAACGGCTAACCCGTGGGTATAGGAGGTAGAGACACCCATGAAGCCTGCGTCTCTGACTCTTGCCTTATCTCTACCTGACTCTTATCCCCACCCCTTATACCCCGCATACCCAGGGTCTTAATTGTTAATGAATCCGGCCCCAGAAATGGCCTACCTCAGTTCACCACTGGGGTAGAACACAATCGTCCTGTGTGATATTTCTAGTTTCCAACACAAGGCGTTCTTCAGCTGTTCTACATGGTGACCCCACCCCCCGGAGCCTACTTGGACTCCCTTGCAATGGTAAGAAGAAGGAAAGAAGTGTACATCTCCTACTTCAATGAGAAAAAGCTAAAGCTAAACGCATACCCATTTGTTCCTACGAATAATCTTGTTTACGAGCTTGCCGGTTATCAGCACCTAGGCGCGCGCTCCTTGCGCATAATCATGCGGCGCTTGCGCGAGGCCACGCCCCACTCCGGATCGCCGCGGGCGGTCGGTATTCGGCGCTGTTCTTCCGGGGAAGGCGTTTGGTATAAGTGTCTGTTTCCTCATTCGAGTGCGCCTGGATGTCCTTCTGACTGTCACCCTTTGTAGAAACCTACAAGAGTAAGCCTGAAATATCGGCTAGACATTGCTACTTGTAGGTGATCTAGTGCCGTAGATTTCCCTCCAGTTTCTCGTTTTTAGAACTATTTGGGGTTTTTGTTGTTTTTGGTGAAATAAGACTTTCAGTGGCCTAGCGGTCGCCAAACGTCTAGTTCGGGCTTTGCCCCAACCTGCGAAAAGAGAACACCTGACCATCCTTTCTTCTTTATGCCTTCATACTTTCTTTACAGTAAAGAACTGATTTTACTGCATAGAATAGTATAGAAGGATATGGTTGGGCAGAATCTTTGAAACTGCTCCTACGAATCCTGTCCACCCTCTTTAGCATGTACGCGATTTATTCTCCGAAGTAGCCGTTCTCTACTTGGGAAGAAACTGATCGTGAGAGTCCTGGTCCAAAGTGGTTCTCGAGCAGTCAATCTTGACGTACGTTGTACGACGCTTGTGTAACTTCTTCTGAGTTCAGGGCATGTAGCATGACATCTGTGACACGTTTACTGACAGGGGAAGGTTCCAAACTCAAGGTGAGCTTTTGCGATACTATTTTGACAGGATGTAGGGTCATGTGAGGGAGTCCAGAACCACAGTCAGTTTTTGCTGAACGCTTTTTAAAGACCTGAAAATGAGGTGTGAATATGTGTGCGCAATAGTCATCAACCCCAATGACACCCCATGAGATGTGCCTCGGTAGCGCAGTTGGTGAGAGTACCGCCTCATAGGAGCACACCGGCGAGTCTTGAGCTCAAGTTCGCGCACTGCCAATGTTTTTGCACATATTAGTTTGTTGCTATTACGCTTTTTCGTGATCATAGGAGTCAATTTTAGACCATCAATGCTTTTCAATTATGCGTATGTGCACCATTTCGTTTCTCTGGAAATAAAAGGTCTTATTGTTCTTCACTTTTAGTCAACAGCTACGGTACACATCTATGAAACAATTAAAACACAAGCACGTGTCAAAAGCAACATCTTACAAAGGCTAGTGAGGAACGGTCTTCTCCATGGCAAGGAATGACCACTTCTTCTTCGTTAAACGGGTAATTCGTTGGTATAAAGAAGGGTCCCAGGTGAACATCTACGCAACCAACTTCGACCAACAAAAAAACTAGTACATATGAAGGCGCAAATAGACATCCTTGGTTTGTTGTGCGCATTGACGGTTTAAATTTGGCCCCTTGATCATGAGAAAGCGTAAAAGCAACAAACCAATGTAACGGAAAAGCTTCTTTTAAAGACGGTCGTAATGCCTTCCGTTTAAGCACTCCATCGGACCCGTATCCGACCAGCAGAAATCGTTCTTATACAATGGATATCTCTCCGTTTGAACGCTTCAAGAAACACTTTGACGACAATAATTTATCAGCATTATTTATCAGACAATAGAGGATAAGGCAGATGGATGGTAAGGAGGGGGGGGGGGGGGGGGAAGGAATCGCATAAGGCAGGTCTAAGAACGAACGGCTAAAGCGCCGCCAGCTTCATAGGGGAGCCGACCGCCAGAGGCGGATCAGCGGGAGGGGTAAACAAGCCGCCTAGGTTCAACTTGATCCTTCTTTTATAACCAGTGCCGAGCACGGCTGTCGCTGTTATTGACTACGGAGCATCGGCAGGTCTGTGTGAAAACGCGGGTATCGGCTCTCTTGAGAAATGACCTTCCATTTGTTACTGACTTCTCTACATCCTACCCTATTCGAGTGTCCCTGTCCCAGGGACTAAGCAAAACATAACGGTAGGGAAAGGGGAAGGGAATTTATAACAGCTTCCAGACGGTGATGGGAAGTGGTAGCGGCCTTGGGCAGCATGACGAGTCCGCTTGTGTTGGTTGTGCTGCTCCATTGTCATCATGCACATGCAGTCTTCATCAGTCTCTCGATGTTGTGCACTGACATCGGTGAACGTGATGTGCTGCGATGCAATGAGCAGTGTAAGCGGCTCATCGTCGACTGCTTGTAACTCACTATACTGAAATTATTGGATGACCATGAATAATGGCGAAAATGTCGCTGCGGAGCACAATATAATGCTCCTGTATCTGTCATGAGACTAGGTGCCACAACCGAAGTTGATGGAGGCAGTGGCTTATAGACTGACATCACATCCTTTAGTATTGGCTTTTATTTGTTATCTGATTTGAATTTCTATTTAATGGCAACTACAACATTCATCACCTCACTTTCTTTTATATTTATAGTTCAACAGTGAAGGGTAGGGATGAACGACTGCTCGCTGATGATTGACGGTGGCATTTTCCGTGCTTTAGTCGACTTTTCAATTATCGAACAGTCAATGCGGCGGTGGCAAAATAGAGGGGCTATTATATATGGGAATGGGGAAATCTTGAAGAAAATTTAACATATTTCCACCAATATTTCCCATCAGCGGGATGCGATATGAAGTGAACATCTTTGGCTTAATTCTACCATGATTAAGGCGCATTTTGTCTTTCCTTAGGACGTCTCCTAAGACTTGACTGATTGCACGTGGACACGCTTCTAGCAGCTTTATGCTTTTTTTCTTATTATACGGTTCTTCTTTATCTTCGGCTAAGTCACCGGAGAGTGCTCATAGGTTTTTGACATTTCGACTAAATTGCAAGTATAAGTAAAAGTTAGCTTTTGTCTCCTTTTTCGGATCTTCCCTAATTTGGTGAAAGGAGTACAAGTAACCTTTCAGAGTATGGGGATTGAAAGATATTTCAAAGCAAGAGAGATGTCAAGATAGTTGTCTTACACTAGAACTTTTGTATTGGTGGTAGTTTTTTTTGTAGTGCAGAGTAATGGTTTTTTTATGCTACTCCAAAGCGCCAGCCTACTACACAAGAAATATGACGCTCTTGGATTATGCTCGATTGGAAAATTAATGTTTGTCGGAGTCTGCACCATATTTAGGAATTTACACTTATATGACCTTATTACATGTTTTCAAGAATGTTAATTGAGACAGTATTCTAGATCAACAGTGACACTGAGAAAGTAGTAAAATACTGTTTCATTTTATATTTTAAACTTCATCAAGTCATATTGCGTGACTTTTCTTAAATCCAGCAAATATTTGACAGATGTTAATCATTGTTAATCCTTTCACATTCGAATTTAATTATTTGTCTATTTTTTACGGATGCATGCGGTTCAGATAGTATGTATAGGAACCATTTTTTATTCTCAGCCAGTACGAATAGAGCATTGGTTGAACATATATAGGTGAAAAGTGACGGTAGGCCACCAGTGCATTACGATTACTTTCCTTTCGTTTCGAGCTTACAAATGGTGCTGTTTTGATAGGGATGCCGCTTCTGGTTGCGTAGCCAAATGCTTTGATTTATGAATTATGAGGAAATGCTATTATTAATAGATTATAGAAATTATTGGCTATCATCCCTGTTGGAAGGCGGAGGTAGAGTGTGCGCTAGCAAAGGTCACACTCGAAAAGTCAGGGAAGAAAGAAAAAGTAATTTTCATGAGGATGCTAGCTTCAGCCGAATTTTATTTAAGATTTTGAGAAATTGTCTTTTCAGATTTTCGGCAGTCCTCAAAGTAAACGTACACTTTGGAAACAATAAAGAATTCGAAGTTATTTACTACGTATGGATATATACAAATTATTTATTTGTTTTTACAGCATCTCTACTTTGTCGCTAATGAGCTAAATGTTGAAACCCTCGTTGATGTGAAAGTTTCATTTGTATTAAGCAGTTTCCTAGCTACTTAATAAGTATTCATGGCTTCTTTGGGGGGGGGGGTAAAATTTTATCGATTGAAACTATAAAAAATCAAGGTAAATGAAGAGGCCTTGATTTGGTTCCTCTTTAAACGTAGAAAGGTTCTACTCAAACCAATAGCCTGATGTAATCCGACCTCAATCCTGAAGATGCGAACGTTGTTGTCGAGATCGTTGTCCTTCTGAATACAGTTGGATGATCCGGCGGGTAGAGTGAGTGGAGTGGAGCGGTGGAGTGGCAGTAGATGGAGCAGTTGGAGTACAATTGGCTATGAGAAGTATGTGAGTGGAAGGGTGATGGTGGTGGTGGGGGGGGGGGGTAGGAGGGGGAGGGGGTGTTTACATAGGTTCTCGGGGAGATGGGATATGGGTAGGGGTGTAACTAAGCATGGCTATTTTCGTGAGATAGAGGATGCCGTAATAGTTGTTTGCGTGGAGGAACGGCGCGATTGAGAAATGGGGAAGGAACGGTCAGGAGGCACGGGTGGGATAAGAAAAGATCAGCAGCCGGTGTTCGGACTGTGTAACCTTCCACGGAAGTGAGTGGGATGTGGTAAACAGTCAACAAGTCCGTTGTAAACTGCGGCGGATGCTTGATGAACTTTCTTTTTTTAGAATGATTCCTGTCGGCGGAATGAGAAGAAAGAGCCTTATTTTATGAATTATAGTTGCTATGTGATGTGGCATTATTTTTTACGGAAATATCTATGCATTTCCATGTTTCGAACTAAAAAAGAGTGAAATATTACAGCGCTGTGCAACACCATCAAAATTATTCAAGAGAATAAAACTATTGCATGAGGTGTGGTGCGGCTCGGCCGAGACTTCATTTGTTGCTCAGATTCTTATGTTAGATGTCTAGAATTCTGGTCAACCTCATGCGAGGGAGCAACTTTATGCGCTTCAACTCCGCGTAATGCGAAGGACAGAAAGAAAAAAAGGTTATTTTCAATAACAAGAGGAAAGAGTGCCACATCACAGTGCGTTAGAGAATAGAACGTTAGCTTCGGCTCAACTGGGAGCGATAAAGAGACTCAAAAGAGTTCGTTCATTAAGGTTTCCTCCTTTAATTTGAGACCCTTGCCGGGACCTCCATGTAACGGAAAAGCTTCTTTTAAAGACGGTCGTAATGCCTTCCGTTTAAGCACTCCATCGGACCCGTATCCGACCAGCAGAAATCGTTCTTATACAATGGATATCTCTCCGTTTGAACGCTTCAAGAAACACTTTGACGACAATAATTTATCAGCATTATTTATCAGACAATAGAGGATAAGGCAGATGGATGGTAAGGAGGGGGGGGGGGGAAGGAATCGCATAAGGCAGGTCTAAGAACGAACGGCTAAAGCGCCGCCAGCTTCATAGGGGAGCCGACCGCCAGAGGCGGATCAGCGGGAGGGGTAAACAAGCCGCCTAGGTTCAACTTGATCCTTCTTTTATAACCAGTGCCGAGCACGGCTGTCGCTGTTATTGACTACGGAGCATCGGCAGGTCTGTGTGAAAACGCGGGTATCGGCTCTCTTGAGAAATGACCTTCCATTTGTTACTGACTTCTCTACACCAATATGTGCAAAAATATTGGCAGTACGCGGACTCGAACTCAAAAGCTCCCGGTGGGCTTCTATGAGGCGACACTCCTATAGGCTACGCCAGCGTACACATTTTGTGTGGTGTCATAGCGGCTGATGAGTGTTCCGCATATGTTTTCATACCGGTTTTTGAGATCTTTAGAAAAGTGTTCAGCAAAAACTAGCCGTAATTCTGGACTCCGCTCACACGGCTCTACATGCTGTCAAAATGGCATCGCAAAAGCTTACGTTGAGTTGGGAACCTTTCCTTGTGAGTTCCGACGCACGTGTCACGACGTCTGTGACACGCTTTCTGCATCCAGACACACATGGCACGACGTCATTGCAGGTCTTCTTTTCGTGAAGCTCTCTAAAGCGAATGAGACTCTTCTCTTTTGCTTGTAACTAGGATCTCTAAAAGTGGAGTTTTCTCTCCTTTATTGAGCGTTCTAATATAAGTGCTAAAACCCAACTTCATTGCAAAAAAAGCTTTCAGAATGCAATGCATATTGGTCTTCTTTGAAAGGCACTTTCAATTTGAATACGCACTGCTGTGACGTAAACGTCAAGGAATTATTCCATCTGGAGAAGACAGCAGGCCCATTTTCATATAAATGATGTCTGCTACCCGATTATATCCACCAGTTATGCGCTTTTGACGTCCGTTTCTGCATCAGTGAGCGGGGAATCCAGTTGGTATTCCTGTTCCTTGTCATCGCCATTTGACTCGAACAGTTGTCGAAGGTGTCCCGACGTCATAGTTCCGTTTCTTTATCTCGATGAGTCCACGCCTATTATTCTGTCATTCTCTACTCTCTTATCTCGTCAATCTTTCAGTCACTTGAAGTGATGTCAGCACCTCGAATTGCACTGTGAACCTCGTCATCTTTTTAAAACCCTTTTTCACACTGTTGGATCACTGCTGCAAATATAAGGATATAGAGTGCTACGCTCTTGGGTTCAATATCTCCTCCTGACTACGGTTTTTCCCCTAGCAGATATTTCATGCCGCAGACCTTCGTCCCTTTGCTAGTGTCAGGGCTCCAGACGGATGACGTTTTGCTGCGCAGGGTAAGCTTTGAGGACCTAGTGAGTTCCGTTTCTTCATTTTTTATAGAGCCAGCCGTAGAGCTCTTGTGAGAATAGTGTACGAATACTAAATGGAATGGAATTCTAAAACTAGGAATAGGAAGGAAAAGAATATGGAGAGAGCTTTGTTCATTCAAAAAATCCTGAGGGGCAGTTTCTGAGTTATTAATTCTCTCAGAATTGCTGTTAGCGTATCAAGGCAGCCTGAGAACACTCGCTACTAAATCGCCAACGGTAGCGACGAGTTGTCCGTCAAGAATTGGATGTGTTGTCTCACCTTATCCAGGTGACCGTTGCGGGATCACTTTCACGTCAGCTCGTAAATCAACGAGATGCTGTTGGTGGTGAGACCCTCGATGTAATTTTTTAGTTCTTCTTTATGTTTTTTCTTAAGCTTAAGTCGTTCTATCGTGTTCACTTTGTGTTTCTTTCGTACATCCGTGTTTCTCGTGCTAGTCGTACATATCTTTTTTACCTCCCCGCCGTTTTTTCGCGTAACTCAGTTATAAAGAAAAGCATATATGGTACAAAATATTCGGATCATTAGGTTCAATATAACCAACGAAACACGCAAGAAAAAAGCTAGGAAAGAAACGAGAAAACGATGTGGAAGAAATGGCGGAACGGCATAAGAAATGCGGAAAACGGCGAAGAAACAGAAAAGATGCCTACGACTAGTACGAGAGGCAGCGATATACGAAGGAACATTAACCATGGTAAGTGAACACAAATGAAACGGCTTAAACTTAAGAAAAACAATTAAAAACTAAAAACTCCACCGACGATTTCATCATCAGGAGCGTCCTGTCGGTGGACGAGCCGACAGAGCAAGTGGTCCCGCAACTCCCGCCTGGGTTGCTGTGAGAAAACTTGTCCAATTCTTGACGAACAACTTATCGCTAGTAGCTGCGAAAGGAGCTGTGCAATCATGTGCCGTCTGACATGGTTAATGTGCGTTCCTCATCATCCTCGTATTTATGATGGGAGGCCCTCATTTATCTAGGCGCTAAGCGGCTCGGAGAGGGGGGGGGGGGGGGGAGTGGTTACCATGAAATTCAGTCTCGTAGTCCGTTCTATATTGCACAAAATTAAAAATTTTACACAGCACTGGTGTGTTCTACCCTATTGGTGAGCTGAGGTAGGCCATTTCTGATGTAATTTGACATTCCTGTGCGTTCCTATCAAGGCGGATAACCACTCAGTGCAAGGTAATCCCTCTCCTCGAACCGCTTTGCGCCTTTATTTATTTATTTATTTATTTATTCTACACGTCAAAAAGACGTGCTCAAAATTCAAGAAAAATTGCAATGGGAAGCAAAAAGAAGGAAAAGAATACAGAACTAGTGGAAATGACTTTAATGAAGAAAAAACAAATTTACAACAGCGTACTTCTTCAGTAACCAAAAAATGCGTTGTAGTCTTACGTACCTCCCTCATGACATGTAATTTCAAGATGGAGAAAAGTGTAAGGCCTATGGTATACTCCCGCGTCGCTCCAGCGACGGGCGCGGGGCAACTGTCAACGGCGCGCCTTCGCTACAGTGACGGACGGCGCAGTGGAGGTCATGGTCATGTGATGTCTCTGTTGTTCTCCTCGTCGAGTTTTCGTCGTGGCTAGACTCATTTTGGGTTTCTTGGACGGGTTGAACTGTTAGTTTTTTGATGACATATTTTTCTAGGCCGTTTTTTTCCCACTTTTGTGCCGATCCTCGCATTTTTTCGCCTCTGAACTTCCTCGTCGGCACCGAAATCTATATTTCTGTGCCGGACAAGTCACAGGGAGGCTCTGTTAACATGTCCTGCATAGAAATGAGCCAAATGAACGGCTAGTTTTTTGAGGAGATATTTTTATAGGCCGTTTTTTCTCACTTGTGTGCTGATCCTCGCATTTTTTCTCATGTGGGCTTCTTTGCCGGCACCGAACCCCACATTTCTGTGTGTGACAAGTCACAGAGAGGTTCTGTTGACATGTCCGGCACAGAAGTGTGCCAATTGAACGCCGATTTTTTCGAAGTCATGTTTTTCTAGCGAGGTTTTTTCCGCGTCTTCGCTGACTGCAGTATTTCTTTTCATTCTCAGGCAAAAAGACGCACAGTTTTGTGCTTGTCAGGTCATTATAGGGTTATCATGACGCGTTGATCACAAAATATGCCATTTCAGCTCCAAGTTTTTAAAAATAATGTTTCTGAACTCGGTTTTTTCGTGTCCGCGCTCTCTTCGGCATTTCCAAGAGTTCTGCGTTTAATCTCGCTCCAACCAAGAGTACTGCGTTTAATTTCACTCCAACAATTAAGACTGATGAGAAGTGCGCGTCCACACTACTATATGAAAAGGGACCACAAGTCGTAGGCATGCTGATTCAGCTGATTCCCTAAAATTCTGCAAATGGCTCGTTCCGCAGAACTGCGTGAACTCTGTCAGCCTCAGCGATGGCGACGGCTCGCGACGCGCATCGCGAGCCGTTGCGTCGCTGTGGACTCCCGCGTCGCTGCAGCGGACGGGAGTATACCATAGGCCTAAGAGAGGCCAGATGGAACTGGAATTTAATACATCGACACTATTGTACTTTCAGGACTCCAGAGTTTAAGGAGAGGTCGAAATAATTTTTTGCCAAACTTTGCCCAGGGGGTTATTTAGAGTGCTGATCCCGAATCTGACATCCATTGTTCGTATTAGGTTACGGTAGATACTGGTGACTAAGGTCATGGTTGCCGATTTCACCCAAACTCTAGCATAATACGAGAAATGGATGCCAGATGCGTGATCAGCACCCCAAATAATCTCCTAGCTGAAGGGTAGGCGAAGTTGGAGATTATAACCTCCACAGCCTTAGTACCCCGGGTACTATTGTACTTACGGTACCCCCACTTAATCTTATTCAAAATAGGTCTACTAGGGGTAATCTGCCATAGGAAGAACGAATATCATAGTCGTTTTGTGCGGAAATGCCTTATAAGCCCGTTATATTAAGTTCGAGTTGCCTAAGGCCTTGCGAAATAGCGCGCGCTGGTAAGAGACGCAGAGACTTCGCCTCCTATCAGCACGCATTCGCGACCGTCTCCCCGGGGAT